>OZ005648.1:389423824-389996324 GCA_963930645.1 Salticus scenicus
TGAGTTTTTTAACATTTAGGAAATATAATCTGCAAACACCAACGATTTTCTTGCCAAATCATTATTTTTCTAAGTGAAACATGAATTGTAAACAAAACTGCCTAGCTATGAAGATTTTGGACAAACATCTCCACCATCTTAACACTTTTCAACAAGGTTGAAAAGTGATAATGACTTCGGTTTGTCTGTCTGTCCGCGCTCTAACTCCCGTAAATATTTATGCAATTTCTTGAAACTGATATATGTTATTCAAGTTCACTATCAGACGTTCCATTTTGAAAATGGAGTTTATACCTCTACTGGTTTGTGGACAGGGACACCCGAAAATATTTCAAAGCATTGTGTTCTAATATGAGAGGTATTTCTATAAACCATATTTTCATACCTTTACTGTAGATATATAAATAAATAGCAGTATTCAAATATCGGAATGGTTGCGAACTACGCTTTTCTGTTTGTTGGTATTTATTATTTGAGATAAATTAAAATATCAGCTTATGACTTTAGTCTTTAGAGTCTGTTACGCATCTTTTTTCTTCTGAATTTCACGTTAATAGGGCCTGTCTCACTTCGCTATTTCTATTACTTTACCTTCATTGAATAAATTTATTAATATTTAAACGTGCTATATCGTATTTATGTTATTTTGTTAACGTTATATTACATGAATAATCATGGTCTTATTGTGAAAGACATTACCTACCTTGTGTTTTTTAATTTAAGGTAGCAGATTATTTATAAATTTTCATCAAAAATATATATAAACTAGCTGACCCGACAAACGTTGTTTTGTCATATAAATTATTTCTAAAGAATATTTTGCTAGAAAAAAATAACTAACTTATTGTAAGTGTGTAAGGATGTGGTATATAAGTGGAAGATGTATGGAGCGCTGTGAACAGTGAAAGAATATAAAAATAACAAAACACTAATCGTTTATTTTTTTAATTTATTAAAATTGATTCTTTAAAATTATATACATATCGCTACTTATAACAATATTACTAAAAAACAATATCAATCCCTTAATGCAACAGAGTGTACAATATTTTTTGTTATCCCATCTTTCGCCAATACAAACAAACTGGGTGCTTTGCCCACTCGAGAGCCACGTATAATTGTCCGTGCGAAAAACACGATGTGCTCAAATCTAAGCCACAGACAGACATCGTTTGGCCCTGAGACTTATTGATAGTCATTGCAAATGCCAATCTAATTGGAAATTGAGGGCGTTTAAATTGAATTGGCACATCTGTGGGTATAATAGGTATTCGCAGTAGTAATATATTTTCACCTCGGAATTAGTCATTTAAAATGATGGCTTCGACAACATTTTTCATTAATTTTTTTATGACTAATCGCGTGACGTTGCACAACCGTTGTGGGTTCAAATTACGAAGCAAAATAACCGAAGATCCAACCTTCAGTTGTAAAATATGCGGTGGCATGCCTGGTAAATCCAATGAGTTTAAAAACTTTGTTGGATAATTTACAGCTTCGGTGGCATCGCAAACTGTATCATTAGATTTGTATGACACCAAGTCTCCTGGTAACAAATGTTGTATCTTGAGATTCAATTCATTGACGTCCACATTTTTTGCTGCTAAAATTGCTCTTTCTGCCAGCCACTCATAATTTGTGTATCGTCTGTGTGCATCGGAAAATATCTGGTCAATAAGAGCATCTTGAGAATCAATGATTGTGCAGAAATCGGTCGGTAATTTTATGCATCCAGTTTCATCTGTAGTAACTTTTCCATTGCCGATATCTAACAATTGTTTTGAGAATGTTTCAGCGGATGAATCTTGAAGCTTTTGAACGCACAAATTTACTTTCAGTTGTACTTTTTCAACATTACGCCACAATGACGATGATTTTAAGCACGCGTTGATCTCATGAAGCGTATGTTGAACGCGGAATAACGGGAAGTGCTTGTCTGAAATCACCTGAAAAGAGTAACAGAGTGCCGCCAAATAGTTTGTCGTTGTTTTTTATATCTTTGAATGTCCTGTTCGACGCCTCAATCGAATGTTTGTGTGCCATAGTGCATTCATCCCAGATAAGAATTGTACACTATTTCAGCACTGTGGCCATGGACAATTGTTTTTTTATGTTGCACACTGCGTCTGAGTTATTTTGAATATTTAGTGGCAGTTTAAATAATGAATGAGATGTTCTGCCTCCATCCAATAAAGTTGCCGCAATGCCAAATGATGCAACAGCCAATGCGATGCCATTATTTGATCGTATTTCGGCGAGAATTAGCGAAATAAGGAATGTTTTGCCAGTTCCACCTGGTGCACCCAACAAAAAAAAAAAAAAAAAAAAGAATCCACCTTGTCCTGCCAAAACTGCGAGCATGATGCGGTCGTAAATGGTTCTTTGTTCTTCATTCATTAGTGGGACATTGCGAGCAACAATCGCTGCCATTTCTACAGTATTGTAGTTCACGATTCAATTAAGTGCTTATTAAATCAGATGCATTTCGATTTGTTGAATGCATACCGAAATGACTGAGTGGTAAGTTGGCAATGATAATGCAAAGATCTTCAATAGCAATCAATGCTTCATTGTACATAGCGTCACTGAATACTATCGTTAGATCGTTGCACCGTGAACGATGTTGATGCAATATATCATCAGTCATTGAATCTTTGTGATTATCCCATAATGTCTCTGCTCGGGCCGGGAAACATGTAGTCAACACTATAGCGAATAGTAGACGAATTTGTTTTGCTGTACAGTTCAGTCCTACTTCAGCAAGCATACACTCCCACTGGTTGTCGTCTTCCAGCAAGCCGAGTGCAAGGCAAGCATCTTTATACGTTGGATACTGTTGTCCATTCACTTTACGTAAATCTTGAAATGACAAAGGGCCGATGACATTAAGCAATAACAGCCGAAGATAAAAGCACTCAGTCTGCCTTGGATTGACTGTAAATACTCGTCCCAAGATGTTTGATTTGAATAAACCGGGACATGCATCAATCGGCGTGCCTTGCTTGCGGGGCATCCATTTTTTTGTTGGAGCCCATTTGAAATAGCGTGGTACTTCTGAATAGAGTAATGTCCGTGCAAAAGCACCAAAAGCATCCGCACGATTACACAATTCAAAAAATTCGGTGAGTGTAGTTTTTGGTGGATTTATAGCACGATCAATCGCTGTCTCGCTCGTGAAATATACGCGTTGGCCATTTTCAAGATGAACGGCTAAATGAAGAACTGCTGGATCCCGTTCATGAATTGGGAAACCAAAGATACGCCAAACAGCTTCATTGGAGCTGACGTACCGGTCAATTTGGTAAAGTGTTATTTCATCGTTGTTATTCACCGGAGGAGCATTCACATTGGTATTTTCAACTCGAAATACAGTCATATCACTGCCTTTATTCACATACTTGCAAATGTATTTGATGCTCTTCACTGAACTGCAGAACTGAACATTAATATGAGCACCAAAAATAAATTAAAAAAACTGGCGTACAGACAATAGCAAGAAATTCAAACTTCTTCACACACCATATATTTTAAATCAGCACAACCGGTTTCGAAAAGACGTAGCCTTTCTTCATCAGGTGCAAACACGTGCAACTGCCTTGGAGGCAAAAGCAAGACTGAAAGCAGGACAAAATTCAGAGGGGGAGGAGCAACACAAACAACCAATAGGAAGCAACATGCAGGACAGGACCAATCAGAGAGGAACACACGTACACACACACCACAAAATGAGGAGGGAGAAAAGGAGTAAACAATTATTATTATTGGATTTTATTTATAAATTCCAATTCCCTTCAACCAAATCCCCTGTTCCTGAGCTTCAAAAATGGGCTATCTATAATGTCCCTTGTAATAACTGTGATTTATCTTATATTGGTCAAACTAAAAGAAATCTTGAATGTCGTTTACGTGAACATTCTCGGTATATTGTTAATCAAGAAATTTCTAAATTTTCTATTGCGAAGCACAGTTGTGAATTTGATCATAGTTTTAATTTTAAGAGTGCCAAAATTATCATGTCAAACACGTTTCCGAACTGGATTTTTTAGAAAATTTAGCTATTTACCTTAATCGTGATAAAATTGTCAATGAAAAATCTGATTCCACTTTGCTGTCTACAGACTGGAAAAATTTGTTTAATTCAATTAAATAATTTCCTTCATTATGTTTATAACATCATATTAGTTATAATAAAATAATTCTAATTTAAATAAAAAAAATAATAATTAATGGATAAATTTTATTAAATTTACTTATTAGTTTAATATTATTGAAAAAAAAAAAAAAATAATTGTTTACTCCTTTCATCCCTCCTCATTTTGTGGTGTGTGTGTACGTGTGTTCCTCTCTGATTGGTCCTGTCCTGCATGTTGCTTCCTATTGGTTGTTTGTGTTGCTCCTCCCCCTCTAGATTTTGTCCTGCTTTCAGTCTTGCTTTTGCCTCCAAGGCAGTTGCACGTGTTTGCACCTGATGAAGAAAGGCCACGTCCTTTCGAAACCGGTTGTGCTGATTTAAAATTTATGGTGTGTGAAGAAGTTTGAATTTCTTGCTATTAATATGAGCATTGAATGTTTTGCTCAGCAGAGGCGAATATGGGACCACCCAACGGTTATCAATGTCAATATCTATGTTGTTGACATAGATGACCGCTATAGATGATAAGATTGTCCGCCATTATCGGGATTTCTTCGACGATATATTGGATATCCGTCAACATTTGTGATCGTGAAAATTTTCGGAAAACTTTTAATACATTTTCCATCTGCACAAATAATAATGGCCTAAAAATTCATTTTTCATTTTAACATAAAATAACTCCGTCGGATATTGACGAATTTTTTAAAAGAATATACCATTTTAACTAATTTTAACATTTTAACAATATTAACGTTGAAAAAATATTTTAAACACTTACGGTTAAAAATTCATTTTTCATTTCAACATTAAATAAATTCTGACATCGTGTTTACGATTCTAAAATATTAACTTTGAAAAAATATTTTAAACACCTCGTAAGATACGGTTAAAAATTCATTTTTTATTTCAACATTAAATAAATTCTGACATCGTGTTTACGATAACTCACGCCATCTAGGTGGAAAAGTTGTTGAAAGAGTTGGTTAAAAATTAATTAAGAAAGAACTAATTAAGTTACAACTTTCATTTGTAAATCTAAACCATTCTCGAATCCACCTGAAGACACACAAAAAATTTCATTAAACTCAGTCCAGCCGTTTAGGAGGAGTTCAGTGACATACACACGCACAAAAGAAATACATATATAAAGATATAGTAAAATTGATTTCCAAATTCTGTAGAATTATTTTAGTATCAAATTATATTGACTGAGCACTGCTTTTCATAGAACTCATCTAAGGTATTTTAAAGTTTTCTTTAGTATTAGACATTTATTAGGAAGCAAATAAGAAGGAACTTCCTTTTCTTTCTTGTTATCTCTTGTTATATGAAAAAAAGAAAAAGTAAGTACTGCTCATATGGTATGATTATTCGGTTGCTTTTGTCAAAGCCACATTGCAGTTCACTATTTCGCTAAACAGAGGCGTTCGTATTTTCAAAGACGCCGCTAATTCCAAATATTTGTCGTCACGAAAATAAAAGAAAATCTTGAAGAGGGGAAAAAAAAAAAAGAACTATCTTCAAAGGAAATGGTGATGTCATACACATAATCACTGAACATAAAATATAGATATATATATATCTATGGCTCATTTGTCAGCTTATTTTATTCTTTGTAAATGTCCCCTACGAGTAATACAAAAGCTGTTTTAATACTTAAATTGTTGACTATGTGAAAAGTTAAATGCATCAAAATTGCAAGAGGGAATATGGTAACGTATCTCTTAGAATGGTTCTAGAAGTGATATATAGCTCTTCTTCTTCTTATAGGGATGAAAGAGCTCCCTTTTTCTGCAACCAGTATTTCTATGCAGAAATTTTTATCATATTTTTGCTATTATTTTTATGATTTTATAGAAAAATTTTGTAGAAGAATACTGGTGGCTAAAAACCGAAACTCTTTCATCCCTGTTCTTACCGAATTTTAAGTCTTCATTTTTATAAACTGCATATTTTTCCATTTTTATGAAAATAAACATACATGTTTTTGATTCACACTATATGCAAACACAATTTGAACTATCATTTTTCTTAATACATGAAAATTTTATACTTTCAGCGAGTCTTTTCTTTCAGACTTTAATTGTTTCCTAGAAAATAGTACTACTATTTATTGCACATCAATTATTTTATATCGGAATTACCAAACCTACATTCTGCAATATTTTTATATACACACATAATGTATATGTATATTTATAAAACTATTTATAGTACTTTCTGGAAGTTATTTTGTACTCATAGGAAAACGCAAATTATTTTCTAATTCATATGCAATTAAATGATAGTATATGCTTTTTTTTAAATTTATGAATGAAAAGTACTATGTGGAAAAATAATACAATTGCTAATTTTAATGCGAGAGCAGGCTTTTTACTATAAATAAGTTTTGTTTAATTAAAATATAGCGTTCGAATATGTAAAGAGTTTCGATAATACATTTTCATACTTGCCAACCTAACCCGGAAGATTGTTAGTCCCTCCCCTTTCTGCCAATTTTTTCACACCAGTCTTTTTTTAGAGAACTTTTCTTCTTATTTAATCGTAAATATATTTGAAAAGAATTCATTTAATAATCTAAAATTTGTTTGTTCAAAAAAACTGATGTCAGGTGTCTTGAAATAATTTATGAAAATTCTTTTCCGAATTCGCTTACGAATTTATCCACTTTCTTTTTTCTGACCAATCTTTCTTAAAGGAATTTATTCGTCTAATTAGATCACAACCAGTATTTTCCTCACATATAAATTTTAATTTTTAAAAATCAATTTCAAATTTAAATTACATCTAATAAAAATCCGCTAAAAATAGAACAAGTGGCAGTTGTTACTATTATGAATGAATGAGATTAATTTCAATGCAAATGATACTACAAAAAAGATACGGGGATATAGGTTGTTTAAGAGGACTTTTATAGTGAACATTGAAAAAAACTAGTGAACATTATGTAGTGAACATATAGTGAACATTGAAAATATGCGAATACGTGTTTCTTATTTAATATTATAACCATGGCCTCCTAAACTAGCTCTAAACATAGCTCTTAAACTTGGCAACAGTTCAAGCGATTGACAGCGCCACCTGGGACAGATTGTGCGACTTTTTTATTCAACTGTCACCAATAATTTTAAGAAGTGATGTATGATACATATAATCGACGTTTCTTCCATTTTATTTGCCTTTTATGTATATCAAATCTCACCTTTAAAAAATTTTGGTGGCTGTTGAATAAAAAAATCCCTCAATCTGCATCAGGTGGCGCTGTCTACCGCTTAAACTGTTACCAAGTTTAAGAGCCACGCGGAAGACATTTAGTGTGGGAGGCTATGATTATAACTATCAAGTGTCCCATATTCAGGGGTCGTACTCGCCACCCTTTTTCAGGACACTGTCAAAGATTAAAAATTTTCAAATTTATTGCCCCCACTTTTTTTATACAAGAATTTCTACCCTGTGTAATCAGAGAACATTATTATAAAATTTTCTGCAGGATATTTGTGGTGGCGAAAAAGGCAAAAATTTCTTATCTCTGAGAGTGTCCAGAAAAAAGGGCGGAGAGTACGACCCCTGCCCATATTATACGAAACATTAAAACCACTACCTTCTAATAAAAAAAATGTACCATTTATCTATGATTATATAATTTAAATATTGACATTCAAAAAATGGTGGTACTAAATCATTTTAATACATTCAAAATAAATCAGCTAACATAAAATAACGACTCGCCAAAATGAATTTATCCGAATGGAAATGGAATTCCACAAACACATATCGTGCAATGATCATGCAAATGAATTAGTTTTGGTGGGCAATAATTGAATAATTGGTGATCCAGAGCATTGCTAAGGAACATAGGGATAGTATATAAACAGAAGATAATCCAATATGGGAGAATATTTTTCATGCAAATGTGTTTCATATGATTTATTGGACTGTACTATTGCCTCGCAGGCATGTTTCCGAACAGTATGATTAGCTATCACCATTAAAGAGGAAGAAGGATAATTAATCTCAGGATCGGAACACATGTAAGTCAGAGCGATGTGCTGGGTGATCCATGACCATACAGAACTTCAAAGAAGTACTGTTCCACCAAAGGTGGCAACAGAACCACAAGACAGAGGGATGTTGTCCGATCGGCGATCACAGCATTTGAAGTGTCTTTCTCACCGAACTAGTGCTGAGTTCATTGACGATTGGCAATTGCACCGATTGGTCTTCACTGTTGCATAAGGGAGAATGTCTTGCTTTTGACTCCACAGTAGTAGCACATGTTTTTGTACCTGGAGAAGAAAGGCCACGTCCTTTCGAAACCGGTAGCGTATCGAAATTCTGTGAGAAGATTTTATGGTGTGTGAAGAAGTTTTTAAGTTGAAATAAGATTGATCATTAGATTCACCTTTTTTAGCGATAACAATAAATTTCAAGCACGTAATTATTTATTTTAATACTTTTGGAAATGGTTTGGCTGGACTGCCTCTCAAAGCTTTACTAAGGACAGGTAAGAATACGGATCGTACATATGCGAGCTGGCGCATCCGACTTTTCTTTTCTTTTCCTTTCTTATTTTTTTTCTTTGCTTTAGGGATATTACATTTACCCAACGAGTCCGTAGTTTACTAAGCGGTAGCCACTAATTCGGTCATCATGTGTTACATTTTACTTTTTACTTTTGGAACATACATATTTAATGAAAGTATTGTAATCATGGCAAAAATTTGATTTTGAGATTTTAGTGTTTCTATACGTTTTGAGATCCCAAGAGTTCATTTTTGCTATTTTTATGGTAATGTATATAAGTATGTATGCGTGCACGTATGTGAGTGAACACGATACAATCTAAACGTTTTCATCGAATCAGCTAAAAATCGGCACATACGTTATTGGTCAAGGTAGAACGAATCCTATTGATTTTGGTGAATCTAGCAGTTATAGTTTTTTTACAGGGACAAAAAGAAAAATTCGTTATCATTATGGCCTGTGCACCCAAATTATTTAAAGCGCGATAGCATCTAAATGCCTTATTGAATTAAGATGAAAATTTATATACATGTTATAGGTCACTGTCGTATGAAGTGTATAGATTTTGGTGAATCTAGTACTTATGTTTTTTTTTTTTTTTTTTTTTACAGGGATACAAAGAATTTCTTTTTTTATCACTATGGCTTATGGGCACAAATTATTTAAAGTGCGATAGCGTCTAAACTTCTTATTCGAATGAGCTAAAAATTTATATACATGTTATAGGTCACTGTTGCATAAAATGTATGGATTTTGGTGAATCTGGTACTTACAGTATTTTACAGGGACACAAAGAATATTTTTCACCGTTATGGTTTATAGGCACAAGTTAGTTAAAGTACGATAGCGTCTAAACGCCTTATTCGAACGAGCTGAAATTTATATACACATTATAGATCACCACTAAATGAACTGTATGAATTTCAGAGAATCTCGCACTTATAGATTTTTTTTTTCAGAGACACAACAAAACATTCTTTATCATTATGGTTTTGTAGGCTCAAATAATTTAAAGTGCGATAGCATCTAAATGCTTTATCCGATTGATCTGAAAATTTATATGCATGTTATAGGTCACTCTCTCACGAACTATATAGGTTTAGATGAATCTAGCACTTATTAATTTTTACAGGACACAATTGAAATTTCTTTATCATTACGATCTATGAGCTCAAACTATTTGAAGTACAATTGCATAAAATTAAAGAACATACAATATGGAGAAAATTTTTTCTCTTTTGCCTATATTACGATTTTTCTTATTTTAACTTATTTAAAAACCTTTAATTACTTAATTTTCAGAAAATTTAGTTGAGTCACTGCAATTTTTTGTATTGTTACCATTGTAGCATTATTAAGATTCTTAAGATTCGTTTTTGTTTTATTAGAATATCCCAAAAATTTCTACAGGGTAAGACAGGGTGTTAGAACTACTGGTTATTATAAAACAATTCTTTTTTAATAAAAATCTTAAAAACCTTTAACGTTTTAATCGTTTTGTACGTTCATCTATTTTATAACATCTGTCAATGTTCGAACGATCAAGTATCGAATGAATTAGTTTAAACGATGTAGAACTGTCTTTTTTTTTTTCTTTTGAAAATGACCATTATTATTTATGCAATTTTAAGTTATTTATTTTAAAGCTATATGGTAATTTACACGACAACTTTTGCACGAAAAAGTTATCAGATTAATTTTTATTTCTGTTGACGATAATTCTTTGTTATCACTCTTTCCATTATCTCTCAAAACTTTTGCATAAATCCATTTTATTTATTTAATAAATTATCATTTTTGCTAACGCTAATTTTTGCATTACTTCTCAAGTTGTTCGCTTGAATTGGAATTCATAATAAATCAGCACAAAGTCTATTGCATTTGATAACAGGCAAATAATTTATATAAAAAAAAAAAAAAACATGCTTTAACGCGTGCTTATCTAAGAAAAGACTTGCCTAATTTTTAATTTTTAAAACCAACGTAAACAGAATGAAATAACCAAAGTAAAGTACATAAATATGCATAATATCGATAAAGGAAAACAAATTTTAAACACTCGAGAAATAGCATGCTGAAATAACAAAAGACAAAAGCGTGCTCTTTAAAAATATAAATAAAAATTGAATATTTCAGGAAGACAAGACTTTTTTTTCCCCTCCTTCCTTTTCCATTTTTCAAACAAATGTAACGCAAAAATATTTTTCTAAGCACATATATAACAATACTCCGAAATTCCATACATTAAATAAAGAGATTCTACGTAGAGAAATATTTCCTAAAACCCTACGTTATTTGATTACAAACCGGTAAAAAAAAAAAGAAATAGCAGACTGAAAATTTTAAAAATCCTTTTCAACGGTAAGTTTGCTTTTAAAATTTTCCGTTTTCGTAAGCTAACGTTTAAAGTTTATGTTATATATTTAACTGCAGGTTTTAATGACAAAGATAAATAAAATTGAATCCAAAACATTTTCAACAATTCTTCATGTAAAACTATTTACAGTAAATAAGTATCTGCTGTTCTGTTATAAGAAAATGCACATGAATGTGAAAGTATACAAGAAAAAATAAAATTTTGTATAAATTATCCATTTTACTAGAGCTTTTCTAAAGAGGGCGAACTAACACAAGACTGATGCTCATTGGAGTAGTTTTTTTTTTTTTTTTTTTTTTTTTTTAGTATTTTCATTGTTTATATATATATACTCAAAACAAAAAAAAAAAAAAAAAAAAAAAAGCGACGCACCATGAAGGAGTAATGAAAACTGGGCACAAATTATATGCATACAGGTTTCGATAGACAATGCAAAATTTTAAAGTTTGGCTGCCATCAAATGAGCATGGGACGCTGCAGCGCATCTTAACTACGCAATTGGCAGAATATTAAAAATGAGAAATTTTGATTCCAGGTCATAAATACTTCGAGAACTTCTTTCCGTCTACTGAGATAGTAACTATGCCTCGCATGCAGGTGTGCGAACAACATGCGCAGATGCCAGCGTTTGAGAGAAGTGTGTATTTGGGCTCAAAGAAGCCAGTTGGTTTAATCTGCGAATTGTTTGACAATTGGAAGGAGCGATGTCAGTATTAGATTATATTGGCAGGAATGGGTGAAAAATAGCAGAACACAGCTTCAGGGAGGACACAGTCGGCCTAGAGAGAGGACAGAACGTCAGAACCGATCAATCGTCAGAGCGGAACTCAAAGCCTCAATTCATCATTATCATCGATCCTACGTGCAACTGGTACTTCAGTGACTTCAAAGACCATTAATAGGCGGCTCAGAGAAATGGGGTTGAGTTCACGGATCCCCTTGTGCTGACTACTATTAAACTTTGTATACCGACAAGCACGTTTGCAGTGATATCAGGATCGTTCTAACTGGAATGTCACTAAATGGATTAGAATTTTCTTCAGTGTTGAGTACCACTCCGATCTGAGCCCCGATGACCAGCGAAGACGCGTCTGGAGACGCGCCGCAAAGAGGGGGATTCCAACCCGACAGTCACCAGCTATACGACCCGTCATCCAGGAGAGATTGTCTGGAATGCCATTTCATTTCATAGCAGGACCCCTTTGGTTGTCATCCATGGCATCTTTACAACACAGCGGTATGTCGACGTGTCCCGTTGTGTTTCCCTTCATATCACGCAATCCTGACTGTTAATTTCAGCATGGTAATGTCCGCCCGCACACAGAGATAGTTTCTATTGCTTGTTTTTCTGCTTACCTAACATGATTTTGGCCAGTAAAGTCGCCGGATCTCTCACTTATTGAGGACGTTTGCAGCAACATGAAAAGGGTCCTACAACCAGCTCTGGATTTCGCCAATCTTACGCACCAATTGGACAGAATTTGCTATGATATCACGCAGGAGCATATCTGCCAACTCTATCAATTAATACTAAGCCGAATAACTTCTTACATAAGGGTTAGAAGTGGACCAATGCGTCATTGACTTGTTGACATTTGTGAGGCCGTTTCTCTTGATTAAACCTTTCAGATTTACTGAAATTGTAATCATTTGTTTTTCTTAGCATTTATATCACATCTAAAAATTTTCGTCTCATTTTGATAATTCCTTCTTGGTGCGTAGGTTTTTTTTTTATTATTATAGAGTATATATATATATATATATATATATATATATATATATATATATATATATATATATGTATATTATTTATTTATTACTTAATGATTCTTTCATTAAGGCTTCTTATTAATGTGTCTGTTTTATCGTGCATTATTAATTAGGTATTTCGTTTATTATAATACTGCTTGCACATTATATTATTTATTAGACATTAGACTTTTATTCGAATATAAGTTAAATATAATTTTATATGAAACTAAATAAAGAAATAAGTATATATATATATATATATACCGGCTGGGCAAAAAGTCCGTGCAAAGTTTAAAAATTCATATAAACCAGAAAAATGATCAAAATATTTTTTTGGTAGTCAATTACTAATACAGCAACAGCAGAATGCAGCATATCTGGATGTATGCACGACACCTCTCGACGTATCGCATCTTTCAGTTTCGAAATATTGTATTGAACACGACATATCCGAGATTTTAAATATCCCCATAAACAGAAGTCTACTGGTGTCAAATCTGGAGATCAAGGAGACCATGGGAATCTACAACGCCTGCTAATATTTCTGTCTTCCCCGAATTTCTACATTAAAAATTCCTTGACCGTAGTAGCATTGTGGTCGGCTGCTCCACCGTGCATAAAAGTGACCTTTGTAAGCGCATTTCTTTCACGCAAGCATGGCGCAACTTTATAACGCAAAAGCGTTAAATAGCGCCGCACATTCCCCGCAGTCGTTTTCTACCCATTTAACTGGCACTGAGTTTTCAAGAAAAAGGGTCTTATTATGAATGAAGCTGTGTACCCATACCACACTGTCACTTTTGGGGAATGCGGTGGTTTCTGGATGTATTCACGTGGATTAGACGTTGCCTAGATGAAACAGTTATGGTTATTAACGCCATCATGAATCGAAAAGTGATCTTCATCTGTGCACAAGATGTTAAAAACCCAAGATGGATTATATTCGATTTTCGTGAAAACCCACCCCGCAAATGCTTCCTTTTGTGCGGTATCCGCTAGCTAAAGTTCATGGCAGGACGGTAATCTGAATGGGTACAAGTCAAGGATTCCATGCAGAATATTGCGCATCGAGAATGGTGGTGAGTTCAAAGCGTCTGGAAACTTTACAAGCTCTGCTGGTCCCTGTAGCTGATTCGGACGTTAATGCTTCCATTTCGGCTTCAACACGCGGCGCAGGTGCTTTCTTTGAACATGGTCACCCAGTCCTTCCACGATCCTCCAGCATTCCTGTTTTTCGATACCTCCGAAGCTTTATGGCACCTTTCACCGTTAAAAATCCCTTTTGAACTCTTCACATTATTTTGCAATCAAAATTTACGCAAGCTATGGTCACTGACTCCTTGTGCATGTAAAATAATTTCACCAACAAAGCTTTACTCTTAGCACTAAACATCCTTGTTCACATACACCGTTTTCAGCTGTGAACTTATTGTGGATTTGGAGCACAAGCTCTTATAGCCGTCTCATTTGCATATTTCCACGAAAGTCGTTGACACCAGCGCCACCTATCAGATGCTTTTTTTATTTATTTATTTATTTATTTATTTTATTTTTTATTTTATTATTATTTTTTTTTCGTGTGTGTGTGTGTCTTAGAAAAATCCCATGACCTAGCGATGCTAACTCTGAAAATCAATTTTTATTTCGATCATTTTTTCGGTTTTATGAAATTTTAAAGTTTGTACGAACTTTTTGCAAACCCGGTATATATATATATATGTATGTGTGTGTGTGTGTGTGCATCAAAGCATATAGTACATTTCCCATGTTTTACCATCAAATTTTTATTACTTTCGAAATCTATTAAAAAAATTGTTTTTGTTGTCATAAGATGATTTTAATTTGTGAGATTTACTGTAGACTCTTGTATATCGCGAGTGCAGGGTAGTGCTTCCAGATTGAGGGAAATTTTTATTCAATAGCCCCCACTAAATTTTAGTTGGAACGGTAGCCTAATCACTTCGCAGAATTATCTGCAAGAAGTCTTCGAAAGGTTAGGCAAACATTACAATTTAAATTTAATGGTGGCTGTTGAATGAAAAATTCCCTCAATCTGGTAGCACTGGTGCAGGGTTGCCAGTTTTATTTTTTCGCACCATTAGTTTTATATCAAAGCAACACAAAAAAGCTAAGCCGGTTTTAATTGAACCAGTAGATTGATATTCTGAAAAATTATTGGTGTTAAAAGATAAAATATTACAGTTATTAGGCAACCCTGCCCCGCGTTGTACCCAAATCTACTGTATACAACTTCAAACGTATAACTGGTGAATCGAAATGAAATAAGATAACAATTCTGACGAACACCAGATGCGTGGTTTTATCCTTGATTGCATTGGATTTTATCCGTCAATGAACATGACTATCAAACTCCATCGCGGGATTCTTTTTGGACAAGAACGTACGTGTGTAGCGGGAACACCAAAAGGCATGGTTTACTGTTCAAAATAGAAAAATACTAACAATGCGTTGAATTAGGCTATTATTGTTTTTTTTTTTAAAGCATACTTTTACGTGGACCAACAATAAAGTTATTTTTTTGTACTGTCATGACACTCCCCTCCTCCTCTGATAAGATACTTCAGTTTGGGGCATGATATTAGATATCCTAATGAACCATGCATTAGTAACAGAGTGTAAAATACGTAATGTTTCGTTTTTCGCTTACAATATACTAACACATTGTTGACAAGTCACGAATTAACTCATTTCATTTAAAAAAAAACCCTCCTTCAGGCGTTCCTCTAAAGCTATGCATTTAAAAAAAAAAAAGATTTTACGCATTCGTGTTTAATTTATTGAGTGCTGTTGGCGTATATATTCTTTAGGAGAAATTACCATATCAATTAGTGAGATTAAAATGTAAGGAATTTAAACATGAATACGAAATTTTTGTTATGTTTGTTGTAACATGTTAAAGAAACGCACTAAGACGATTAGTAATAATTTTTTAATGTGAAGCATGGAGAACATTAAAAAATATATATATCTCAGGAAGATAAAACAAATATCTTATTCTATATCTGAGAAGCTAAAACTTTTGTAAGCTAATTTAAGAACTAATAATTTTTCATAAAATACAATCATATTCAATTATTTAATGTATTAATTAAAATTTTATTTTTTCTGCTGTCACAAATTAATATCAATTTTAAATTTAATAGTAATATCGGATTAGATTGAGCAGCTCCTATTTCCGAAAAGAGAAAAATAAAAGGAATCGAATTGAAAAAATAAATATACCTAAAGCTTTAAAATTTTAAGAAACATTTCCGAAACCTAAGAAATCATTCAGGGCTTTTAAAATTCACGTCCATATGCGCACGATTAATTTTCCAAAACATGTTTTGAAGAATCATCAAAAGTATGTATCTTCTGGATCTAAGAATTCTACTTTCGAAATTTCAAATTTACTAGCGAAAAACTGCTCCCATCCTACGTAACATAATCGCATGTATAAAAACCGCAAAACTTCTCTACATCATACATCATCTATCACATCTCTGGCTCTATATAGAGCACTCAAAACTCGATATCATTTTTCAAACAGTGGCACTAGATATGCATATGGTATTTATTCAAAGCAGTATTAGACTGGAATGTGTAAAGATAAAACTGTGTTAAAAGTAGTAAAGAATTTCTAAACTTTAAATTAAGAAGAAACGCATTTTCTTTTGAAAAATTAATTGCAAGTTTTATTTTGAGAGTTGCAATAAACTGCATATTATAATTATTACTCTTAAAAATAATCGAGAAATATTAATTAGAAACATAAATTCCGTTTTAAACCTGTAACTACCATATATGTTTCACAAATTAAATCTGAAAAAAGCTAATTCAAACCAATAAAATTTATTAAATATTCTGAACATATTTAATTTTTTTTAATGTTTATACTTTTTAAATTTCAGGTTTGAAAAATCATTATTCATAAAAAATGGTTACAATGATTTTAAATGGTTTTGCGTTCTTCTACACAATAAGAAAGTTCTTCAATAAAAGATATTTTACCATGTTTTATTAACTTCTATACTTGTTTGTATGTATGTTTGTTTATTTGTTTGTTTGTTTGTCCGGTACAAATCTTGCAATCGAATTTTAACTCACTTATATACAAGCTAGACATTTGAAATTTTCACAATAGCTCACAAGCCGATGACAACACAATACTTCGAAGCCCGATTTTCGAATTTTTGATTAGTTTTCTGTTTTCTTATAATTAATTAAAATATGAAAATAATAACATCTTAATAGCGTTAAAATAGCCATTAAAATATTAGCTATAATTTAATTGTTGCCAAAAAAAAATTACGAGTTCATTTTCTTTAGACATAAAAATAAATACATTTAATTAAACGTGAATGTTAAAAAATTATAAAAAGTTAAATTATGCATCTCACAAAAATTGACATCATTATCACTTTAAAAAATTTATGCATATTGATAAGAGCTCTATGATTCATCAGAAAATTTAAAACACGGTATATAAAAAGTTTTTTTTTATCTCATAATTATTTAAATTTAAGCCATCAAGTAAAAATATGACGTTTCATAGCTGCCAACTCTTCCAGTATTCTCAAACGATATAACATTAATTTTCAATAGAATTTTTAAGTAACAATTTTCTGCGATTAGGTAAGTAAGTGATTAGCTATTAAAATAAGTGCGTTAAGTCTTCTCGAAAAATCAAAAAGATTGGCATTTGTGAAGGTTGAACCTTACAAGACCGGTTCATTTATAGCGGGATCCTTCCACTTTTCTGTCTTTTCCCACTGCATATAGTTCTTGTATGACGTTAACCACTCAACCTCAATTAGAAAGGGTTATGAAAATTGAAGCATTTATTTTTGAGGACAAGGCAAAATAACCACGTTTTGTCTTAAACTCTTAAAGCAATCAACATGCAATTTCAAGTCGGCACTTCACTATTGATGTTGTACAACCACCTAAATTTTCAACTCGCCCACTCTACTCTTTCCTTCCGATCCCCTATGTGCGCGATCTGTCTTACCGCGCAATCTCTCCTAGCTTTACCTTATATTATATGATATTTCTGAATAGTCTCATTTTAGATATAGCATCCTTACCAGTTTAAGATTTTAGTTCCAGAAGGCGGAATGGTAGCGTAAAATTAAATATTTGTTTTTTAGGTGTAAAAAAATAAGTGAAACGTAAAAATTTTCAAAAAAAAAAAAAAAAAAAAAAAAAAAAGAAAAAAAAAACGAATAGAATTGGAATGCAAGGCAGGCGTGTTAAAACGCTTCTTAACTACCGTGATAATTAAAGGGTTAATCAGTAAAGGGTCATTCAGTTCATACATTGCTTCTTTTGCCCAGTCTATCATCCTTCTTCTAAAACAAAACAATATAGAAAAAGAAAAGAAATAGTGACTTTGCATATTCGTGTTAAACTCCTTAATTTCTGTTGGCAAAAGTATACATAAGTAGCATTTACCTCATCCATTACTGGTGATCATTGATGAACCTTTTAAACAAAAACTAGAATAGGAAAAAAAACTAAATAGGCTGGGCTTACTACTTAAAGTAGAAAAATAGTTAGAGCGTAAAAATGTTCAAAAAAAAAAAAAAAAAAAAGGAATTGGAATGCAAGGCAGTCTTGTTAAATTGCTTCTTAACTACCGTGATAGTTAGAGGGTTAACTATTTAAAACAGGAATAAACTACTACGTCAGAAACGCCAAAGAAAAATTATTGAGGTGCATACAGCTGTTTCGGTAGCCTAAAGCGTACCGTCATCAGTGCAAAAAGAATTCTGAATCTGGAGAAGTGCTCGTATATATAGGAGAGGGACCGGATTTAGTTCAACCAATAGGATTACGGAAGAGGTGGGGAGTGTGGCCAATAGGAATTAAGGAATGTGTAGCTGTGTAAACAGTAGAAAAATTAAGGAAATGTGGACTGAATGTAAAATTTCCAACAATCAGACAAATAGGGAACAGCGAAATCACAATTTACAAGGTTTTTAAAATTTTTATAAATATGAAAAGCTTCAAAGAAATCGAGTTCATGAATGGATTTAGGTCTGCAAATTATTTTAGCTGAATTAAATTTCAAATTATAATTTTCTTCCCAGCAATGTTTAGAAATAGCCGATTTATTGGTTTCTTGTTTGCGGACGTAATTCATATGTTCTTTTAGACGAAATTTAAGACTGCGTTTAGTTTGGCCAATATAGGATAAACCACACTGACAGGAAATACTATAAATGCCCCAAGAATTATGCATATCAATAGGATCTTTTAACTGAGAAATGGTGAGTTTATTGGAAGGCGAAAATATTATTTTAAAATCATATTGTTTGAGAATTTTAGCTATGGTTTGATTGGTTTTAGAAAAATAGGGTAAAACAATACTGATATTAGATGTGACTGATTTAGTAGACGAAATACGAGGGAGTTGTAATTTTTGGTTAGCTTTGTCTATAATAGAAGGGTCATAACCTCTGTCAATTGCGATGGCTTTCAGGTATTTAATTTCAGATTTCAATAAAATAGGATTTGAACAAATATTAAGGGCACGGTTTACAAAAGTATAGAAAGCAGCCATTTTTTGGTTAGGTGGGTGACATGAACGCGCATGGGGAGGAAGGGAGACTGAAAAATTTTTACGATAGACAGTGGTTGAAAATCCATTTACAGTGCGAGAGACGAGGGTATCAAGAAATGGAAGGGAGCCATTATTTTCTATTTCATATGTAAACTGGATATTACTGTCAATTGAATTTAAGGTTTCTAAGACATGGTCAATATTGTGATGAGATATGTCGATAAGCGTGAAGGTGTCGTCAACGTAACGGGTCCAAAAAGGAAAAGATATTTTCTTAAAAAGCTTGATTTCGAAATAGTGCATGTAAATGTCTGCGAGAATTGGGGAGAGAGGAGAACCCATGGCTAAACCTTCAGACTGACGATAGAATTTATTTTGGAAACAAAAAGTGGTTTGTGATAAACAAATGGGGGTAAGAGAAATTAATTCTTGTACTTCAAAAAAGGTGAAATGAAACTCTTGTAATCTATTTTCGAGACAGCAGAGGGCGCCACTTATTGGAACATTAGTGAAAAGAGATTTTACATCAAAAGAAACCATAGTCAGATTAGTGTGAGGGCAGTTTTGAATATTTTTTGCAAAATTTATGGAATTCTTAACAGTATAACTATTAGCAGCAAGAAGTGGAGCAAAAATTGTGGTGAGAAATTTAGCTAGATTATAGGAAGCAGTACCGATATTAGAGACTATTGAACTTTTGGTAAAGCATAAAATCTGGCACAATTAGCAATAGAAGGGATAAGATGGGATTTAGTCGAGTTCAATAACAAGGGGCAAGATTTTATAGCAGATTTAATTTTATCTAATTCTTGAGGAGAGGGGTCACGAGGCAGAGGAATGTATGGGCCATCATAAATTAGTTCGGTAACACTTTCGATGTATTGTTTTTTATCCAAAATAACAATCTGACCACCTTTATCAGCTTTAGTAATGATGATATTTTAATTAGATTTTAATTCCTTCAAGGCGTTTTTTTCTGCAGGGCTGAGATTTGATTTAAAATTTTTAGAGTTGAAATTGGCATTCTGACCAACAGAAAGAAATTCTTCGTCATTTAATCCTTAATGTGACCAACAGAACGAAAATCTTCGTCATTTAATCCTTAATAATGACAATTTCAACTCTAAAAATTTTAAATCAAATCTCAGCCCTGCAGAAAAAAACGCCTTGAAGGAATTAAAATCTAATGAAAATATCATCATTACTAAAGCTGATAAAGGTGGTCAGATTTTTATTTTGGATAAAAAACAATACATCGAAAGTGTTACCGAACTAATTAATGATGGCCCATACATTCCTCTGCCCCGTGACCCATCTCCTCAAGAATTAAATAAAATTAAATCTGCTATAAAATCTTGTCCCTTGTTATTGAACTCGACTAAATCCCATCTTATCCCTTCTATTGCTAATTGTGCCAGATTTTATGCTTTACCAAAAGTTCACAAACCCAATATTCCATTTCGTCCAATAGTCTCTAATATCGGTACTGCTTCCTATAATCTAGCTAAATTTCTCACCACAATTTTTGCTCCACTTCTTGCTGCTAATAGTTATACTGTTAAGAATTCCATAAATTTTGCAAAAAATATTCAAAACTGCCCTCACACTAATCTGACTATGGTTTCTTTTGATGTAAAATCTCTTTTCACTAATGTTCCAATAAGTGGCGCCCTCTGCTGTCTCGAAAATAGATTACAAGAGTTTCATTTCACCTTTTTTGAAATACAAGAATTAATTTCTCTTACCCCCATTTGTTTATCACAAACCACTTTTTATTTCCAAAATAAATTCTATCGTCAGTCTGAAGGTTTAGCCATGGGTTCCCCTCTCTCCCCAATTCTCGCAGACATTTACATGCACTATTTCGAAAGCAAGCTTTTTAAGAAAATATCTTGTCCTTTTTGGACCCGTTACGTTGACGACACCTTCACGCTTATCGACATATCTTATCACAATATTGACCATGTCTTAGAAACCTTAAATTCAATTGACAGTAATATCCAGTTTACATATGAAATAGAAAATAATGGCTCCCTTCCATTTCTTGATACCCTCGTCTCTCGCACTGTAAATGGATTTTCAACCACTGTCTATCGTAAAAATTTTTCAGTCTCCCTTCCTCCCCATGCGCGTTCATGTCACCCACCTAACCAAAAAATGGCTGCTTTCTATACTTTTGTAAACCGTGCCCTTAATATTTGTTCAAATCCTATTTTATTGAAATCTGAAATTAAATACCTGAAAGCCATCGCAATTGACAGAGGTTATGACCCTTCTATTATAGACAAAGCTAACCAAAAATTACAACTCCCTCGTATTTCGTCTACTAAATCAGTCACATCTAATATCAGTATTGTTTTACCCTATTTTTCTAAAACCAGTCAAACCATAGCTAAAATTCTCAAACAATATGATTTTAAAATAATATTTTCGCCTTCCAATAAACTCACCATTTCTCAGTTAAAAGATCCTATTGATATGCATAATTCTTGGGGCATTTATAGTATTTCCTGTCAGTGTGGTTTATCCTATATTGGCCAAACTAAACGCAGTCTTAAATTTCGTCTAAAAAAACATATCAATTACGTCCGCAAACAAGAAACCAATAAATCGGCTATTTCTAAACTTTGCTGGGAGGAAAATCATAATTTTAAATTTAATTCAGCTAAAATAATTTGCAGACCTAAATCCATTCATGAACTCGATTTCTTTGAAGCTTTTCATATTTATAAAAATTTTAAAAACCTTGTAAATTGTGATTTCGCTGTTCCCTATTTGTCTGATTGTTGGAAATTTTACATTCCGTCCACATTTCCTTAATTTTTCTACTGTTTACACAGCTACACATTCCTTAATTCCTATTGGCCACACTCCCCACCTCTTCCGTAATCCTATTGGTTGAACTAAATCCGGTCCTTCTCCTATATATACGAGCACTTCTCCAGATTCAGAATTCTTTTTGCACTGATGACGGTACGCTTTAGGCTACCGAAACAGCTGTATGCACCTCAATAATTTTTCTTTGGCGTTTCTGACGTAGTAGTTCACTCCTGTTTTAATATTCCAACGCCAAGTCTCCTGCTATTATTGGTTAACTATTTAGTTCAGACATTGTTTTTTTTTTTTTTTTTTTTTTTTTTTTTTGGGGGGGGGGAGGGAGGGAGGAGTGGTTGAATATTATTTAAAGGGTACTTTAGTCTCAAAAATTACTTTTATAAATATATTTTAATTAAGAAACTATATTTTCATAGAAATTACAAAACAAATCATACTGTTTCAAAGAGTTAAACTAACCCAAAACTGGCACGTACGATTAATATTGTTTAATGTTTACTTCATAATACGTTACATTAATTTATCTGAAAAGATTTAGTTTATGCTTTATTGTAGATGTATATATATATATATAGCTATATTATTTCAGTTCTTGTATCATGTCATATCTACAAAATAAAGTAGAAGAAATTTTAAGCTTTATTGGTGATCAGTATAGCCATGATAGATATTTTTTAATTGAAAATTATCGCACATTTTTCTAATAACATTGTTTGACCAATCTTAAGTGCAATGTATCTAAATATATCTAAAAGTGTGTTTTAATAAAGTATTTAGGTAAGCATATGTATCTAAGAAACCGTAATCGAAGATAACCATGGTGCTGTAAGGAAAGCAATGTTTATATCATTTATTATTATAACTCTTTTTTCCTTCAAAACTTTCCGGTCTAAAACAATAAAATTTGTCTGTTTCTCGTACGATTTTAATTTTATTTTCAAAATTTTTAGATAACCCCTTAAAACAATTTTGGTTATAACTCTATGATTACTAAAGATAAAGTTTACAAACTGTATACTTTTCCAACCTGCCAACCTCTCAGAAATTTAAAAAAAGTCAATAAATTTGGCAACACTGGGTTAAGGTCCATTATCTAAAACACAAGGAAACTAACCATGGGTGGGATACCTTCCGTTGGGGAGAGGGACAAAGAGGTCCTAACCCGTATTTAGGCAAATTTAGGGGATATCACGGAGCGCTTTTTGGGATCGAGCCCGGCATAACGCGTCTACCAGATTCATTAGCAAAACCTCTCGGACACTTACGAAGTCTTTTTTTCAAACACTCTTGCATATCTGTTGTCTAACCATAAAATTATTTTTAAATTTTCAGGCTTATTTTGTGATACAAATACCTATTAAAAAAAATAGAGGTACGAAATTTTAAAGATTGTGTGAACCCTGTTATAAAGTTTAAAAATAGACCTATAGTTGCTAAGAAGCAAGATTAGTAGGGGAAAGTTGTCCAAAGCGGGGACGCTAACATATCTCTGTCCACAAAAGAAAATCTATAAATAAAGAAAATTCGGCAAAGCACTTCCTGATTAGAGCATGTCTTAGACTATCAGATGGCAAAGTTATTTTTTTTTTTTTTAAATATCATTAGTATTAATTGGCAGAAAAAAAAAATTCTGAAAAATGTGCAAAGTCCCCGTTTTGGACAACCAGTTGGGTAAAATGGGGTACTCATAAGAAACAGCGTAAATTTAAGTTCTAATGCGAATTAGGACTTAATAAACCTTCTTATTAGAAAAACTTGGATTACAAAGAAAAAGTGAAGTTAATGCAAAATCAAAATGCAGATAAAGTATTTTGTTATCTTTTTCAACAATTACTAACATGACACAAAAAATAATCAAACACAAAAGTCACATGTAAAATTGATATCGCTTTCTTCAACACATGAATAGGCCAACCTCGACAGCTGCTACATTGAATCCACACCTCTTTGTCTTTTGAGTAAATGTAAAGTTCATTACAAAAAATGCAAGCGTCCTCGCTATTCTGTTCTTCATCAGATGATAACATTGGGTCTTGAATTTTTTTTTCTTCTCTTTTTTAGCTTTTGGATAGCTAGGATTAGGTTCGGTGGGTTTCTTGACCAATTTCCTTTTCTCTTTATTCTGTTTTGCATTTTTCTCCTGTTCCACAGCTTCCAATTCTGCTTTGTAAGGTAATGGAGTGAGTATGACAGTTTTACCTCTCCTCTTGTCATTCACTCTTTTTTGCAAACGTTCAGTTTCTTGTGGTAGATGCATTATTATTTTAGGCGAAGTGTTAAAAGCTGAACATTTCTGGGGATCGACGTCCCCGTTTTGGACTACCGTCAATGTCCCCGTTTGAGCCGACCATGACGTGTGCTAAAAACGTGGCGTCTCTTCGCACACGTTATCAGACAAAACTATAAAGCAATGTGTGAAAATGTATATTAAATATAGACGAATTCATAACTTACTTACGAAAATCGAACGTTCAAAGGTATAGGTGCCAAGTCTCCCGTTTTTCAAGGGAGACTTCAAACCGGAAAATTTTTAAAGCTGTTTCTTGTATTATTAATCGTCGAAAATATATATAACATTTTTCATTTAAAAATATTGGTGTCAATTTTGATTTAAAAGTTGAAAAGGTTGGCAGATCTGTTCAAAGGTCACTTGATAAGATACAATACAGTGTACGGCCACAATCGAAATGAAAATCGTAAAAATTTGAAAACTTTGTAGAAAATAACAGATCCGGTAAAATATGTTAACAACTAGATTCAAACTTGCTTATCGCCGAATTAGAATTATCGTAGACTATTGGATTCAAAGAGGACAGCACTAATCAATGAGAAACTGAACGTCTCCATTTGACCCGCCGTCCCCGTTTTAGACAACTCTCCCCTAAATATTTTATTAAAATGAATTTGCCTAATATAAGAAAATTAATTTTAGATCTTGTTCAAATTCATTTTTAGAAATTATATTCTTTTTTTTCCCAGAAACAAATTTATTTTATCTTTTGTAATAAGAGAAAGAAAAACAATTTTAATAAAAGATGTCAAATATATTCAAAAACAAAATTGAATTCGAAGGCATAACCAGAATTTATTTATTTGAAAAGTCAGAGCTATTCAAATTATGGCACAAGCATATTACATGTTGCGAAAAACAAATATAAGATATTATTTATGATGTCTTAAGTCTCGCCAAAAAATATCTTTCCACTAAATCTATGACTTTCGGAAAAAGAATTTCATAAAATAAAGTTGAAACCTTTTGTTTGCTCATTTGATTATAAAAAGATTTCATGTCATTTCATTTTCCTCGTATTTGCAACTTTTTGAATTTCAAAGTTGAAACATCAACACGTAAATCAATTTAAAAAGAAAAAAAAAACGGTTTATGGAAAAACTATTTCTCCAACGGACATTTCACGAGCATATGCTTTAACAAAAACATTTTCGCAGAAAATAAAATTGGATGAACAAGGAAACTTTCGAAAGCTATGGTGATAAGATAAACCAATGACGCTTCGACAAATCAACACAACCAAAAATCGAATGCAAATTTGTACGCAACCCTATTGCTTGAATATTTTCATCTATCTTCTTTTCCTTCAAACTTTAGATTTTTGAATAAAAGTATTTATATAAATATATATTCTTCTACATACTTCTCCTACTGGCAGCACGTGTCTGATAAAATAATTCTTTGCTTTCGAGAAAAAAAAAAAAAAAAAACACATAAATAAACGTATGTAACTCAAAAGGAATAAAACTGAAATGTATGCAAAAACGAATAAAAATATCAAAAAACTGAATTTATCAAACGTCGCAATTTTCCGGTTTTCCAAGTATCGTTGCAACAAAATGGTTTTTTTTCTTTCCTCTCTTTTCAAAATGTGGATAAAGAATGAAGTAGAATGTATCACAAAATTTTAAAGGTGATAGAATGCCTATTGTTGGGTATATTCTAAATGATTTTATTTAAGCGAAACAGGGAGGAGGGAATTTTTCTTCGGCGTTGAGATGCATTTTCAATGATGCAGGTGTTCTTTTGGCTGCTTCTTTTTCTTTATTAGTGTGGAAACGAACAAGAACGGAAATGGAAGGAAAATCTTTTTCGCCATGGGACTTCATTACAATAAACTCCGAATAAAATTTAAAAATCTTATTAAATATTGGTTCTTACGAGAAGTGTTAAAGGAATCTCTAAATTTTTTTTTCCAAATATAAGAATGCTAGCAATAAAAGAATAAAGTAATTTGGCTGTTTATTATATCATATTGCTTAATATATGAATAATTGAATAGCATAAATCCCTATAGTTGATTAAATGCAAATTTAATCAAGAACGAAAAATTATACGGTGCATTGGTTATTAACAGTTTCCAAGTGTACGTACATGTTGTATCGTATAACCTTCGAAGTTCTTTGCCTACATTATCACACAACGGACAGACTTAAGGACAGAAAGACAGACATATTTACTAACTCATTTCCACTCTTAAACATTGTCGGAATGAGTGAAAAAATGCTTTGCACAAACGGAAATTCAGACTTTAATTTAAAACTCGCTGCCCTCAATATATCTAAAAATTTAATGCATCCTGTAAATTTGAAGATTAAAAATATATTCTATACGAAATATTATTTTAGCTTATTAGCAATAAATGTCAGTTTCTTTATGATTTTTGCAGTAGAAAGTTATTTAAATGCGATGTATAAAAATCTTAATCTCTCTTAAAACGCAATGCATTGGCATTTTTCTTTGGTACCGCTGTACACAAACCAGTTGTATTTAGATTATTAATGCCATTTTAAATAGAGAACCTTCCATAAAGAAATTTTTAAGAAATTCTGAAACTATTTATGGACACTGAAGCGGGGCAGATAGACAAACTGACAGTCGGACAGACAGATAATTCAAATCATATACACACTAAACAAAATTCCTAGAAAGTGTTAACGCTTAATGTAACGAAAAATGCAATTCACCAAATTTCCAGTTGTAGACTTCAAAGTAGCTGAATATTTTTGTGCGGCCCTGTAAATTTTAATACTAATCATACTGTATTTTATAAAAACTATTCTTTTGTGAATTTCAATAACAGATTTTATTTCCATTAACATTTGGGCAGTAAAAAGTTATTAAAATATAGTTTATAAAAATATCTCTCTTAGAACGCAATGATTTAGAATACTTTTGGGTGTCCCTGTACATAATCCGTTGGTGGTAATTACTCCATTTTCAATAGAGAATATCCGGTAGTGAACTTGAATAACATATTTCGTTTTCATTAAGATTTGTGAAAAGTAAAAGTATTAAAATATGGTTGATAAAAATAACTCTCATAGAACACAATGATTTGGAATACTTTTGGGTATTCCTGTGAACAAACGAGTAGTAGTACTTACTCCATTTTCAATACGGAACTCAATGTTTTGTGATTATAGCATCCTTACATTCCAAAATATCTCTTACATAGATTTTTTTTTTCCGCAAAAGCCACGACTTAATAGATTTCTTTATATAGGGTGAGTCCAAAGGTTATCGTCAAACTATTAGATAAGTCAGGCATATCAAAACAAACCATTTTTACATAGATGGCCACAGTGTCATGTATGCTTCCTAGCGATACATGAAGGGTAAACAAGAAATCAATACAATTATGGTTTTCAACAACAGGTTTATTACACGATGAGTGTTATAAAATAGTGCTTAAATTACAAATATTAATAATATTACAAAATTAATAATATCACAATTAAACAATTAATAATATTAAAAAATAGTGCTCAAAATTGCTGCCATCTGACACAGTACAAGCTTCGCAACAGCGAATCAAGGATTGATAAACGCGTTCAAATACTTCTGCTCTTGTAAGGACATCTGGCGAGGCTTCGACAACTTTTGCTGCAAAATCTTCCTCAAAGGTCGCTTGCCCAAGACATTTAAGGAATCGTCACAGAAAAGACCCTAATCAGGAACAAGTCGTGGGTTCGTGGTGGCCAGACGATGGGCCGGCACAATTAATCTTCCGCACCCGAAAGTCGTAACTAAGTAATTCTGGAGCATTTTAGACGAAATGTCAGTGTGCTTGATCGTGTTGAAACCACATGCGCTCTCCAAAAGATGCAGAAACGCCATGCAGTTATTCCGGTAAGGTATGTTACAGGAACACCTGATATTTACGGTAGTCTTGTCGTGAATAATCAAGCTGAACCGACAATGCCTGCCTGTATGTTTATTCTGAACCATTTTTGAACAACACGAGCTCATGTAGCTGTTGGATTCTCTTTGGCCCAAATATGAAAGTTATAAATGTTCACAAAACCTTCTCGAAAAAATATGACATAATCAGTGAATAGAACTCATGTTGGAAAATCTGGCTTAATAATACTGTGTTACAAAAACCAGCGTGAGAAAAATATTCGTTTGCAGTAATTTATTGCATGCACTGTCTGAACCCTTTGAAAATCTAAATTGCGTACGGTCTCCTAGATTAACACTCGCGACATTGTGCTTTGTCGTACACCAATATCAGCTCAAGTAGCTCGCGTACTTCAATAGATTGAGTTCGAATGCGTTGTCGATAGCTTCTTCTATAGTAGGTTATCGTATTGTTTGGTTTCGACCACACTCACTGTTGTTGTGGAATATCGAGTTTCCTACCACTTTCGGCGCAAACGCAAAAACAGTTCATGGCGGAATATGCGTGTTTTAGAAGTTTTTCATGATATAAATAGACCGCTGTTAGCTCATTTCCGATAGCTGCTTCATATATTAAATCTAAATGTATGTCTGCCATACCAGAATTGTGGTTGTGTTAATTCCATCCTACTTACGTTACATGTTTAACTGGAATAATGGTTGTGGTATTACTCAATTCACTTTATGTCGAAGAAATCCATCTAGTGGGCACACTTATTTAAATGTTCTGTATAAAATGATTTGGTTTAGTATAACTGAGCTACTCTTAAATTTTGTCAGAACCCTTTAGAATTTTTTTTTCTCTTTATTTATTTATTTTTTAAACGATTTGAATATTAGGAAGTGGTTTCGGGATTTCTAAAACAAGCAAAATCAGACGAACGTCTTCTATTCAATAGCAATGAAGACGAACTTTAATACATTGTTTAAAACTGGACAGCGAAAGAGGCAAAATGAAATTTAAGTAAGTATTCACTTTATACCGATTGAGATTCTCTGGATTTCACCCATTCTAATTACAGTAAAACATTTTCGTTTTTTCTTTCTGTTAAAACTTGCATAATTTCCATATCTTTCATTTTTCTGGATCAATTAAAACCAATATTTCCTATTAGAAATTTACTATATATTTAACCATAGAAATTCAATAGAGAATATTTTTATTTAAAGTACTAATACTAAGCCTCACATCAAAGTTTTCAACCCATATCTGACTCGAAAGAGAAAGATTCTTATGTGAAAAGAGGGAATAAAAGACAAATTTATGAGTTTCATTTAGACTCACAATTGTCCAGCAACAGTTTAAGTGCAGTAACATTGGATCAATAAAGTTCAATATGTACCCACCTAAAAGTAAGAAGGGGAGACGCATAGCATGCTTATTGATACTACATAACTTTCTAAAACCTTCGTTAACTGGTAATCTCCACTTTCAGATTGCTTCATATGTCATGCTGAGCATAAAGATGGTTCGTATGTTTCAGTTATCGAATGCAGAAATTTTATTTTACTATACGATTTTGCCTGATAGATGAACAAATTTTACTCTATAATAAAGGGTAGTTATACAACTTCAATTATAGTGATTATTGATGAGTTGAGAGTAGCTGTTGCAATTTTTTCCGGAGCAGTGTTAGAACAACTAACTTCGATTATCAATACCACTTTTTTATAAGACTGTTTGCCATTACATAAATACAATTAAAGTAAGAGATAAATGCTCCTCGAAAAAGTAGTAATGAAAATAAAAAAAGAGATAGCAGTATTTCTGAGAAATTTGAAAAGTTGTCAAAATTGAGTTATTTATTTTTTCGCTTTTCCATTTTATTGAGTTAATGTAATTATTGGATTATTTTTTTGTTTTGTTTTGTTTTATTTCCAGTGGCAAGGCAATGCAAATGAAAAAGGAAATACAGAAAAGAGGAAAGTAATGCAATAAAATACAACAAAGTAGGTCGAAGTCGTTCTCTAGCTTGCCAATATCTCGCCATCTCGGAATCGCAACGATGGAAATGGACATCATTGCTTGCCATTTCATGTCGAGAAAAATATAAAAATATGGATAAATTATGCGATAAAAATATTAAAGTTCTCTAATAAGAGATTAAAATTGTGAATATTATTTAGTATTTTAAAGAACCAGGGAAAACGTGGAGCATAGTAAACTTTGATTCTACATGCTTCTTTGGGATTTCTACTTATCTTATTCTCTTCAGGTGCTGTGGAAAATGAAATATATTGAATAAAAACTGAAATATATAGGATGTCGATATTTCACTCTTCCAAGAAGTTTAAAATGACGAGAAAGTACTCAATTTTTATAGCATTTTATTTAAATAAGTGGTTTAATCTTTTACTACCTTATACAGAGCTATATAGTTTTCCGCTTTTTTTTTTCTTCTTTATTTTATAGTTGCTATTTTCCTGTTATGTAATTGCAGAATTTTAAATAAATCAAAAACGTTTCTTTCGGTTTAGTGATGTCATACAAGCAGGGCTGCCACAAGTGACTATTATTATTATTATTTTATTTATTTTTAATTTTTTTCATACCATTATTTCCATAACATAAAATTTATAATAAATTTATGCAGACAAGGTATGGATTTACCTGCATAAATATAGTGCATATTTATTTTTTGGAAACAATCATGCGAAAAGAATATAAACTTAGCCGCCTGTTGTAGCCCTGTATAAGTGAAAAGTCTCACTTGTGTCTTTTGTATATTATTGTGAATTAAATTAATGGTGATTTATGTAATTTCATCTGATAAGTCAATACAAAAAATATGTTAATGATATTGTAAAACAATACTTTCGAATTATGTTAAGGTCACTATAGACTCACCTTTTTCCCTTGACTTTTTTAATATCAAAATTTTAAAGCAAATTATTTATTAATTGATCGTGAAACCATACTACTAAATATTACTAAGAAAAAAAAAAAAAAAAAACCTCTAGTTCCATTAATACTGGCCGTACCACTTTCTTCGTTCAACTCCCATCCCAACTAACTGGTTAACTAATATTATTACATACTTGCCAACATCCTAATTAATATTCCGTAGTATCGTTAGCCCCGCCTTCTTTTTTACACCAGTATATTTTTAGAGTATTTTTCATCTTATTTCATCGTAATTGCATTTGGAGACTATTACTCTACAAGTAAGTTTATCGGTCTGAGAAAAAGGGCGGGGCTAACAGTACTACGGAATATTAATTAGAATGTTGGCAAGTATATGTTATTAACCGTCCACATCTTCGTAATAAACTTTCAAAAATCTTTGAGTATCTCTCAGAGATATCAAATTTAACATTATAATATGACCTTATTTCGTTACTTTTCGGGCTAGTTACCACTGTTATAGCGAGATTATGCTATCTCAAGATTATAGTCACCAATCGGAAAGTATTGCAGCGGGATTTTTTCAATTCATAATTATGATTCCACGCCCATCACTTGCTTGTAATATTAGAAGTATACTTAAATATTTCTTTCTTGTAAAACCTGGTATATCTACTGCAGCTCACATTCTGAAAATAGGTTTTGAATACATGGTTCTAAAGTCTTCCAAATTTAGACGAAATCATTCTAACCATTTTCTTAGTTAAACTTTGGTGTCATCTCCGCGTGAAGGAAGCAACATCACGTGTTCTCAGGAGTATAAACAACCCTTCTAATCAAATCTTTGTAATAAGACTTTAAATTATAAGACTTATAACTATAAGACTTTTAATTATTCATGCAAAAAGTTCACTTACTGTCTTCTACATATCCTATGCTTTCCAATTTTCACAATTTTTGAGCTACTCCTGCCCTTTAGTCCAGTGTGATTTTTACCCGACAGAATTTACATTATTATTATTATTATTATTATTATCTAATAAACATTAGAGGAGGCTGAAAATCATTCCAAACCCCTGAATAGTGGTGAGCGGCCTCCTTCCGCCTTTTAATTCTTAAGGGGAGTGTTCACGTTTGAGGTACTAAAATCCAGGATATTTTACCCTGTTTTCAATTCGCTACAGTTTCTTTAAATATTATCTATTTTAAGCCAAATTTTCAGAGTTAATTTGTCTTAGTTTTTGTATTGTGTCTATACATTTATTTTATTATCGAAAAAAAACAACTTTATTTTCAGTTAGTAAATGTAATACACCTTTTTAGAAATTTCAAATTTCTATTGAATTACTCTTCGCAGCCTTACAAACATAAAAATTAATATTTAGTTAAAAATTTGGCATTTTGAGAAAATAAATACATCATATATGCATCGACACCTATTGCTTTTACCATACATTAAGATGTATTTTCTACAAACTACTATAAGTTTAAATATTAGGAAATATCACACAAAAAAAATTCATTTCAAACACTGTATGCAAAATTTATAAATAAGCTTTTTATATAAAATTAGGTGGAATTTGTAAATACTAATAACATTATATGAACATTTCAAAAGGATATGTTCAAAATACTTTTGTATACACTGCGCACCATCCAGAAAAATACAGTTTTGAGAAAAATGAGTTTAAAGTAAAAACTTTAGTTGTAATATTATTTAATTATCACTGGCTACTTCAAAATATTATGAATATGCAAAAACTGAAAAGTCGATTTTTGGAAGGTTTAAAGGTGAACACTCCCCTTAAGGGCTCGCTTCACTCACCGCCGCCGGAAGCCGAAGCTAATGTTATTCTATGGGAAATTTTTCTTTACAAATAACTTAACTAATACATATTTTTAAATTCTGTTTTCACATTCTGAAAATTCCCAGTTGTTAAATTGACGGACCTTTTTTAAAAACTATTTTTTAAATTTTTTAAATTTTATTTTGAAGCTGCAAAATACGAATTTTCAATATGTGAAATTTTTTCATTTTGCAATTTCAAAATGAAATATTAAAAATTAAAAAAATACTTTTTAAAAAAAGGTCCGTCAATTTAACAGTTGGGAATTTTCTGAATGTGAAAACAGAATTAAAAAATATGTATTAGTTAATAAATTATTTGTAAATAAAATTTCCCCATAGAATAACATTGGTTCGGGATTCCGGCGACGGTAAGTGAAGAGGGCCGTTAAATCTTGTGTGTGTTATAATGTGATTAACTAAAAACAATTATATTTTAATGGTGAATTGAGTTGTCATTTCTGATCAGTGGCTTTAGTTGGATTTAAACTGCAAAATTAGAAATTCTTGGATAAACTTTTTTTTTTTTTTTTTTTTTTTTTTTTTTAAGTTGGAGATTATTAATGGACTTAATATGCATTCCTGTAACACGTTTATTCCAATATTTTAGAATTTAAGCATTTTCTTTCAATTCCTTACATATCCTAAAAAATATTATTCTATTCACAAAACTGCATCCGATATTTACAAAATAAACCAATAAAAGAAATAAAAGCCTGTTTTGTCCTTGCGGTAAAATAAAAGGACTCTCTCGTTTCTATAGAATTTACACTCGAGTTCCACAAGGACGATATCCTCAATAGGGACCAAAACATTTTTCAGTCGACAGGAACAGAAAATCTCATTGTTTTTGTTTTGAATTTGACGGATAATAAAATATCTTAGAAACCCAGAAGGAGATCTATTTTATTCAAATTTATCTCACAGATATATCCAAAATTATGGAGAATAAATTCGGTGCCAAAGTTTTCGAATTATTCCTGTATTATTTATTGATATTGAAGGTTTTTAAGACTTAATTACATATTATGTTTAAATTTAAGACATTTTCTTTTAGCATTCGGAAGTCTTTAAAGCTTGCATGCTAATGGAAGACTCTGCGCAGTGTTTTTTCTTTCTTTAATACCATCTTATTTAAATAGAAATATTTAGTTATCATTTGCAGTTATTTTCTTTGATTAATTATTACAAGGATTGGTATAAATAAATAAAGATATTCAAACACGTGACTGTGCTATAGAAGATCTCTGTGCTAAGTTACGTAAGTTCTACCAGATGGGTAGATTTTTCTTCGATGGTTTAATATAAATATGCTATTTATGATTTTTTAGAAAGCTTAAAGTTGTCGGTAAAATGCAGGCCGCTAAATAAAATTGTTAAAATGGAGATTTGTTGCGCAACAGTCCTGTACTGTGTACAGTCAGAAAAAAAAAAAAAACACTCCACCCCACCTAATTTTATTGTAAATTATCATAAAAACATTCGGTTGGTATCAATCGATCTGTAATAACGTCTAGTTTATAATGGTATAGTTAGGTTTTGCTTAAGGGGTCATCTCCATATTAAAACAGACATCAACGTTTCTCAATGGCAACCCCTATTTATGATACCATAGTCTAAATTCTGAGATCAAGGCGGTTCAGAAAAAGTCCTATTTATGTACTTTAAATCAATTTTTGATAGAGTTACAAGCGAAAATATATTAGGGGTCCGCCTACACATTTAGAAAAAATAATTCATGATCTACCAAAGAATGGACATTATTTGTTAAGTTTGACAACGGAAAAAAAGTACAGAACTATTAATTATAAAACAAAAAACGAAAATGATTTACAGAATTGTACTATATTCCCTTAAAAAAGAAAAAAAAATTACGTTTTTTTTTTATAAGCGTAGAAAGTTTAATGCGTCACTTCATACGTAAAAATTTAAATAGCTTGAGTCATATGAACTCTCCAATGTTTAATTACAAAATCTAGATAGCAAGATAAAAGAATAATAGTGATAATGATAATAATAATACGGGTAAACACATTGTAAGTTGAAGACATTTTTGCGTGTAGAAAGTTATGCTTAAAGGCATAAGCAGGTTCTTGTCGACGAATGCGTTTTATTTAATGAATATTCAGTCCGTAGATAGAGCCCGCAATGTTATTGTTGCGAAAGTTGTCGACATTCTGCGTGTAGAAATTCATTAAGACAGAAGTAGTTTCTAATCGATGAATGTACTTCATTTAATGAATACTCAGCCCGTAGATAGAGCTTGTGATGAGATTGATTTAAAAAAAAGAGTTATCGACATGTTAGCGTGTAATAAATAATTCTTAAAGACACAAGCAGGTTCTAGTCGACGAATGCACTTTATTTAATGAATATTCAGTGCTTAGATATAGCCGTAATGATACTAATATGAAAGTTGGTGACACTTTTGTGTGCAGAAAATAACTTTTAAAGACATAAATAGGTTCTAGTCGACGAATGCACGCCATTTAATGAATATTTAGCCCGTAAATAGAACCTGTAATAATAATGATAAATAACGTTGTCGACATTTTAGCGTGTAGAAAGTAATATTCTTGAAGAAATAAGAAGGTTCTAGTCGATGACTGCACAATATTTAATTAATATTCAGTAAACAATTGAATAAATCTTCTTTTTGTGCTACAAAAATTAGTATTCTTTAAACAATCCAATGAAATGATCATTTTTACTATAGAAATCAAATAAACATTGCTAATACACAGAGTATACATTTCGCTAAATCAGAAACGACCGAATATTTCGAAGTCTGAATGAGATTTGAATTCATCGAGATATTGTCAGTGGTTTATGGAATTTTCAAGGTAGTTTTGAGCGAGAAGCCAATTTATTGTTACAAAATTTCCAGAACTGGACTCCTATTGAGGTTAGAGTTTCCAAATTTTGTAAATTCCTTTCTACCATTTTTTGTCATATTTAAATGCCTAATTTGACTATAAGTCAAAGCCCATCTTCGTGGAAATGATAAAACTTTCATCTGTTTCCACTTTTACTGTAATACCTCATAGAATGTAACACATAAATATATAGGTAAGTTCTAGTCTACAACCATCAACAACCAATCATCTACTTCCTATATATATATATATATACATATAGTGTCTTGTGAGTCATTTATAGAACTTTCGAAGAATTTAGTTCTGCGCTCTAAACCAATGATTTTTTCCAGAATATTTCAGAATTCTGTTATTATTGAAGTTAGAGCTTCCAAATTTTGCTAAAACTAAACTACAATTTTTCGCCAAATTCGTCGGCGAATCCCCAAATTCGATAACAAGACGAAAAATCTACACTGGCTGCTAATTTGCGGCTTGGCGAGATTACAGATAAAATTTTGCGGTAAATATTATTTCAAGATAGCCAAAAACCCATTTTAACTGAGTTTATTTATTTATTTATTTTTTTTTTTTTTTGGTAAAATATATCGTTTCACGCCACTAATTTTTGCCAAAAAGAACAAAACTGGGCCATCTAGACTCGAATGATTTTCATTGTACTCTAAGCTGTGCATTTGACGATGAGAGATTCAGTAATGAGCCGTAGAGAGTACTATTCCTGAAAAAACTACTATATTTGTCTCGCCGATATATTTAATCGTATTATCGTGACCTTTTTAATAGGAGTAGCAGTCTTTTTTTTTTTTTTTTTTTTTTTTTTTTTTTTTTTTTTAAAGGAATGTTTGTGGAGTGGAATTTCCTGTTTATTTACGAATCGGTTACCTCACACAAAACTGTCAGTGTTTTCAGTAACAATATGTATATTCTTATGGTTGTATAAGAAAGTCAGATTTTTCATTTCATATTTAGAGCCTCTAAATATGCCGCTAATCAAAGTCCTAAATACTGTGATTCCTCTCTAAAAATCAGTTCTCTCTTGGGAGTCAATATTTCCTTCTTCCACATTTTTCTGATAAGTTTTAATACCAATTTATTTTCATTAAAAGCCAATGTACAGTCACCCAAAAAAAAAAAACGCCACCCCCCACCTAATTTTGCCGTAAATTATCGTAGGAACATGCGACTGGTACCAATCAGTTTGTAATAACGTCTAGTTTATAATGTTGTAGTTAGATTTTACTTAGGGGGTCGTCTACATATTAAAACTGACATCAACTTCATTTTTTTCAATGGTAACCCCCATTTTTTATAATTTATTTGAATTCTTTGGATCAAATCATCACGGAAAATGGTATAGTTTATATATTTCGCTCAATTTTTCATAGAGTTATAAGCTGTCAAAGTTTGGGGGTGCTAATGTTAAATGAATGTGACAAACATTAAATCATATTTTCCGAAATAATTATGATATTTAAATTCTGTTTTTTTATTCGTTAGAATGAAGTAACCCAAACATATTCCATGCAAATTTTTGCTAAAAATACATTTTTTGAATTATGAAAATTATTAATAAATTCATATTTGAAAAAATTATGAATTATGACCTATGTTAATTTTTGCACGAATAGAACGGGCATCATCATAAACATGGGTTTCCAAATTTACAGCTCGTTCCTAACATTATTTTTTGAATTACAGTGATATTTCACTTTTTATTTCTGTTAGGGGGCTGTCACTTGTTATAATCTGTATCCTCTATAAGTAAATGCTTGTATATAATTTGACGGAAAACTATTTTAATTTACCTTTATGTTATTTTTATTGTTTCCTAAGCAATATTTCGATGTTTATTATACAAATTGGCATATTTTTGTAAAGTTATCACAATGTAGGCGAGGGATTGTGAAAGAATTTCAAAAGAAAAGAAGCCCCGCCTCTGATTCGCTGAAACACTATTTAAAAAAAAAAAGACAAATTTGCATATTCCTATTTCACTCTATATGTGACGCTGGTATGCATAAATCACAATGGTATTTACTACATCGATTATTGAAGACAAAACTTAAATGATTTAATTACAAATATGCAAAATTATTTTGCTTTATATTATAAAGTTTTTGAAAATTTGTGAAAAGGCGTGGCTATTTACATTAAGCCTTGATATGGAAGCTATGTTGCTGTTTTTCGATGCTGCGAAATTTACAAAATATATTTGTGTTAATATACTATACAGATAGAAGAATAATTATATAATATCAACAAATCTTCTTTAATCAATATGTTTATATACATTACTGTATGGAAATGTTTATATATGAATATTGTATTTATTTTTAATGAGAGATATAAACACAAAATACTAAAAAAAAGAAGAAAATGTGTTATAAATTTTTATAAATCAAGCAAAATATATATGCATACTTGCCAACCTAACCCGTAACATTGTTAGTTCCCGCCCCTGTGTGTACACAATTTAATTTTTAGAGTAATTAACTTCAAATACATTTACGATTAACTCATTGAGCGCCACGCGAATTCTTATGGAAATCCCATTCAGGCCACACGTGCTGCTTAGAAGCATGTTATGTTTATCGAGTTTCAATAAACCCCATTAGGCCTTAACGATATAATCCTATAAAAATCCTATTAAAAAAAAAAAAAAAAAAAAAAAAAACATGAAGTGAATTTTAAATAAATTGTCAGTAATTACTTAAAACTATGTAAGTTCTGTAGTTTTATATCATATTTTACACTGCCGGCTGACTTAGCCTAAATGGAAAGATCAGTGTCAGTTACCGATGGCTGACAAAGCTCTAAAAAGACTGATGTGAAAAAAATGTACGGAAAGGGGCGGGACCAGTAATCTTCCGGGATAGGTTGACAAGAATGTATATACATAGAGCAATCCCAGAAAATGTTCTTTATTTTTCATGAACCAGATGAATGGTATTTTTTGTCTGAATAGTCTATGTATTAAATATACTGCTGCTTTAAATACCCTTTAAATGAAAAGTTTTATTACATAAAGTAATTTTCTGGCACTCTACAGCTCCCAAATGACACACAATACAAAACCCCGCCTTTTTCCAGTGTTTAAAGGGTATTAACGTTTAATATGCTTTATATTCGTTTTGATCTTTCCTTCTCCTCCTTATCTTCTTCTTTTTTCCTTAAAAAAAAAAAAAGAGTTATGTAATATTTTGACCTTTTCAAGTGAAGATTTAGATTAAGGGTAGCAGCCTTTCTACACCCACCGTCCACTTCGGCATCTGTGTTAAAGTGTAGAATTTTAGAACACCCCATTAAGTAGTAGGATTTATTATTTTACATATTAATTTGTTACACATTATAAAATATAAAAGCAAAAGAATATCGTGGAGATTTATGTAAAAGTTTTTAATAATGTCATGAAAAAAAAAAATAATAATAATTAATTAAAAAAATAAATAAATAAAAATAAATAAAATCTGTTTTAATATTTTAAAAAAGTCAATTAAAGAAAATGAAAGTACTGCAGTATGAGAACAAACTCCCATTGTCACTGTGAAACGGCCGTGGGAACCAGGTTGAGTGTCGCCGTTTCAGACAATTATACGGCAGCTTGAGTTAAAATAATTTTGAATTTTCAAACAAATTTAAAACCATTCATCTTTCTTTTTTTTTTTTTCTTTTGATAGATATTTTAATATCTATTCAAGCTATTTAATTTTCTTCGTATGAAATGAACTATCTGATGTTTAATCAATAGAAACCAATAAAAATCTTTTAATTCATAAACTAACTCAGAAAGTTCTGTGAATTAGTAATTTTTTTTATTTTATAATTAATATTTCTGAAATTTTTTTCCGGTGTGAAACTTAATAAATAATGTATACTGGGTGGTAGATCGTGATTTATATTTTCTAAATGTATAGACGGACCCCTAATACATTTTCACGTGTAACTCTATTTACAATTGATTTAAGGTATATAAATAGGTATGTTTTTCGAACCGCCTTGATCTCAGAAATCTGAATATGAAGTAAAAAATAGGGGTTGCCATTGAAGAAAATGAAGTTAATGCCAGTTTTAATATGTAGACGACCCCTTAGGCAAAATTTAACTATACCGTTATAAACTAGACGTTATTACAAATCGATCGGTACCAGTCAAATGTTTCTACGGTAATTTACGGGGAAATTAGGTGGGGGGTGGCGTTTTTTTTGGGGGTGACTGTACAAATATATACATCTTTCATGTGTCTCAATTTCTGCGGAAGCGTGCGATCTTCCCCTTGGCTTGAAGGTTGAATTATATCCACTGTATAACTGAGTTTAAAAATATTAGATGCGAGTATTGTAACCCCTTTTTCCTTTCTTTTTCCTAAATTGTATTCAGTGTTCCGTATGAATGTATCTGTACAGAAAAGATGGAATTACAACATTTCATATTTTTTAAGGTACATAAGCATAGTTTCAGTATTGTCAATTTTAGGGACTTTTTTATTCAATATCTACCACTAAATTTTAATTGTAACGTTTACCTAATCACATCGAAGGTTATTCCTCTATTATGTGTATCAGATATCACTCCTAAAAATTACTGGTGCTTACTGAATGAAAAAGGCTCTAAAGTTTGACAACACTACATGGTTTCCAATTTTAGCCCATTTTGGCTACCGAAAAAAAAAAAAAAAAAAAAAAAAAATCATTTTATTAACAGTTTAAACTATTACAGACATACATTAAAAAAATTAATATTTTGGTCGGCCAAAAGCGCTAAAGTTGGGAACTGTGTGGTTAGGGTGGTGTTCAAGCTCGGAAAAGTGAATTTTATGCTCTAGTATCATTTGGTTAATAAATATAAATGCGATTGATGTTAATTTTAGATTTTAAAAAAAAAAAAAGAAAAAAAACAAGCTAAACTTAGCTTAGGATAAAAATTAAATACGAAAACTAGTATTTTTTCCACGAAACTTTGGTGGAAATTAAATGAGTAATAAGGACCTCTTATGCCTCAGAAATGAATCTAAGCTGAACAAATGATACAGGATATTAAAAAAATACTTTAAAAAGTGCTATAAATATTAGCAAATTCAAATAAACTAATACTAATGATTGTTTTATATATATACACAAGTAAATGTAAATGTAAATTATTTAATTTACAGTATTTGTTGTCTGAATTATGTTTTTTTTTTTTTTTTTTTTTTTTTTTAAATCTTTATAAAGCAAATTTTCTATAAAGCAAATTTTCTGTGGCACAATAGGTAGCTTTCTGAAGGAGGTTTCATTGAATACTAGAATTAAGTTTACACTTCTAAATAGCTCAGCAATGAATTAGATTAAAGCAATATTATACACCTGCTTATTCTGAATTTTTTTTTTTTTTTTTTTTTTTTTTTTTTACGATTACAATTCTAATATGCTCAGCAATGAATTAGATTAAAAGCAATATTATATATCTGCATATTCTGATTTTTTTTTTTTTTACTGTATATCAAAGTTACGATTACAATTCTAAATTGCTCAGCAATGAATCAGATTAAAGAAATTATTTTACAACTGCATATTCTGATTTCTAATTATTCTGATTATTATTTAAGAGAATAATGGTACTGTTTATATTAAAATTTGTATGCTTGTGAATTACATGTTTCATTTACAGGGTGATTATTATTGCATTGTCTTATTCAGATCCTTCTAAATTCTATAGTATTTTTTACATATCAAACTTTATTACTACTTGGCACATATTTTGTGGATACTATAGGAAAAATATATATCTGAGTTAAAATAAATCAATTCAAATTTTAAATTTATTTTTAAGGAAAAAATAATTGCACCTCAGTAATTTTAATGCAGAGCAGAGGTGAAAGTGGTTATCGTCACCGGTACGACAATTTTATCTAGAAAAACTGAGTGTATTTTTAAACCAATATACTCCGATTAAGTAGGATTGTGATATTTGCTAAAAAATATCTGTGGAACAGTTTTGTCAAAAGACGTAAATTTTCACCCCTAATGTAAAGCTAATTTTTTTTAGAAGCATGTATTTATATAACATATTTTTATATTGAAATGATTCATATGTAACCAAATAAAACTTTTCGAAAACTTTTGGCATAAATTCAACAGTACAGATAGTACGCATTTACGCCCCCTTGAAAAGTTAAAGTGCCATATTTCCACCTAGTGGTCAAAATTTGAATTATTGTTTTATTGTAATTAATGTAAATTTTATAAAGTTTCGCCGAAATTCGATATATAGAATAGACTTTAAAATTATTAACACTTATTTCAATCCTTCTGTATATCAATTTACACCTTTTCTCTTTTTCTTAATGTATTGTCCATTTGGTACTAAAATTATATAATTAAAAACATTTATAAGATGTAAAAAAAGAAAAAAAAAAAAAAAAAAAAAACATGCAAATAAAACAAAATAATACACTTTGTACTTACATAAACTGTCCATTTAAATAGAATGTTTACTCTATTTGTAACAAGCTATCTTACATTCCCAATATGAATAAAAATAATAAATTATTTTCCAGTTTGTAGAGAAAAAAAAAAAAAAAATACAATATTTCTTCTGAATTTGACTGCCAACTTTCCCGAATTCTATGTGCTATTTGCGAATAGAAATTTATTCTTTATTTTAAAAATAAAATTCTATAAATGAATTAAACTAATGTAACTACTATAAGAAAATGTGGAGAGTTGGCCGTTATGCAAATAATAAAATATCTATTAGAACTAGAGTAAGATATGGTCCTCTTCAAATTGGTAATAACAATTTTACCTTTTTTTTCCCCCCCCACAAAAGTCTTTTTTAATCATAACATAAATGAAGTTTCAACAAAATATAGTACGTATACATAGCTGCCAACTTGTACTTTAAAATTTTTTTTTTTTTTTTACACTACTGGAAGTTTTAAATCGAAGTTTTTAGTAATGTTTTTAGCAGCTTTCTGCGACTAAACATGATATACATATATATATATATATATATATATATATATATATATATTTACAAAGAAATAGGAGTGTTAAAAAAAACGTACAAGTTGGCGCATATACGTGTATAACAGGCTTTATAATAGAAGTCTCAACAGGGACACATTAACTATAATCACACAGAGACACATTAACTGCAATCACATTGCATATAAAAAACATCGCAGAGCTGCCAACTTTTTAATTTATTCCACAATTGTGTTACTACCGATCTTTTTTCACACCACTTTCTTTGTACAGTAACTTTCCCCAATAAGTAGTTGCGGTTAAATAAGAATAAAACAACTGTTCTAAAATACTTGTATGAAATGTAGGTACTAACAATGGGTACGGAATAATTTTTTAAAATGACAGCTCTGACGTGTTCTCGTAAGTATTCCCTCAACCATAGTGAAGTAACATATAGTTTATTACCCTGCTCATTCACTGAGAAAAGCTTTTACAAATCTTTATAAATTTTTATTCTTAATGTTTAAAGTCATTTAATGGTATTTTTTATAACTTATATAACTCACGGATATTAAAAAGATGAATAAAAAGCAAAGTGATAAAAACAAAAAAATAACTGTTTGACCTTACTCATCTTCTCATTTGAAGGAATTTCCAGTTCTAACAAGGTATCTTACGTTGCCAATATGAATAACAATAAAAGAGAAAAAATATTTTCCAGTTTATGGGAAACAGAAAAGACTATCACTTTTGTTCTGAATTTGACAGATAATAAAATATCTAAGGAAACTAGAATGAGATCTGTTCCACTTCAAACTTATCCACTGAAATGCACCTCCAATTATAGTCATAAATATATCAGTATACAAAACAGCAAACTTGTAGCTATAAATTGCTCAGGGGGTGGAGGAGGTTGAAAACATTTCTTTACGGTTGTTATGTTCTGAAGGTCTTTCGTAAACGAAACTGCTATTTGTGCAAGTTAAAAAGATCTGCTTCCTTAAGGATTTTATTGACGTTATGATTCTTAAGGGAAAAAGCGATATCTGAAAAGAAGTAGAAATGTTTTTGTTATATTTGATGTAACTTTTTCTGCAATAAAATAAATTATGCTGTTCAGTAAAGGAAATGTTCATTTTGTCTTTGTCTTCAAAAGGAGTTATTTTAGTATTGTCTTTATTTTCTTAATAACATCAAAATATTTCTTCAGTTATTTGGAATTGTTCCAAATAATTCAAGTCAACTACTTGAATAATTTCGTATGTCATAATACAAATAACAATATGTTATATTTATTTCCTCTGATTAGTATACTATTTCTGTGACATGAATTATCGGAAAAGAGCGCTTTATTTAAGTGAGAATTTGAAAAACATTTTTGAACGCTGTAATAGTTACGGGGTTAAATTTACTAAAATTGATGTTTTTTTTTTTTTTTTCTGTTACGGGACCAGATTAAGGGGTTACCGCGCGTTAAGGGGTTAAGGCTGTACATCAGTCAGATAGCTCCCTTTCTCCCTTCCCATGCTATCCAATGGGATTTTCGTTGCTTCGTTTTATAAAAATATCTCATTCAAAAATGAAGTTTTCCGAATTCTATCTTTTGAATATTACTCTTTGAACAGGTCGCTTTTTAGCTTAGTGAGCAATTTTTCGATAAAATCAATTTAAATGTTTCATTTCAGTAAGTAAATTATGGACTCTAAGTTTGAATCTCTAAGTGAATTATTTAAATTTATTTTTTCGTAAAATTGCTCACTAAGCTAAAAGACGACCTGTTCAAAGACTAATATTCAAAAAACAGAATTCAAAAAACTTCATTTTTGAATGAGATATTTTTATAAAATGAAGCAATGAAAATCCTATTGGATAACATGGGAAGGGAGAAAGAGAGCTATCTGACTGATGTACAGCCTTAATTATACGTGATTAGCAGTTAATTCACATGACGATTTCACAAATTCTGTGTCGGCAGAAATAGAACATATTATTCTCATTCTCGTGTGTTTTAAAAGTTGTTCATCACATAAAGATAAATGCTTCAAATGCTGATATTGCAATTTTTGCAGAACTAAAATTCTTGAGTATCAGAAATTTGGTAGTAGTATTGTGGAATGAATAAAATTTATTTAAAAAAAATATTCAGGGAAGACTCCTTGAAAAAAAAGCGGGTTTCAATTTCCAATTTGGGACAACTTCACATAACGTGTGAATTGTTGTGTAAATAAATAAATAAATAAATAAGATAATAGATAATGTTGCATATGGGCGGGAGATCGATTGAAGTTTATAGAATTTGGCAACACTCGTTTAACTGCTTTCATTATTTTAGTCTGCTTTTTTATTTTATTTTTATAAAACAGTATTTCAGTTGATAACTTAATAGTATGTTTGTATTAATATTTATCATACCCAGTGTTGCCAGTTTTGGCGGATTTTTTTTTCAATAAACACCAATGATTTTTGATTGTAACGTTTGCCTAATTACTTCGAGTTATTGATAGTCTATTGTGTATTTCAACTATCAGTTCTCAAAAAAATTGGTGATTATTTAATGAAAAATCCGCCAGATTTGACAACACGGTTCATACCACACTTTCCGTCGTATAAGTTGTAGGTCAAACACACCCATTTTGCGCCAGAATTTGTATTTAATCGCTACATATAATAAAGGAAGGTGTTGTGTGCCTGCCGCTTTGTAAGGAAACTGCAAACGACACATCATAGAGCTAAACAAAGGACCCACACCGAGGTTTTAAGCGATTTCAATGGTTTTTTTTTTTTTAATCCTTTATATATAGTGACTAGCAAAGCATGCAAGTAATGTATATTAATTTTATACTTAGTACAAATTTAGCTATAAATGATATTAAAATTTCTTATGTTTAAATAATTTAGGGAGGCATACTATTGTAACAATCGCAGCTATCGTAGATCACAAGTCGGATAGTACACTCCGCAGCAAAAGTATCCGAGCACTAGCAATAATCCCCGTCTTACAAAAGTACACAATTAGTACTACTTTGTTAAATAAATCCTTGTTGAGTCATGTTCTTAGTCAGTCTAAGACCAGATTCGACAAGGATTTATTCAACAAAGCAGTATTAAGTGTACTTTTTTTAGACAGGGATTATTGCTAGTGCTCGGATACTTTTGCTGCGGAGTGTACTATCTGACTTGTGATCTACGATAGCTGCGATTGTTACAATAGTATGCCTCTCTTATTTGACCTGTGGTTTCTACGCCGAAAATTACGGTACCACGAGGTTAGATAAAAATACCTCATTTTACATAATTTCTCTTATATAAAAATTAATGGATATTTGCAGTGGTAACTTAGAAATTTGAAATAGAAAATATCGATAAAACATGTATTTAATACCAGAAATCTTAAGCAAAAAACAACACTTGTAGAGTTGCCAACTTTCATAATTTATTCTGAAGCATTGTTATTTTTGCTGCCAACTTTTATAATTCATTCCGAAGTCCTTTTTTTCTTGAAGAATGCTATTAGGTCCCAAGTTTCCGTTATTTTCAACGCAGACTTCACACTGGAAAGTTTTTTATAAATGTTTTTAGCTTATATAATTTTATTTATTCGTCGAAAATATATCTGATAGATTCCTTTTCAAAAATACTGGGGATAAATCTGATATACAAATTAATAATGTTGGCAGCTATATCGCAGCATTAAAGAAATTTTTGTACCATTTTATTACATTGTCACCACTATTGTCAATAAGAAGTTTTTATTGATTACTATTGAATGTTAATACGCTAAAATATTATGTAAAAAAGTATCTATCAATATATGAAGATGAATTCAAAATTTTAGGAATACTGTGAGGCCTAAGAATGATTTTCTTCTTGTTTAGTCGTTGTCGCATACTGGAGAGAAATATTCTACAAAAATTCTGGAGTGAAAAGAAGACGGGGCTAAAAATGCTCTGGAATAAATTATCCAAGTTGGCAACTCTGCAAACATTTATATTTGCTGTAAGATATTCAAAAGAAAACATCAATAATAATTTCATACTCTAATAATATTGGTTTTTAAATTTAATACAAATAAATATTTTTGCAGCAAACGACGTTTTAATAATTGATTCGAATGATGTATATATATAACTATTGAAATGAATTTATATAAATATGATTTTAAAGATTGGAAAAACCAATAAAGAATTACAAACCAATGCGCAGAATTGCAGCAAAAGGAAACGTAAATCTTAAATATAGGAATAAATAAACAAATGAATGGAATTAAACCCCCCAAAACACTGAGGTCTTCATCAGGGAGGCCCCTCAGGGTAGGGATGAAAGAGAAGTTTCTGAAAGGACAGCAGCAATTAGCTAATAACTATCCTTAGCCCCCAACTTCTCACCAAACAGAAAACCACCATTAAATGAAGAGAAATAAATCATATATATATAATGTATAAAATACTAAAAAAGTTATAAAATTACAAAATTGCGAAAGTTATAAGTTACATCAAATTAATTTACAAAAAAGATACAATAATATAAAGAATTACGAAATGATTTTGGGGGTTTAATTTCATTCATTTGTTTGCATATTCATATATATATATATATATATATATATATAAGCCTAAAAGATATTTCAGCTATTTTGGTTCTAAACTATCTTTTGAATGTTACTAATATTTACTGAATAAAGAAATGGAATGTAACAAAGGTTTTGTAATTAGTGTCAGACTAACTGGAGATTTATTTTTAAATTTTTTATATATCGGAAGATACTTATAATTCTAAACTTACCACAAAAAAAAAAAAAAAAAACCTAAATTGACAGTTTAGTTCTTCAATTATACATTGATAAAAATTGTGCTTCTTCAAAATTTAATTCCTTTAGCACGCTAATATTTTAAATATAGGTTTTGTTTGGGATTGCAAAAAAAAAAAAAAAAAAAAAAAAAAAAATGTGTTATTTGATATTTCGTCAGTCCGATTTTGCTGTGTTCTACAATCGTACCTGTCGCCATTGTCAATGTTGTCTTTTACTCGAGATAGCATTTTTGCTTGTTTCGACTACCAGGATCCCGTTTCCCCGGATCCGGGTTTTCATGCTCAGTATCACATGGTTGGTTTGCTTTTACTGCAAAACCAAGGATCCATAAAGATATCTAGATTATGCATAAAACCCCTATTCTAAAAACAGGAAAACAGGAGGGAAAGAAACGGAAAATCTAGCAAGGAAGAAGTATGGATTTTATTTTTTGTGACTTTACACAAAGATATATTTTTGAGAATACATCAGAATATAAGGCAATCTCGAAACGAACTACCCAAATATCAAGCAATATTTAACTAAAAATATGTTTATAAATTTTAGATTGTAATATTTCGAGTTGAAAATATATTAAATATCAGTTGAATACTGTTGTAATATTTCTGTAAGAATTATAACCTAGAAATGACTTTAATTAATATTTTGAAATTTCTGCAATTAAATTAATATATAAATATTATAATATTCGAAATATAGGAGACTGCGACTGCTGTTATGCATATTATTCAAAATTACCAGTTTAATCTGTTATTTTCGATGAAATATTTTTTTATTAATTATAAAATTTTATCTCTTTTACGTACGCAATTGTTCCTATATTAAACAATACTTCTCGTCCTCTGGACTTATTCGAAAACTTTATCAGTGTCTACCAAAATATTTTTACGTATTCGTGTTAAAACCGTTTAAATTTTATTCACAGTATTCGGTACGGTAAATACCACTGTTGTGCTTATGTAACTGTAAACATGACCGAGTAAAATCAGTTTTTTTTTTTTTTAATAGTAAATTGTTTTAGGGAGACGCCTAAAAGCAGAGCTCTCTTTTTCGCTTGTCTGCTGTTTACAGCCACACTGCTACAAATTGATAAATCATTCGATCTTTATGAGGCAATATGCAAAAATTAAATAAAGAAAATATACATCTTTGTAATATTATCATAGTCTATTATAATGTATTATTTAATTTATGTGGACCTTTGTGCATATTTGTCAAATTTTAATTTACTCCGTAATATTGTTATGATCCTCCTTTTTTGCACAGTATTTTTTCTCCAATATGTGATAACAGTTAAATAAGAAAAAAAAATCTGGTGTGAAACAACCACACGACTTCCATTACCCACTATTACGCGTATTATATGCATTTTTGAGAGATAATGTGATCAGAAAACATAAAAGTGACCTAAAGAGAAAATCGTTAGAGTCGTTTTTGAGATACCAACTTTTACAAAAAATCAATTATTGACCGGAAAACAATAATTACATACAAAAGAATATTTAAAAGTAAGTTAATATGAAGAGTTTGAAAAAAAAAAAAAATCCGTACAGCCGTTTTTAAAGGAACGCGTTTGCAAGACATGAAATTGAGCTATTTATACAGGACGCCTATCAATTTTCCTGAACTAACCAACTATATCATTCGAAAGGACATCTAATAGAGTGTTTATATAGCAAGTTTGAAGAAAATCGTTTGAGCCGTTTTTGAGATACGGACCTACGGTCCCACTTCCGGTTTCCGATGTCCCACTTCCGGTTTTTCAATTTTCACCAAAATTTGAAAATTTCATCTGTACACCAGACGTATTTCAATTCTAAAGTTTCGTAGCTCTATCTTTATTAGTTTCTGAGCTATAATAGCCAGAAGATTCTCCACATACATACATACATACACACACACACACACGCACACATACTTACATACACACTGACCAATTGCCAAAAACCACTTTTTTGGACTCAGGGGACCTTAAAACGTGTAAATCAGGCGAAAACCCGATATCGAATTTTCAGACCGAATACAATACTTCCATTACCTACGGTAGTAGGGTACTGCTTACTGTATTACATTTTCACCACTGTTTTAAAACAATACTTTTTTACATAATATTTACACGCTTTAGCAGTGATGCCAGATGGTCGAAAAATATTTCCCCAAACAGGTCTTCAGATTTCCCCAAATCAGGGGGGTTTTTCGAAAAAATCCCCAACTTGATTTCTACTAAAAAGGGAAAATAAAATTTTTTTCAAAAGAGAATATCAAGCAGATTTAAGTGAATTTAAGCTCAGATTTTTCCTCAAATGAAGGCAATTTTTGGAAAAAACTCCCCAAATAACAATTAAGCCATTGAAAATCCCTAGTCATAGGGATAAATCATTACGTTTCCAACATTGTCAGAAAGTTGAACTCCCCAGATTTGTCCCCAAAGATTTCAGAGTTCTCCAAAAAAGTCCCCACAAACATTTGGTTCCCAAAATTGTCCCCAGAAGCCTCAAAAATCCCCAAAATGGGGACAAAATCCCCAATCTGGCATCACTGCGCTTTAGTGTAAAAATATTTTTAAAAAATTTCCAATCAATGATAATGGTGACAATATAATAAAAGACTAGTAAATTTTGGGAACGCAGGAAATCCTGAAACAGTGTTGCCAGATTGGGGACTTTTATTATTCAAGTACCACCAATAAATTTCAGAAGTGATATTTTATATTCATAATAGACGATTAACCTTCGAAGTGGTTAGGTGACTATTACAATTAAAATTTAATGGTTGATATTGAATTTAAAAAAATCACCAGTCTGGCAACACTGGCCTGAAATTACTTTCATTCTTTCGTTAAAAAGGGGAATTTTCCATGAATTTATCGGGAAAATCCCCTGGAAAAATGTGTATTGTAACTTAAATTTTTCTGGTTTTCGTTTTTCGAACACGAACAATTGGGATTTCCTTTAAAAAATAAATCCTAGAATTTCTACGAGGGTTAGCATACGGTACACATTTTTTTTTTTTCTTTTTCAAAATTTCCACTACTAGTTTCAAATAACAACTTTTGTCTTAAAAAAATAAAAAAAAAGCCTATAAATTTGAAACGAGATTTATCGTTTGCGAATAGCAATCCTCGCAGCGTTACTAAAATTTAACTTTTATTTTATTACACTGTCACCAGTATCGTCAATATGGAATTCTTTATCGATAGTTTTGACGGTTTTAATGCTAAAATACTATGTGATAAAATATTGTTTATTATTGTGGTGACAATATAATAATATGTGCTTAAAATTTTAGGAAAGCTGCGAGGCCTGGAATAGATATAGAAGACTCGGGAAAAAAACAGTGGGTCAGTACTTTTTTTTTTTTTTTTCTTTACATACATGTTAATTTTTTACTGGATTTCGTGCGCACTTTTTACCTGAAAATTTTGCTCAACTAATTTTTTAATAATATATCGACATTATAAATGTATATAAGAGCGTATAAACTGAAACACATATATTTTAAAGCTATTATTTTTTAATGGTCCAGTACAAAATGTATCATCATATACTAAATAAAGTGTGTTAAAAAATCCTTGATTTCGCGTTTTATTACTTATATATTCATTTAATTATATGTTATACATTTCAAAATTGCTTAATATATATATATATATATATATATATATATACAGGGTGTGGTTATAATTAAACTTTCCCTACAAAGAGCATCCTACAGCAAAAACGGATGAGTGGAATGCAACGAAATTTGGTTTATAGACAGAGACTACAGCGTCTAGAATAAACAGTATGGCAATCGCCTATAACAGTGATGTTAAAATGATGCTACAAAAATTAAGCTTACCCAGATGTCGCTGTGATCGAAGCTATTGCTCACCAGAGGGTCCACCAGAGGGCGACTTTTCCGGAAAAACATTAAATGTAACAGAATAAACGACCAAAACTGAATGTATTAACTATATTAACAATCTAGAACAAGAATTAAGAGTAATAAAATGTGAAACCGGGAAAAGCTGTCAGTTCTAGGAAAAAAATGACGAGATTTGCATGCTTGCGAAGAAGAGGAAGTTTTATGCAAAACAGGTATTACTTAGGGTTCGATGACCAGGTGATCAGAAACTAGTCAATAAATGTTAATATTGTTTCTGTATAACGTTTTGGTCGTTTATTGTGTTAAATTAATGTTTTAGGTTACTCCGTTTCAATGTTGCTACACTTAGGGATTTTTTTTAATTCAATAATCACCAATAATTTTGAGGAGTGATATTTGATATACGTAATAGACTATTTTTCTTCGAAGTGATTAGATAACCGTTACAATTAAAATTTAGTGGTAGATAAAAAGTGTGAATAAAAGTAGTGAATAAAAAAGTCCCTAAATTTGGCGATATTGCTCCTTTTATTATGTCTGTATGCTTGTTTGTCCTCTTATCATATCTGGTGTGCAAATAGTTAGCGCTCTGGCCTTCAACTACTAGGGCAAGTCTCCAATTCTACTTCGAGTATGGATGTTCGTTGGGATTGTAATCTCATTTATGCCATACGTACCTATTTTCCCACACACACAGAGCGGTATTCCAAACCCAAATCCCAGTCCTCATTATTTGCTTTGCCTTTTTCAAAAATATTCCGTTAGCCACGAAATTTGTACTATTTTTTAAGATTAACAAATTCCATAATAAGATATCTAGCTAAAATTACAGATACTATTTATACTTTAATAATCATACATCCATAAAATTGTTGTTATCTGCCTTTTTTTTTTTTTTTTTTTTTTTTGAGTATTTTTCTTTTTATTTAATTGTAAAAAAGGGGCGGGTATTAACAGTTTTACGGAATTTTACACTGTTGCCGAAGTCTGTAATTTTTCATTGAGTTTTCCACCAGACTTATTTTTTTATAGTAATATTCAATAATATGTTTTCTGGATAAATTTAGAGGAAAATTAATGTAAGAATGTTCTGGTAAAAGAGTCAGGGGAAAAAAAGCGGATCCGCGGCAACCCTGATTTTACCTTCAGCAAAATTTAACACTATTCCAACAATATTATTACCATCATGTAATCCATACCTCCCAACAATCTTATTAATATTCCGTAGTATTGTCAGTACCGCCTGTTATTTTCACACCAGTGTTTTTTAAGAGCATTTTTTTTTTTTTTTTTTTTTTTTTTATCGTGATTACATTTCGAGAAAATTACTCTAAAAATAAAGTGGTGTGGAAAAAGGGGCGGTATTAAAAGTACTATGGAATATTAATTAGAATGTTAGCATGGCAGGTATGTATAATCTAAAATTAAAAGAAGAAAACTATTTAAACTTTTAATTGTACTTCATTTTTTTTTAATACGATGTTATGTTTATAAAAATTATTGAGAAATACAATGTAAAATTTATACACCCCTCATTATTTCGTTTTCAAAAAATGAGAAGTATGTTCTTTCATATACATACATGAAATCAATATCGGTGATACAACAAGCTTAAAGGAAATTTCAAGAAAAACATATTATCTTTCCTGAGAAAAATTTCAATCTTCTGTAATATTACTACAGTGGCATGTTTAAAATGAACACTTGCCCTAAGAAGTCACTTTGATTGCTTCTTAGTTTCGTTTTTATAAACATATATACATATATATTTATAATGATACAATTGATTAGATTTTATGTGATTTTGTATAGATAAGTGCATTTACTTATAATTGTATTTACCATACCCTCCCCTCTTTGTTTCTGACACCTATATTGCTCAAAAGCTGTCATTTTGACTTCTCGGACAATCTAGTGATGAAAAAAGATAATTAAAGCTTGCAATTTTATTTCGATGCTTTTACAAAAATATGAAATAATTTCTGTAAATATTATTTAGAAAGTAAACTTATAATATATAAACTATATGTTATTTTTCTTTTCATTTTTTTTTTTTTTTTATTTATTATTATATATAAAGTATATCTCCTTATGACAAAATCTTTTAGAATACGAACATATATATTCAGTCTCTGAACATTTATATCAAAATGCAGAATCTCAAACCCATATTCCAAAATGCTCTTACACAACAGGGGTCGAAGGCGCATGTCTGTTCAACGTCAGATGTCTCATTTAACATTTCCCTCTTTCTTGGGGTGGCATTAAATAAATGCAAAAGGGTGTTGGCGCTATGAACTTGGGCACTTTGCTTAGCAGGATATTTGAAATATCTATGACATGGGGCCACCAGACACTCACCTTTTTCCTGTTTATAGTTACGGGTTTAGATATACCACACAATAGATTATAAGTTGAGGGTTGGATGGTGCGTAAAAAAAACACAGTTGCCCATGAAAAATGTGTTGGTGCTTTTTGTAGATATGAAACAGACTCTTTGAAGCTGACACTAAAGCGGCGATAACTTAACAATGTTTATTATAAATCGCGAAGTGATGTAGGTGAATGAATTGAGCCAGAGGAAAGAAATTAGAGGAGCAAATGGTTTTTTGACATTTTCATCATAAATATGAAGAAAAAATATGCTACAAGAAAGAGATTATTTTATTTTTCTTCTTCTTCTTTTTCTAAAAAAAAAAAAAAAAAAAGATTTCTTAGAGGTGATACATGATTAAATAATAACAGTTAAGGTCTTTTATCTATTCTTCTTCTTCTTCTTCTTCTTCTTCAAAAAAATATATATATATATATATATATACGTATAAATTGTGTGTGTATATGTGTGTGTTAATTACTGTTTATCAATAAGGTAAGGGGAAAAATGCTCATCTAATTAATGAAGATATGTTTAATTATCGTTTGCATAGTTGCTACCCTTTTAGTTCATGTTCAAAGAATAACCACCACTATTTTCTAAAAAGATTTTTCAAGAGAATTAGTTGAATTTTAGTTGAATTTATGAAAAAACTGTTACTGAAAATATCTATTGAAAATACTGAGAAATACATCAACCGGAAAAATTTGGAACTATGCATTTGCAAATTTAATTAGTTGCATATTGTGGATAATCAACAATATGTTTATTTCCAGCGTCCTGATTGTACAACGATTATTTTCTTTTTATGGCAATATACCGCGATTAAATACGTGGAAAATGATTATATTTCCATAGTGAAAGAATCAGGGAGAAATACGGGGGCTCGTGGACACCCTGTGTGCAGATGCTTTTCTTCCTCTTTTCTTCATCGGAAACAGACGGTTTTTACTTACATGTATAATTTACATATCTCTAATATATATTGTATTTGATTAATTATTTAACACAAATTGTTTATTGTAAATTGTAACAGTACCTTTACGGCTTACAGTCCTCTAATTAAAAAAAAAAAAAAAAATGTTGAAAAAAGTAAAAGATTAATATTGTAAAGTTCTGATGAAGTAACAAGTGCCTTTTTTCGGAAGTTTGACGGCTTTCTGACGGCGAAGTGTAAAATTGAGCTAAAGTTTTAACAAAAAAATATACTTAATAAGAAAATAAACATTATCTTTCTTTTCTTTTTATGAATTCAGTATTTTTAGAAACTGGAATAGAAATTTAGAAAGAGCAATCTTTTAATATCTATTAACAGATTTACTTAAATGTCCTTTCAGCGTTGTCATAAATTCTATTATGGGGATATTGTCCGTTAGATACAAGAAAGAAAGGGGAAGGGCTCGCAGAAAATAAATTATACAAAGGCCTAATTTATACCATTTCTGATATTCCAACATTTTAAAAATATTATTTGTCTTTTATATCATTTATAAAAATGAAATAATATCTTTAGTAGCTATTTTTACTTTCCGAACATACATACTATATAAAAAAACTATTATTATTTATGAAAGAATTCGTCTATGAGATTTAGTGTATCCTTAAGTTTTTAGATCTCCTGAGTTATTTTTCCATATTTTTATGGAGATGTATATATGTGTGGGTGAGAGAGTTAACACGATAAGCACGATCGATTGAACTGAAAGTTTGGTCGATTGAACTAAATGTCAAGAAAAAATGATTGCTTCATGCCCAATATTTGACCGTTTTAAGACTTACATTTAATTATAACATTTTAATTCACTCAAAGAACAATCTGAGCGTACAGGTTGCGGAAAATATGCGCCGTACCCATCTCGAACTGGAAAACTGACTGCATAAGCAGATTTATTTCCTCTCTAACTTGTCGCGCGCCAATGATGCCAGATTGGGGATTTCGTCCTCATTTTGGGAATTTTTGAGGCTTCTGGGGAGAATTTTGAGGGCCAAATGTTTGTGGGATTTTTTTTTGGAGAATTCTAAAATTTTTGGGGACAAATGTGGGGAGTTCTTCAACTTTCTGTCAATGTTGGCAACTTAATGATTTATCTCTACGACTAGGGACTTTCAATAGCTTTATTTTATTTGGAGATTTTTTTCAAAAATTGCCTTAATTTGGGGAAAAATCTGAGCTTAAATCTGCTTGACATTTTTTTTGAAAATTTTTTATTTTTCCTTTTTGTAGAAATCAAGTTGGGGATTTTTTTGAAAAAAAAAACCTGATTTGGGCAAATTTGAAGACCTGTTTGGGGAAATAATTTTCGACATCTGTCATCACTATCGCACGCTTTTTCTGATGTAGTTTTAGACATGTAATTGCAATTAGAAGAACGTTTAAGAACGCCCTGTATCATATCATTTAATACATTTATAAATAATCCACATTCAATCATTTATTTACAAAATTTTATAGTTTATTTACAGAAAAATAAATACGAGTTAAATACGCAGAATACATCGTTTATAATATTTACATACAAATAATTTCAAATATTACTGAATTATATATATAGTTCTATCTTTTATCCAAATCGTGAAGTGTGCTGTATTAGACAGTGGTTCGTGATGATCTAAAAATTTTTTCTTGCTTTTCCAGTAGATTGACTGAAGCTATAACTCAGGTGACTGGAACTTACCTCATCTATTAACTATCGTTTTCAATGCTATTAATATTGTATATATATATATTAATTGCTCTGTCAACATATTTAAATAATGCTCAAAGAGCGCGCTAAGCGTGTATTAAATTAACTAAATTTAAGTCTCAATAAGTTGATAGGCCTGATATAGGTCACCACTGCGCGAATGTATTTTAATGAGCATAGGAATTATAGTTCTTTAAAAGGGACACAAAGAAGAATTTTGTGCTATTCATTATTATGGGCTAAGGACAATTATTCGAAGTACCTTAACGCTGAAACTTTCTATTCAATCTGTATATATATATAAATTACGTGTCACGATGTTTGTCCGGGGTAAACTCCTAAACTAAGGAACCGATTTTAATGAAATTTTGCACACTGTGTGCAGTTTGGTCCAACTTGAGAGATAGGATAGTTTTTATCTCAATTTATTGTCACAATATTGTTTTATTGCAATTATTTGTTAATTATAGACCTTTATTAAAGTTGCTCCAAAATATCTGTGAGTTCCATTAATTTAATTGTTGCCAAAAAAAAAAAAAAAAAAAATACGAGTTCATTTTCTTTTGACATAAAAATAAATACATTTAATCAAACGTGAACGTTAAAAAATTATAAAAAGATAAAATATGCATCTCACGAAAATTGACGTCATAATCAATTTAAAGATTTTATACACATTGATAAAGTGCTAATGTAGTTCTATCATAGATATAGTAATATAGATCTCTCATCCCCATGTTATCGTACAAAGATTTTTGATGCCGAAAAAAAAAAAAAATAAAAGCTTTGGAAACAGCCATTAAGTGGTATTGAAAAAAAAAAAAAAAAAAAGAAAGAAAGAAATATGATTTTGAAACTGTATCTGGAGTCTTCCATTCCCCTTTAGCAAATGAATTATTCATAAATTTTATTGGCCCACCAGCGGCTGAGCGGTTCTGCGCTCAAAGCTGGTAGACGTGAGGTGCCGGGTTCGATCCCCGGTCGCGCTCGTATATATATATAATTTACGTGTCACGATGTTTGTCCGGGGTAAACTCCTAAACTAAGGAACCGATTTTAATGAAATTTTGCACACTGTGTGCAGTTTGGTCCAACTTGAGAGATAGGATAGTTATTATCTCAATTTATTGTCACAATATTGTTTTATTGCAATTATTTGTTAATTATAGACCTTTATTAAAGTTGCTCCAAAATATCTGTGAGTTCCATAAGTTTAATTGTTGCCAAAAAGAAAAAATACGAGTTCATTTTCCTTCGACATAAAAGTAAATACATTTAATCAAACGTGAACGTTAAAAAATTATAAAAAGTTAAATTATACATCTCACGAAAATTGACGTCATAGTCAATTTAAAGATTTTATTCGCACTGATAAAGTATGTAGTTATACACAAGCGAAGTGTGACGTCACTGACAGTCTGTGAAATCAAGAAAAAGATTTCTTATGTTAATGGCCCATTGTATTTTTTGTAAAAAATTATTAAAAACGAGGAAAATTATTTCCGGATGTTAATCCCCATATTTTTGTATAGATATGTATTATTTATCATGTGCATACGTTAGATTGAGTTATTTTGCTGTTAAATTGACAAAATTTTAATTTTAAATTTCAAAGCTCTGTCGTCCTTGGAGTTTTTCGTATTTGGCGATCAAAAACGTAACACGAAAATATACAAGCTAGATGTATCTTTTCGTAATATGTATTGTGTGAAATATTGTTTCATATTATTCATTACTCTCTTAATATAAGTTGTTAAAATAACAATGATTTTTGAAAGGAATTAAATGTGTGCGCCAGATAATTTGGCGATATCATTTTTTTTTCCGCCAAGGATGATAGATATGAAATTTATTCCGCTGCAACATGTTAATATCTTATATCAGATACATTATGTATATGCTACAATTTATTTCACGTGACACGTGTGTTAAAAATTTATTTACGACATAACCTTGCTTTTTCAATATTTGTTGCATTATTCAAATCTGTATCACTTCGTTTTCGTTAAGAAATTTGTGATGTATACATAACGTTCTAAATAAAAAGTAACCATTTCAATATTTTAAAACTTATTTAAAAGTCTGTTTTATTTAACATTAAATTTTAAAACTTAATTTAAAACTTATTTAAAAGTCTGGAAGAGTTTAAGTCTGTTTATTTGTTTTGTAACGCTAATCTATATGATCGATATTCGAAACTTTAATTAATTATTTCTCTTATTTTTCTTTACTTTTTCTTTAATAACTTACCAATTTAACGTTCCTGATTAAATTTGTGATTTATATATGTATTTTGCATTAAATTTTGACTCATATTTATTGCTGAAAATGCGATCTTAAAATCTTGCAATTTTCTTATATTAATCTTTAATGCTTTCCTTCTTGATGAACTTGAATTTACTATTAAAATTTTAGCATACTCAGAATCTTCTCACCACTTCGTTAAAATATATTAATCTTTTCAGTAATATATTAATCAGTATATCCCCACAACGATATTTGGCAATTTTTTGTTGGCGATTATGGCTAAATCATAAATCTATAAATGATAAATGATAATCTAAATCATAAATCAAAAACGTAAAATAATAAATCCAAAATAAACAACATATAGGCTGCCATATTATATCACAAACAGTCCAGAGCGACATCGTTATCGTTCAAAACGGTGCCAAAGAAAAATCGCCAAATTCAGCTGTGGGGATATACTGATACTGAAGTTATAATTATCCGAATATAATTACTGAAGTTATATTATAAGTTATAGTTGTGGGTAACAACTATATTTCCCAACAACTGGATTTGGCGACTATGGCTAAATCATAAATCTAAAAATCATAAATGATAAAATCATAAATGATAAAATCATAAGCTAAATCATAAATCTAAAATAAAAGCATGCAGGTTACCGTATTTTATTGCAAAGAATCCAGAACGACTTCGTTATCGTTCAAAAAGGCGCAAAAAAAAAAAAAAAAAAAAAAAAAAAAAAAAAATCGCCAAATCCAGTTGTGGGGAAATACTATAGACCTTATCAAATTATCAACGTATTACTTAGCCGCAGCAACGCGTGGCCGGGTCTGCTAGTTAAGATATAAATTCCTATAGATATTTACATTAAAGTATAATTTTTCATTTTTTTTTTCAGGAATACGAAGTATGATTCTTATCCATTGCTGTCAGTGGGCTAAAACTGTTTAAAGTTCGCGTAAATAACATTAAATTTTTAAAACGTAAAAAACTGATAAATACTTACCATTTATAGTTCTTTAACAGAAACGTACAAAAGAAGTCGGAAATATTACGGTCTATTGTACGATATACAACATGGAGCACCATATAACGGTTTTTTTATTGAAATTATATTTTTCCGACTGAGTGAAAATAATGCCTGGACCGGGAGTCGAACCCCGGATCTTTGACTTACAAGGTCAAGGCTCTACCAATTGAGTTATCTAGGCCGACAGCCGGTCAGCAATACTCACTCAGACAACATTTAGGCAGAAACATCTCTGGTCTATCATGTAGATAGCTCGACAGAAATGGGCCACAGGAAATGGAACACACCATTAAACAATGGGAGAAAAAAAAAATACAATTTTTATTAAAATCACATAATCAACTGTGGAAGAAAATCATATTTATTGAAATTTTATTTTTCTGACTGAGTGAAAATAATGCTTGGACCGGGAGTCGAACCCCGGATCTTTGACTTACTCGGCCTGGATAGCTCAATTGGTTGAGCCTTGACCTTGTAAGTCAAAGATCCGGGGTTCGACTCCCGGTCAAGGCATTATTTCCACTTTAAAATATTTCCACTTGAAATAAAATTTCAATAAATATGATTTTCTTTCACAGTTGATTGTGTGATTTTAATAAAAATTGTATAACGGTTTTTGTTTATTTTCTGATTTCTCTGATTTAAAATTACATAAACAAGCAACCGTTAATTTGTAAAGGATTGAAAAGTCGAATAAATTCACACCAGATATTTAATTTTCTAATCGAAAGCAAATAAATAAATAACAAAAAGTATATATAATAAAGACATAACGAAGCATTTAATAAATATTCTTACACAAAAAACAATTTTCTAAAGTGAAATATAAAAATATCGACAAAAATATTTTCCATTTCCTTCAAATTCATGTTCTCATTGTTAATTCTACTAACATCAAACTTAATTAAAACCGAAACGACTTTAAACATAACTTACAACAAACGACAGCCAATCAGAAAAATAAAATACCGCCGCTTTTTCCTAATTAATTCCCTAGGTATCATTTGATTTTTACTTAGTGTTTCCCTATTAAAACAAATACAACTACAAAACGACCACAGATTGCAGAGCTTATTTAAATCCTCTCAAAAAGCTAACCGCAAATTCCAAGCGAAACTTGTATTAGAAACTCAATTTGGAAAGAATTAATTTCAAAACGTTTCAGCAGATGAAACTTTTTTTTTTTTCTCATTGTGATAAGGAGGGTTTGTTGCTACTGGATCTGGCAAGTTATGAATTTATTAATGTGGAATATTCAAAAACTCGATGTTCATTACCATAACAAATAAGCAACGTTGGATTAGATTAAAACTTTTAGTTCTGTCGCTTGTGGAGTAAATCTTAATTAGAATCGAGATGAAAAATTGTTTCAGATTTCTGAGTTGCAGAGTTCTGTAGAAAGTTTTTAATAGTAGAAGAGGAAGTGATTTGTACTAGAAAGCATGCAATGAATTTGCGCTATTTGCAAGGAATATTAAAAAAAAAATTTGTAAAACTTTTATCATTTTTAAAACTTTTTTTTTTTTTTTTTTTTTTTTTTAGTATAGTATCTGGCTTCCTTCTTCGTAAAGTATTAAAAACATTAATAATGAAAATGAAGTGTATATTAAAATTTTATTTATTTTTTTCTGTATTTATTAAAATGAAGTATTGGATTGTTAAAAGTGTTTGACATCGAGTTTTCGATGGAATTGCACGTTTTATGAAGTTCAGAATGTAATTTGACTGTCTTTAGAAAAAACAATGTCCGTGTATCTAGGTATGTGAAAAAAAAATTGCGACGTAAATTAGTGTCTTTTAACTTTTGTTCCAAACTCCTTACAGATGTCACTGTTATGTTTCGATATTTCTCACTTCGGGAAAGCTATATCTCAGAATCTATTGTGTGTAATTGCACCAAACAGGATTTATGAGATGACTGTTATTGAAAACTATGCTGATTCAGCGTTAGTGCGCATCAGCCGACAGATGCACTGCTATGACACAAATTTTTCCATGTTCGTTAAGGCAACCCCATGTTGTTAAATCTCAACTTCTATAGCACGTAAATTTACCAAACTTAATTTGTAATGTAATCATTATGAAAAAGAATGTTTATTAAATTTGGGTGTATGTCGGAGAACAGCTAAAGCAGCTGTTATTTCCCTTTCTGTGATTTTCCATATGTCTATATCTGTGCATTGTCTAGTTAAAAGTACACCAAATAACATAGAAGAGCATAGAAGAAAACTTTATAAAAACATAGCATACTAGTATAATATGGTGAACTCTCATTTTGAGGAGAAGCCGATCTAATTCAAACTGTTTAGAACGGAAAGCGATGAGAAAACAAATGAATGCGTGCTATGAATAACGCGCCATTGCTCTTATTCTGGTGGACCTTTGACTGTCAGAAATTCCTTGTTTAGTATGACCAGGTTTGATTTCTAACTTATTACTTTTCGCAGTTTATTTTATAACTTACAAAATGATAAATCAAACTGACAAAAGTTGAATAGAATATTAATTATACTAACATAGTAAATATGTTCGCTAGGTAATTTATTCCAGAAATTCGTTTTTAGGTGGCGGCCTCTTGAAGATCTCAAATTCACATTGCAGTAAAAGTATTTAAGGCCTATTTGCTTAAATTTTGGTGTATACTCCAGTAATTTATTAATGAATTTGATTCGCCCTCTTATTTCGAAATGGCGGATAAGGGAGCCACTTGAAATCAGGCTGCCATTAGGAAATTTGTCATCGCGGTTACTCTTGAAATACTGAATTAATTCAAACCACATTTGAACAACGATTTTATCTAACAAAAATCGTTGATGAGTCTTCTTAGCAACTTGCTCCTCCATTCTGTATTCAAGTGGCGGCAACTTTAAATTGGGCTGCCACTTTAAAATTTGTTACCGCGATAACTTGTGAAATACTGAATTAATTCAAACCAAAGTTAGATAGTGAACTTAACTTACAAATATCTTGGATAACTTCTCTGAAGAACTTGCTCTGTAATTTTAGAGTGGAGCTACTTGAAAATTTGAAACTCACATCGTAGAACACGATCGTAGATTTGCTTCAATTTCGATGTATGCATAGTTCATATAAGGGCCTTTACTTAGAACTCAATCCGCCATCTTATTTCAAAATGGCGGCCATATGAAATCAAGCTGCTAATGAAAAATTTCTTATCACAATAACTTCTGAAAATTAAACTGAATTTATTATTTTATTGCATTAATTTTTATAATTTCCTCTTGCTTATGTATTTGTTTCCATTAGCTGTAAATATTAGTTGAATTATCAATGGACTCTGTTTACACTGATGAAAACATATTACTTAAAAATTTGAATGTCTCATTTGCATACCAATTTTTATTTTGTTTTCGTCCCTTATTTTAGTTTACCAATGCATAAGATGGCTAACACTGACTTAGCTCGTCTCTTGAAGGGACCTGAAATAAGAAGGGCTGTTAGACCACCAAAGTAAGTTGTCAGAAGAAAGTTTCAAATTATATTCATAATTCATATACAAATACATGTCACACCATGTTTGCGTTATTTTTGGAGATGCACTAGAAAAAAATGTTGAGTGGGATTCTCCCACTCTAATAAAAAATTTAAGTGGGATTTTTTAAATTAAGTGAGAAATTACATAATTTACATTTTGCAAATTTCTTTTTAGAGAATTACAATTGCAAATTAAACAAAAGAAAAAAAATCAAATAAATGTTAAAAATGGAAATTTATTTTCTTTCCACTTATGTGGCTGCTTCAATAGACAGAATCTAAATGTTCATAAAATAATTCAGAAGGAATTACTCAAGCTATTATTTAATCTGTTTCAAATTTTATTTTCAATTTGATTTTGAGTACTGAAAGAGTGCTTGACAGAAATGCAGTAACTGGAATAACTAAAATTTAATATATAGTTATTGCAATTTTTAGCTTTCACACTTCGTAGTTGTTTGTAGATAAAATAAACAATTCATAAATTCTTAACGAATATTTGCAGTTATGTATTTTAAAAGAGTAATTAAGTAATATTTACCTTTTATTTTTACTTTTATCAAGAAATTCTAGAGAAGTTGAAAAAAGATAACTACAGGCTTCAAAGCAATTAGTACAATACCCAACTGAACTAAAAAATTGATGAAATACTCAATGAGCAATGGGAAATGAGGGGGAAAAAAAGTAGTGATTTTTTTTTTTTTAAATTCCTGCAGACCTATGATCTGCAGTTGATTTTTCAATGTAAACAAAGAAATTTACGACTGAGATTTCGAAAAAATCGGCAACATTTCTCAGATCTTTACCTTCTTTTTTTTTTTCTTTTTTTTTCTTTTTTTTTTTTTTTTAATCAGATTTTTAGCTTAATCCTTGCTTTCAAACATAATTAGGAAAAAAAGAGTGAGATTCCTGCATTTATTATCCTGCAGTTTATAAAATCTAGCGCAAGGCCAAGCCAAATAATGCCAGGGATGTATATAAAAATTTAACAGACACCACTATTGCATCAATGTTTAACAAAATTTGAAGTATTCAATGATGAATTTCATTTCTGCGCTTAGAAATATTTTATTTTATATTTTATTTTATATTTTATTTTATATTTGGAAAATATGAAAATGTATGTATTTATTACATTCCTGCTCAAAAGTTTAGCAAGATTTGGAAACGATCAGTATTTTTTTTTTTTTTTCAATTTAAAAACTTATCTATCTATGAAATATTTTCAAACATTGGGTATTTAAAGAACTGGGTCTTCCTCATGTTTTTCAGTGAAGATTGGTTTAAGACAACATAGGGGGTAACTGGTAACAAACGAGCAAGATCAATAATGTTTGTGATCATCCTGTATCGTTAAGTGAACCAAATGATCTGCATCTTTAAGATGTGTTAAAACAGACCCGGTTCAATATGTGGAGGAATTTGTGTGACAATAGCATGTTATATAACAGAGATATAAGCATTTATTCAAAAAAAATTTGCATGTTTTTTATTTACAATGTACAGAGTTTATAACGAAAATTATTCCCACTTTCAGGTGAATTGAAAAAACATTTTTGAAACAATATACTGCAATCCGAATACAATATCTTAAATATCTCACGAAATATGAGCATTTTTATGAAAAACGTTTTCACTGCGCATGTGCGAAAGTTAGAAAAAAATTTAATACGTAAGTTGAAAGCTAGGTATATTGGAAAACTTTTTCAAAAGTTAATTTGAATAGAGCAAAAATTAAGCAAATTGTCCGCAAAAGAACGAGCTAGATTTTCGGTATTTTCCAAAAGCTGAGATTTCATAGGAGGTTTTTCATATGCCGCGTAATTAATTTGAAGATCCAATTATTTTAACCACTTCGCAACAATTCTTTTTTACAAAAAAAAAAAAAAAAAAAAAAAAAAAAAACCTTGTGATCTCACAAATCTTAGTAAATAAACAAAAATATGATAGAGTTACAAGCTTATAAGGGGTTTTTCCCAAAAAAGTACTTTTGAAGAGCGGTTGAACTATTTAGATTCCTAATTAATTACGCAACATATGAAAAACCTATCATGAAATTTCATTTCTATATGAAAATATCTAAAATCTTGTTCGTTCTTTTGCCGCAATTCGCTCAGTTTTTACTGTATTCAAATGAACTTTTTACAAAAGTTGTCCAATATAGCTTTCAACCAATGTAATAAAAATTTTACTATTTTTCGCACATGCGCAGTGAAAACGTTTTTCATAAAAATGCTTATATTTCATGATATATTTAAGATATTTATATTTCAGTTGCAGTATATTGTTTTAAAATTATTTTTTCAATTTATTTGAAAGTGGGAAAAAGTTTCGTTGAAAATTCTCTATATCATAAATAAATATACCGATGCTTTTTTTTTTTTTTTTCTGAGTTTTAAAATATATGTTTATATCTCCATTTTTTAATATACTATCTCACACAAATTTCCCCACAAATTGTACTGGGTCTGTTTTGACATATCCTAAAGTTACAGACCATTTCGTTCACTTCACGATACAGGGTTATCACAAACATTATTGATTTTGCTCAATTGGTTACCGGCCCCCTAAACGTTGCCTTAAGCCAATCTTCACTGAAAAACATAAGGAAGAACTTTTAAGTACCCAATATTTGAAAACATTTAACCGAGAGGTAAGTTTTTAAATGGAAAAAACTGATCGTTTGCAAATCTTGCTAAACTTTTGAGCAGGAGTGTATCTTAAAATTGTTATTATTATTAATATTGTTATTATTATCATCATCATCATTATTATTATTTTTAATCGAGTTTGATTTGAAAATAATGTATTTGTTTTATTTTATGTTTTTTTTTTTTTTTTTTTTTTTTAGGTATTGTTTGTGAGTAATCTGAATTAAGAAAAAATAAATAAAAAATGAGTTTTATTTTTAGCCTAAGATGGATATTTCTTTCAATTTAGAAGATAATAATAATTAAAAAAAAAAGTCTTTAAAAATAGTTAAAAAATAAATAGATAAAACGAGAGATTAATTTTCTGGTGAAATTTGTGAAATACTAGAAATTAAAGATATAATAAAGGTTTTAATATAAATATTCTGTTATGAAAATTCCTGAAACGGAAAGAAAAAAAGGAAGAAAACGTATGCATCACCCATAGAATACGGGTAGTTTTCTACGAGTAGTATATTCTATTCGCCCATAGAATATTTTCTAACATTACGGGCCAAGTTATAGTAAAAAAAGGAATTTTGTTACTGGATGTTTAAATGAACGTATTTTTAATAATAATTATAATAATAATGCTTTCATGAAACTGCCATTGAGAGAGAAATTAATAATTATGCTAAAATTACTTACAAATGCTTTAATATATATATTTTTTTTTTCTTTAGTTTTGGAGGATTTTCAAACACAATTTGGCTAAATTCGATCAATTTATTTTATTGTAATAGTTAAAAAATTAAATAAAGATAATCAAATATTACCTCTATTCTACACTTTAATAACTTGATTTTCAGTTATTCCAGGCTTTATTTATTTTACATCTTTTGATTTTTTTTTTTCCCCCTTCCTTAAAATGTTGATAATACGATTGATAAAACTTTGTCTTGGTTTAGAAAAAAATATTCAACCATTTTCTCTTTATTTTATTTTAATTATTTATTTTTGAAATGATTCACTGATTAAATAAATTAATAATAAATTAAGTTTCTAACCTTATGTGTCTTTTCATGCATAAGAAAGGTTACAGATATATAAATAGATACTACGTATAGATAAACACTTTTATGTGCCATTTTTTAAAGTTTTAGTTATTTTGTTAGATATTTTTAATACATTTTATTGTTTATAACAATTCTTAAAGTACCTTTCAATGTTTAAACCATAGATAAAAGTTATTTGTATTAAGGAAAAATAAAAAAAAAAGATTCTTTACATTTAAATTTTACAATATGAATCGTTCTTGGATTGGTTAATTTTCAAAATGAAATATTCACAAAACATAAATATTTCCTGATTGTAGTTTAACCCTTTCAGTCGCAGTGTTCCCGCTGATGGAACACGTAATTTTAATTCTCAAGTGCAAAAACTCATCCCGGGAATTTTTTAGCATAAATTTACATTTATAACATAGCAGAAAATGCCCATTTTAACGTGAAAATTTTAAGTTTCTTCTATTTTAATTATGTTCGTAAATTCCGGTGGCAGTGTAATTTAAATAATACGAATTACCTTGCGCCAGAAAGGGTAAAATACTCCGGAATAAATTGAAATGTTGGGATCTATGCAACTTTTACGAGTTTTTGTTGTCGATAATGTTTATTTATAAAGTGATTTATTTATTAAATTAAATATTATTTGAATTTAATAAGGTTTACTTACAGATGTTTCAAATCGAAAAATTTCTCGAAAAGGAACAATGCTAATTTTTTTATTTTTTAAATATTTATGAGCAGCTATGTGTCTAAAGGCCATTTTTAAAATTAGTTTAATAATTTTCAAAATAAATTAAGTAGTGAACGTTAAAGGGTTAAACAATTTACAAATACTGATATTGAAAAATGAAAAATAAAATATTTATTTTAGGGTTCAATGCACTATCACGTTTTATTAAACATACGTGTATCTCAGTCCTAAGCTGAAAAGCCGCTGAAAAAACTCGCAGGAGAAAAAAAATTCATTTGATCGTAATTAAAAAATTCCCTTTCAGAGGGACATGCCTCGTCTTTTCAAAAAGTGAAACACACTTTTTGAGACTGGAATAAAAACATCAATGAAATATTTTCCTTACGGAAACGGCTTAATCAGAATTTTTAACTTTAGTTTTCAAAAAATATATCTACAGCGAGTTTTTCATCTCTTTTATTTGACGCGTTCTAATGATGAAGAGGTTATCCTAAAGTTCAAGTGTGAACAAGGTCTACAGATTCTCCTCTACGTGCTTAACTATTTATCTATTTAAATATGCACTCAAAAGTCAGGAGGGGTGAGGGGGGTGGCGGGAGCCAGGAATGAATCTCCTTCATATCCGTTGCTCTCTAATTCAGCTATTTAAAGCGCTTTCAAAATTGAAGAATTTTTATTTTCCACTTGCACTATAATTCTAAACATACTTTCATAAAACTAAAAAAGATAACTTTAATTAAAAGATTCCCGAAATGTTTTTGTATTTCGTTCCTTTCACATATCATTTGTAAAGTGTAATTTTTAAAAGTAAAAATTCTCATATGTTATGTTTAAAATATTTTTAAATGACAAGATTACTTACGCTTGTTGTTTAGATATAAACCAACAAAAGAAAAAATAATTATAGAAATTTTACTGCATTTATTTCAACAGCTGCAAGAAATGAATAATTCTGCGTTTCCTAATTTTAAGTTAAATTTGTTTTTATGTTATTTATGTTGGGTTCATATTAACTTTGGTAGCATTCAAGAAAATTGAAATATTTATTTATTTATTTATTTTTTCATGTAAGATAAACATTTACATTAAAATTGAAAATAAAGAGGAAAAAAAGTACATATTTTTATTTTAAATAATACCTTAAGTAGTGTTCAAAGTTTTCCGATAGTATACATTATTTATTATGAATCACATAAAAAAAAAATCCTAAAATTAGAATACTGAAAATTACCGGTATTTGTGTTAGCTTGATTGTTTAAATTATAACAAGGATCGGCACGATCACGTTTTTGAATACTACTTTTATTCTTTTAAATAGGGAAAAAAAAAACTGCAGCTGTTTATATTCGATTAAATAATATGGATATTGCTTTATGAAAAAAGTGGTATTCAAAGGAGAATCTTGCGGTATAAATTGAATATTTCTACTGAACATTAAACTGAAATTACAGTGTCACGTGAATCATAAACGGCATTAATGCAGTAAGACAACGGTTCTCTGAAAACATATGGCAAATGTACCATTTGTTTACACCACTGCACAGTTCGTATATTAAAGTCGCTGTTACTTTTATAAAATAATAATTTACGAGCGGAACGTGTACTCTAAATTATACTTACGGTATATATACTGCATTTACTGTTACCAGTTCATGTACCGTAATGTGAGACCGAATTTCTTTTTAAAGTGTAATTTTCAAATATATATATATTATTTTTTGTGATGTGCGTGAGTGTATTGAAACAAATTATTGATTTTGTTTAAAATTTTTAATGTACTTTTGAATATCTGATAAATTTACAATGTTAAATCTTGCAGCAGTCTTAAATTTGTTTCTTGATAATATTGAAAAATAAATTAAACAGCTGCCAAGGAATGAATATATGTTCTTTAAATTGCAGGTCCTGGAGCTCCGAAGGTAGACTCCTTGAGTTTGAAGAAGAATTACGACATATTACATGGGATATTGTAGGTCTCAGTGAAGTTAGAAGAAAAGATGAAGATTTTCTAGATTTCAAGAGTGGAAATTTGCTTTATTATCAAGGAACTGATAATGGAAGATGCAGCGGAGTACGATTTTTGGTCAACAAGAAATTAAAAAACAGAGTAATAAAAGCTACTAGCTTTTCTGATAGAGTTGCAACACTCACCGTCAAGCTCTCTAAGCGTTATATGATGAGATAATTCAAGTTTATGATCCAACCAGCACATGTGAAGAGCAAGATATTGAGAAATTTCATGAACATGTTAAGAAGGCCCTCACCAAAACCAGAAGATATAATCTTAGAATCATTATGGGAGATTTTAATGCTCGAATTGGTACGAAACATTCAAATGAACGTGTACTTGGTGCATTTGGAAAGGGAACTACAGATGAAAGAGGACACAGACTGATTGAATTTGCAGAATGTGAAAATGTTATGACATGAATTCATTTTTTAAAAGGAATCCAAATAAAAAATGGACATAGAGGAGTCCGAATGGAGGAACAAGTGAAATAGACTACATTCTATTTCACAAGAAATGCACTTTTACTGACTGTGCTATGGCAAATAGATTTAACTCTGGTAGTGATCACAGACTGGTACGTTGTAAGGTAAAGTTCCAGGTTGCATTGGAAAGACAGAAACTGGTGCAAATTCGAAACAAGAGAATTCAACCACAGCTTCTAAAAGCTAAAAAACAAGAGTTCTAGCTTGAACTAAAGAACATATTTCAGTTGCTTGGGGATACTGAAGACATCTATGTGTTCACTGGGAATTTTGTCAAATTTATTCTGGAATCAGCAAAAAATTTTGCTGGTTCAGAAGAAGATAAACCTGTTAAAAAAATCTCAGAAGAAACACGACAGCTTATGGAAAAGAGAAGAAAAAGGAAATATAAAAAGGAAAATATTACTCCAAAAGTTAAATTTTCAGAACTATGTAAAACTCTGAGGAAAAAGATTGTAAAAGACACCAGGAAATTCAGTTGTAATATGATACTGCAAGCCATTGAAGGAAATAAAAGTTTGAAGACTGCACAGAAAAATATGATGCTTGGTAGGAAAAGAATTCTAGCTTTGAAGACAAAAAGTGGAAATATCACTCGGAATCAAAGGCAAATTCTAAAACAGGCAGCGTATTTTCGTTAAGAATTGTACAGCTCACCAGAACAACTCTGTGGTTCACCTACCTCATCATGTGCAAACGACGCTATACCATCGTTATTGAAGGAAGAAGTAGTTATGGCAATAAAAGTAGTGGAAAATGGAAAAGCTTCACGAGATGATAAAATCACTGTAGATATTTTAAAAGAAGCAGGGAACGAAACCATTGAAGTTCTTACTGAACTATGTTATCTGAGACAAATCATTACAACGAATGGGAATATCATGGAGGAAATTAACAACCTAGTTAAATTTGCATGGAGAACATTTGAAAGAAATAGCACTATATTCAAAAGTGATCTTCCAATTCGTTTGAAAAGAAAAGTTTTCGACAAGTGCATTTTGCTTGTTTTAACTTATGCTTGAGAAACTTGGACATTAACATGTAAAGCTATACAACCCAGAGTAGCATGGAGAGATGCATGTTAGGATTCGTCCGAAGAGACAGAAAGCGAAACACTTGGATTAGAAAGCAAACCAAAGTTACTGATGTTGTTTCTAGAGTCAAGAAGTCAAAATAGACCTGGATTGGGCACCTTGCGAGAAAAAAGGATGATAAATGAACCAACAAAGTCATATTTTGGATACCAAGATATATGAAATGACCGAGGAAGAGCCCACTGTGTCTACAGTCCCGCAAGTGAATTTTGAATCAACCCGAAACCCGATCCAAACCCGACAAATGAATTTTATTCAACCCGAACCCGCACTAAAGAATTTTTGGCAACCCGAACCCAATTTCTTTAAACCCGAAACCCGATTTCTTTTACCTGAACCCGAATCTAAATGAAAATTAATAATTCATCTAAAAATCATGGAAAACATTTTTAATTTATAAAATAAAATCAATTTTAATTCTCACACTGCTGTGTGTGTGGTAAATCATTTTAAAATAATTAAAAATATAATTAGAAAGTTATAACTAAGTTAAAAAATTAAAAAATCTGAAAAATGGATTAATAATAATTTTTAACTATTTATGTGTGTTGTGAACTTCAAGTGTACAAAAACGGGTTTCAAGCTTGGTGTTTGTAGTTTTATTGTTTAATGCTTATCATGCACAGAATAACATTAAAATACTGCAATATCACAGACGCCAACTAAATGTCCACTAAACTCATCTAAATCTACATTCCTATAACTTCTTAGAAACTTCTGCAAGGAAAAATAAAAAAATAATTATCAGTTTAAATTCACAATCTATTTTAAGAGGGTGTGAGTAATCAAAATAGATGAATCATACTTCTAGTTACTGTGGGAGAAGTAGCCTGTTTTCAACAGTTTATGTTCTAAATAATAATTGCTTTTTATTATTATTATTATTATTATTATTATTATTATTATTTTGTTCATTGCTTTAGTCTGATATGGATGTTTATTTTACTATGACAATTTGGGTAAACGTATATTCATCTTGGGTATATACAGCAAGCAAATAATATTTTTTGAAAGATGTTTTCACGTCGACCCGATTCATTGAAAACTAAACCCGACTCGAACCCAAGCCCGACCCGCTGTAAAAAAAAAAAAAAAAAAAAAAAAAAAAAAATCCAGTCAATCCGACCCGCAAGAGAAAAAACGTTCCCGAACACGACCCGACCCGGGTTCGGGTAAAATTGGGTTACAATGCAGGACTCTAACTGTGTCGTTAGAGAGAAGCAATTGTGAAGTTTGGAAGAGCGGAATGGAAAAGAATTGCGGAACACAGGGCAGTTTGGAATCACCTAGGAGAGACCTCCATCCTGCAGTGGATTGATAATACAACAGAGTTACAATCGCGACACTTTTTGCCAGATTCACTGCGGAGAAGGATTATTCGATTTCCAAACTATATTTTTCGATAGATATTAATGAAGACAACTTAAGTTGCCGTATATGTATGAATATTTACCGGAAAAAATTAACAGATAATCATAAGCAGCAAGATCATTTTTTTTAAGTTAATTAAAGAAAAAATTAATTTAAGAAAGGTATTTGAAACATTTCTTTAGCATCATTACGCAATAACAGACTTGAAATTGTTAACATATTTTGCCAGATTTTCCGTGGTAAAGTCTATCAATATTTTTAGAATGACATTAAAGAAGAACAAATAAATTGCTGGATAATATTAATATTTACCGGGAAAAAAAAGAAACTGAAGAATAATTATGAGCCTGTACAAACAAATTTCAATATATCCTCTTAGAATGAAATGAATTAACGAAAGAATTAATGAATAAATAAATTAAATAAATTAATAATTACAATGTAGAATCGCAATATTTCATTTAATCTAATACATCTATAAAATACAATTGCGTTACAGACATACTTGCTAACATCCCAATTAATATTCCGTAGTATCGCTAGACACGCCCTTTTTTCAGATCGGTAAATTTGGAAAATAATATTCTCTAAATGCAATTTCTATTAACCCGTTAATACTCACCTTTTTAAGTCTTGTTCAACGTAAATCCCGCCTATGAGCGTTTCATTTAAATGTTGCATTATTTTACTAAAATTTTTATGCTTTTTTTATTTTACAAAAGGATGATACATGTAATAATACTGTTACTAACTGATGCATTTAAATGTATAGCACATATTATACATATATGCAAATATTGTGTTTGTTTCTTAAAAACAGTATAACACACTAACTTTCAAAATTACGCCTGTAGGAGGAGTTACAAATACACTAGCGACCTATAAATAAATCACTGGGCGGTAACGGGTTAAAAAAGAAGAAAAATACTGCAAAAAATTACTGAAGGCGGAGCTAAGAATACTTATGAATTAAGAGTCTTGGAAGGTATGGTTACAAAGCGAGATCCGCATTAATTTTTTAGGAAAAATGCATGACGAAATATTTCATTTAAGAAAGATAAATAGAAGTTCTTTATTATTATTATTATTATTATTATTATTATCTAATAATAGAAAATTCAAATTATAACACATTTTAAATAATCTCTAAAAAATAAAGAGTTAAATTGAACACGTGTCATTTGTATTAAATATATTTAAAACACTTTAAACACACGTAAATATAAATTTATTTAAAAGATGTTAAATTTTTTTTTTATCCAAAGTTTTTCGCTTTAATAATAAAGCATCATCAGGGATTTATGATTCGTTTCCATTGCGCAGTTTTAAATATGTTTTCTTTTTACAGTCAACAGTTAAGTCTTTTATATATAACGTGATATATTTTAATTATCAGCAAAAAACAATATGAATTCCGGTAGAGGTTGGACCAAGGAGTTAAGAAAAGTGAGAGAAGCTGGAACTATTGCATATCATACGGGGTTATTGTAGGAGAAAAAACTTCATGAATAAGCAGAAATAAACTATTAACTATTTTATAATATTGTGCCAAATTATTGGTAAAATTGCAGCATCTTTGGAATTTATTGCATTTTTGCATTTAATTATATGAATAGCTTCGGAAATGTAAAGTTCTTGGATATTAGATGGTGCTGTAATAATTTTGGCTTTATCCCATATAGGGTTGGCGTTTGTGTTGGCATAGATGAAGTCGACTAGAGTAGAACTATTTGCTTCTTTTATATTTCTTATATGTTCTTGTATTCTTTTATTTAAAGTCCTCTTGGTCTGTCTAATATAATAGAAAAGTTCTTTATTGCTTTCTATGGGAATTTGATAGACTCCTCCAGTGGGTCCATTTAACCCTTTAAGGTTCACTACTTAATTTATTTTAAAAATTACTAAACTAATTTTAAAAATGGCTTTTAGCCACATAGCTGATCATAAATATTTAAAAAATAAAAAATTAGCATTGTTCCTTTTCGAGAAATTTTCGGTTTAAAACATCTGTAAGTAAACCTTATTAAATTCAAATAATATTTAATTTAATAAATAAATCACTTTATAAGTAAACATTATCGACAACAACAACTCGTAAAAGTTGCATAGATCCCAACATTTCAATCTATTCCGGAGTATTTTAACCCTTTGCGGGGCAAGATAATTCTGATCATTTAAATTACACTGCCACCGAAATTTACGAACATAATTATAATAGAAGAAATTTTAAATTTTCATGTTGAAAAAAGGGCGTTTTTTGCTTTGTTATAAATGTAAATTTTTGCTAAAAAATTTCCGGGATGAATTTTTGCACTTGAAAATTAAAATTAGGTGTTCCATGTAGTGGAACACTGAGCGGCAAAGGGTTAAGTCGCGGTCATGAATGGTTAATTGTTTAATAGTTATAGGAGAACTGAATGGAATAAAGAAATTAAATTTACGTTGTATATAATGTTTAAAGCTATAGAATTCTTTACAGAAAGGGAGACTATTAGTGTAACGAAATTTTAGAGTTGAGTCTAGAGTGGGATTATTAGGTTTAATTAGCATGCGATTTTTTATTCTATTAACTAATCTTATAATACTAGATTTACTATATCCCGCAGCAGTACCTATTTGAATAATATTGTTAATTTGTTGTTTTTCATTAAATTTAAAAGTGGTATAATTTATAGCTCGGGTAATGTAGGAATTAAAAAAAGCATTTTTATAATTAGTAGGATGAGCTGAATCAGCTGGGATCGGTAAAGGGATAAATGTGTTTTTGGAAAAGACGTCAAACCATATAGTTGTATTATTTTCGTTACGATGTATCTTAAGGTCAAGAAACGGAAGCGTACGATTGATCTCAGTTTCAAATGTAAATTTAATCGATGGAAATTGGTTGTTGAGACAATCAATTAAATTAAGGAGTGCATTTTTTGAATAAGGCCAGGAGATAAAAATATCGTCAACATATCGCAAATATATAGTAGGTTTGAGTATGGAAGTTTCAAATACGCGTTTTTCTAATTCAATGAGTAATAAATCTGCTAAAATAGGACTAAGAGGGGAACCCATCGGGGCTCCAAAAGTTTGTTTATATATCACTTTATTAAACAAAAAGATGTTATTAGCATTAATGAGGTCAAAAGCTTCACAAATAAATTTGAGAAAAGGGTTAAGTGATGGTGTAGCAGTACATTTATCAAGGATAATGGATTTAACTAAATCTAAAGGAATATTCGGAAATAAGGAAACAACGTCAAGACTGAAAAATTTATCTGTAGGGGTAAATGTAGTATTTAGAATTCTACTTTTAGCTTCCAAACCGGATTTTACAATATGTGGGTCGTTAAGTACTAATGGTTTAAGTAAATTTGCGAGAAATTTTTCTAGAAAAAATGAAGGACTATTGCATTTGGAAACAATGGGACGAAACGGGTGGTTAATTTTATGAGTTTTAATTTTAAAAAATATTTTAGGAATAGACGGGTATTAAGGAATTTTGATACTTTGTGAAGCAATTAAATCAATATACTTATGAATAAACTTTTGAATTTTTCGAGTAAAATTTTCAATAGGATTAGTTTTAATTATAATACAGGCTAAGTCATTAATAGCTGCAAGAGCTTTATCGTGGAAATCATCTGTATTAAGGGCAACGATTTGTTTAGATTTATCAGCAAGTAATAATCTTACATTTTTGTTAGTTTTAATTTGTTTTGAAATAAAAAGATTTTGATTATTGGACCCACTATTGCTGTTAAGATACTTATTTAATGAGAAAACTGCAGAAGCCCGTGCTTGATCTTGATGCTCCTTAGGAATATCTTTTATAATGTTTTCAAATTTAGGGATAACGTTTACAGGATTTAGGCGAGGTTTAGGAGCAAAGTTCGAACCTTTATTGAGTAATTCCAGTTCTTTTGAGGTGAATTTGTAGTTGGAGAGATTGAGAAAATTTTCCGGTTTATTGAAGTCTTTAAACTTTTTAGATACTGTACTTTGTAAATTCAAAAGTTTTTTAATTTTTAAATTATATTTTAAAGTCATTTGATGTTGGAATTTATCCATACTAAGAAAAATATTTTGTAAGAAAGTATCGAGGTCTTCTGGTTGAGCAACATTTGTAAGTTTCAAAAAGCAATAATAAGTTTCGGTTTCAAGAGTTATAATAGATTTTCTTAAGTTCCGAATAGCATTTTTTAGCATCTTCATTTGTGCAGTAAAAATTATATGTTTACAGGCTGGAGGGAAGGATTTATGGTTAATCAAGGTTTTTGCAATCTTTAAGGAATTTCAAACGTAAAAGGAATTTGTTAAGTTTATATCGTAAATTCTTAAAACGTGAAAATATCGACATATTGTAAATAATCATCAAAGTTCAGAAATAACTGTAATGCAAACCAACTTCTTAGGTAAATAATACCTGCAATTTTCTTTTTTATATAATCAAATGCACAACGTCGGATGATATGAGGTAGAAGAGGTTATATCGCCAAAGCTATATCAAATGGTGTCCTGAGTCTTAAGTTGATGTAGAAACTGTAGTATTGTAGAAACCATCATCTGTGTCTTCTGGTTGTCTTCTGTAGATGATGGTTTCTATAATACTACAGTTTCTACATCAACTTAAGACTCAGGACACCATTTGATATAGCTTTGGCGATATAACCTCTTCTACCTCATATCATCCGACTTTGTGCATTTGATTATATAAAAAAGAAAATTGCAGGTATTATTTACCTAAGAAGTTGGTTTGCATTACAGTTATTTCTGAACTTTGATGATTATTTACAATATGTCGATATTTTCACGTTTTAAGAATTTACGATATAAACTTAACAAATTCCTTTTACGTTTGAAATTCCTTAAAGATTGCAAAAACCTTAATATAGTACCAAGATCTCTATTGATTAACCATAAATCCTTCCCTCCAGCCTGTAAACATATAATTTTTACTGCACAAATGAAGATGCTAAAAAATGCTATTCGGAACTTAAGAAAATCTATTATAACTCTTGAAACCGAAACTTATTATTGCTTTTTGAAACTTACAAATGTTGCTCAACCAGAAGACCTCGATACTTTCTTACAAAATATTTTTCTTAGTATGGATAAATTCCAACATCAAATGACTTTAAAATATAATTTAAAAATTAAAAAACTTTTGAATTTACAAAGTACAGTATCTAAAAAGTTTAAAGACTTCAATAAACCGGAAAATTTTCTCAATCTCTCCAACTACAAATTCACCTCAAAAGAACTGGAATTACTCAATAAAGGTTCGAACTTTGCTCCTAAACCTCGCCTAAATCCTGTAAACGTTATCCCTAAATTTGAAAACATTATAAAAGATATTCCTAAGGAGCATCAAGATCAAGTACGGGCTTCTGCAGTTTTCTCATTAAATAAGTATCTTAACAGCAATAGTGGGTCCAATAATCAAAATCTTTTTATTTCAAAACAAATTAAAACTAACAAAAATGTAAGATTATTACTTGCTGATAAATCTAAACAAATCGTTGCCCTTAATACAGATGATTTCCACGATAAAGCTCTTGCAGCTATTAATGACTTAGCCTGTATTATAATTAAAACTAATCCTATTGAAAATTTTACTCGAAAAATTCAAAAGTTTATTCATAAGTATATTGATTTAATTGCTCCACAAAGTATCAAAATTCCTTTATACCCGTCTATTCCTAAAATATTTTTTAAAATTAAAACTCATAAAATTAACCACCCGTTTCGTCCCATTGTTTCCAAATGCAATAGTCCTTCATTTTTTCTAGAAAAATTTCTCGCAAATTTACTTAAACCATTAGTACTTAACGACCCACATATTGTAAAATCCGGTTTGGAAGCTAAAAGTAGAATTCTAAATACTACATTTACCCCTACAGATAAATTTTTCAGTCTTGACGTTGTTTCCTTATTTCCGAATATTCCTTTAGATTTAGTTAAATCCATTATCCTTGATAAATGTACTGCTACACCATCACTTAACCCTTTTCTCAAATTTATTTGTGAAGCTTTTGACCTCATTAATGCTAATAATATCTTTTTGTTTAATAAAGTGATATATAAACAAACTTTTGGAGCCCCGATGGGTTCCCCTCTTAGTCCTATTTTAGCAGATTTATTACTCATTGAATTAGAAAAACGCGTATTTGAAACTTCCATACTCAAACCTACTATATATTTGCGATATGTTGACGATATTTTTATCTCCTGGCCTTATTCAAAAAATGCACTCCTTAATTTAATTGATTGTCTCAACAACCAATTTCCATCGATTAAATTTACATTTGAAACTGAGATCAATCGTACGCTTCCGTTTCTTGACCTTAAGATACATCGTAACGAAAATAATACAACTATATGGTTTGACGTCTTTTCCAAAAACACATTTATCCCTTTACCGATCCCAGCTGATTCAGCTCATCCTACTAATTATAAAAATGCTTTTTTTAATTCCTACATTACCCGAGCTATAAATTATACCACTTTTAAATTTAATGAAAAACAACAAATTAACAATATTATTCAAATAGGTACTGCTGCGGGATATAGTAAATCTAGTATTATAAGATTAGTTAATAGAATAAAAAATCGCATGCTAATTAAACCTAATAATCCCACTCTAGACTCAACTCTAAAATTTCGTTACACTAATAGTCTCCCTTTCTGTAAAGAATTCTATAGCTTTAAACATTATATACAACGTAAATTTAATTTCTTTATTCCATTCAGTTCTCCTATAACTATTAAACAATTAACCATTCATGACCGCGACTTAACCCTTTGCCGCTCAGTGTTCCACTACATGGAACACCTAATTTTAATTTTCAAGTGCAAAAATTCATCCCGGAAATTTTTTAGCAAAAATTTACATTTATAACAAAGCAAAAAACGCCCTTTTTTCAACATGAAAATTTAAAATTTCTTCTATTATAATTATGTTCGTAAATTTCGGTGGCAGTGTAATTTAAATGATCAGAATTATCTTGCCCCGCAAAGGGTTAAAATACTCCGGAATAGATTGAAATGTTGGGATCTATGCAACTTTTACGAGTTGTTGTTGTCGATAATGTTTACTTATAAAGTGATTTATTTATTAAATTAAATATTATTTGAATTTAATAAGGTTTACTTACAGATGTTTTAAACCGAAAATTTCTCGAAAAGGAACAATGCTAATTTTTTATTTTTTAAATATTTATGATCAGCTATGTGGCTAAAAGCCATTTTTAAAATTAGTTTAGTAATTTTTAAAATAAATTAAGTAGTGAACCTTAAAGGGTTAAATGGACCCACTGGAGGAGTCTATCAAATTCCCATAGAAAGCAATAAAGAACTTTTCTATTATATTAGACAGACCAAGAGGACTTTAAATAAAAGAATACAAGAACATATAAGAAATATAAAAGAAGCAAATAGTTCTACTCTAGTCGACTTCATCTATGCCAACACAAACGCCAACCCTATATGGGATAAAGCCAAAATTATTACAGCACCATCTAATATCCAAGAACTTTACATTTCCGAAGCTATTCATATAATTAAATGCAAAAATGCAATAAATTCCAAAGATGCTGCAATTTTACCAATAATTTGGCACAATATTATAAAATAGTTAATAGTTTATTTCTGCTTATTCATGAAGTTTTTTCTCCTACAATAACCCCGTATGATATGCAATAGTTCCAGCTTCTCTCACTTTTCTTAACTCCTTGGTCCAACCTCTACCGGAATTCATATTGTTTTTTGCTGATAATTAAAATATATCACGTTATATATAAAAGACTTAACTGTTGACTGTAAAAAGAAAACATATTTAAAACTGCGCAATGGAAACGAATCATAAATCCCTGATGATGCTTTATTATTAAAGCGAAAAACTTTGGATAAAAAAAAATTTAACATCTTTTAAATAAATTTATATTTACGTGTGTTTAAAGTGTTTTAAATATATTTATAACACATTTTGCCAGATTTTCCACAAAAAGAATCATTTAAAATTTCATGACTTATTTTTAGTTATATACTAATGAAGAAAACATAAATTGCCAGACAAAGTTAAATATTTACCAGAGAAAACTAAAGAATAATGATAAGCCTAGCTGTGCAAATACATTTCAATATACTTTCTCAGAATAAAATAGAATTTACACGAAAAGAATTAATGAAAACACTGAAAATATGCAATGCAGAATTGAAACATGTTCTCTAATTCAACTTATCTAGAAAATACAACTGCATTTGAGATCAAGATCCGAAACAAATTCTCAAGAAAGGAGTTTGAAGAAAGAAATAATTTAAGAGCAGTATTTAAAACAATTTTTCATTCCGATTACCTAATAAAAGAGAGTTAAAACTGCAACACATTTTACGAGACGCTCCTCAGAAAAGGTTTATTTCAAACTTCAAGCCATATTTTTATACAGATATTAATGAAGAAAACATAAATTGCCGGCTAATTTAAAATATTTACCAGAGAAAACTAAAGAATAATTATAAGCCCGTACAAATAAATTCTGACGTATTCTCTCTGAAGGAAACAGAAATTCCACGAATAGAATTAATGAAAACACTACAAGTATGCAATGCAGAATTCAAACATTTTCTCTAATATAACATATTACTGAAATATAATTGCTTGTGAGAGTAAGTTTCAGATTTTTTTTTCTTGTTTTTTTTTTAAGAAAATTAGTTGAAGAAAGACTTAATTAAAGACATTTTATTAGCCTGACCCTTATTTCTTGTATATCTTTTCGATTTCTAATTTTAATAAATTCTGTATGGCTTCCTAAATTGGATAAACTGAATCTCATATATCTTTATAATATATAAAAAATTACATAAACCTGCTCTCTGTACCAGGTATTATATTAATAATATTAAGTATAATGAATAATTCAAGTACCCGCCTTTTTTTTACACCAATAATTTTTTAGAGTAATTTTAGTCTTATTTAATCGTAACAACTTTTGGTGAGAATAGCTCTAAAAATATAGTGGTGTGAGAAAAGGGGCGTTTTTTTAGGGGGCGTTAACAATTGTACGGTTATTAATGAGATGGTTGGCAAGTATGTTACGATGAATTAAGAAAACAAATACTCTAAAAATATATTGGTGTAGAAAAAGGGGCGGTACAAACAATTTGTCGGATTAGGTTGGCAGCTCTGTATATATTTTAAACGTAAACTGTAATCTGCTATAAAGATACATGAAATTCAATTTAGGTAATCATCCGAAGACTTCGCCCCCTTTTTAAGGACACTTTCAAGATTGAGAAATTTCTGCTTTTTTTGCACTACTTTTATTTATTTATTTAATTTAATTATATATATATATATATATATATATATATATATACAATAATATGTATCCTATTATCCTATTTAATCACGACACATTACTATAAAAATACGGTAAAGATTTCTATATCAGAGCTCGAAGTTTCCACTCCTTTTTCAAGACACTTTCAGGGATGAGAGATTGCCGCCTTTTTTTGTCCCCATTATTTTTATATTATATTCTTTATCCTATTTAATCACGCTAAGTTACTTTAAAATTACGGTAAAGATTTCTGTATGAAAATAGTGATACCAAAAAAGATGGAAATGTTTCGTCCCTGGAAGTGTCCTAAAAAAAAGGCAGAGACTTCGAGCTCTGCTACATGAAAACTATAGTAGTAGCAAAAATGTCGAAAATTTGTCATGCACGAAAGAGTTACTAAAAAAAACACTTCGAGCCCTACCATATAGAATTTATCGAATATAGAATTTAAATCGATACCATATAGATTTTCAGTCGAATAAGATATGCAGAGCTGCCAACCTAATCTGGCAAATTGTTAGTACCGCCCCTTTTTCTACATCACTTAATTTTTAGAGTATTTGTTTTCTTACTTCTTCGTAACTACATTTGAAGAGAATTACTCTAAAAATTAAGTGGTGTAGGAAAAGGGGCGGTACTAGCAAATTGCCGGATTAGGTTGGCAGCTCTGTATATGAGTCAGGGTTGCTACGGTCTGTACTTTTCCCCCTGACTCTTCCAAAAGAATTTTTTTCATAGTAATCTTCAATAATAATTTTTCTCGATAAATTAAGATGAAAATTACTGTATGAATGTTCCGGTAGAAGAGTCATGGGAAAAAGACGGGCAATCCTGATGAGTGGAATAGGGGATCAGGGTGATAAAAGGTTTTTAACGTTTAGACGTTCGTCATTAAGTGAAGTTACATTATTGGTATAATTCTTGTTGACGTTACATTTATTATACTCGTCAAATTTTAAATTCTTGAGACAATATGGTAGCAATTCTGTTTCGTATATGCACATACAACTTTTTAATGAGTTTTCGGAATAATTCAATTAAAACGGTTATTAATTAATGATAATGCTATTTCGACAATTGAGAATATGTTTTAGGCATAGAATCTTATTGAAGAATAACTAGAATTTTCTTGAAAGAGAAAACTGCATTCGTAAAGGGATACATACTTGTTAACAAGGGAACATATAAAATATTAAGAAAAATAAATAAAGGTTTGCAAATTAATTTAAGCTATTATTCCCAAACTAAAATAGTCAATTCGTTTTCGTTCGTCCGTACCTTAAAGAGGGATTTTAAGATTGTATGTTTTTATTTATTTATTTATAAATTTATGTATTTAGATTTTTTACATGACTCTTCGTGAGTAAACATATTTTATAATTTGCAAGAACTAACATCACACATTTCGTTACCTTGTACAGGGCTGTTTGCAACCCCGGAAATTTCCTCCAGAATTTTTTAATAGTGATATTATCGATAGTTCTCTAGTAAAGTTTAGCAATCGAATATAACTAAAAATACAATTCATATTTACTGGTGGGAAATAAATTAAAAACCCCGGAACGCAAACACTCCTCTTGTAACAGAGAATTAAAATTGTAACACATTTTATTACATTCTTCACTGAAATGAAAAATTTTAAACTTCAAGACATATTTTTAGGTAGATATTAACAATAAAGACAATTGCCGGAAAAAGTTAAATATTTATCAGAGAAAATTAAAGAATAAGCATAAACCTGTTCAAATAAATGCCGATATACTCTCTCAGAAGGAAACAGAATTTATATGAAAGGAATTAATGAAAACACTACATGTATGCAAAGCAGAATCGCAACATTTTTTCTGATTTAATACATCTATAAAATACAATTGCTTTTAAGAATGTGATACAATATATATATATATATATATATATATTTAAGAAAGGTATCTAAAGATAGAATTAATTTAAGAAAGATATTTGAAACAATGTATTTTTTTTCAGTTACATAATAACAGAAAGTTCAAATTGAAACACATTTTAGCTGATTCTCTGCAAGAAAAAATTATTTCAAGATTCAAGCCGTATTTTCAGGTAGATGTTAACGAAGAAAACAGAAATTGCCGGATAATTTAAAATATTTAACACAGAAATCTAAGGAATATTCATAAGCCTGTACAAATAAATTACAATATACTCTCTCAAAATGAAACAGAATTTACACGAAACGAATTAACGAAAACATTAGAAATATACAACGGAGAATCGAAACATTTTCTCTAATCTAACACATCTATAAAATACAATTGCGTTTGAGAGCGAGATCCGAAATAATTTTTCATCCCAATTCTAATCAAGATTTACTTCCAAAACTGTCACGAACCTAAAGTTTAATTTAATCCAAGTTTAGATACTTGTTATGGAAATGAACGCAGAGCTGCTGAAATTCACATTAATAAATTTGTAGGTTTCTACGTGTTTATTTGCTCGATATCTGTATTAATTTGGGATTTTCGGGATTCAACTTTTATAACAAGGCAACGGAATAAATATTCTAGATTGTCACATGAAATGGAACATGTTTGAATGAAAAATAATAATCGATTATGTTTGCATTAAGAAATTGGTAGAAGCAATCCTCTTAATGTCGAATAAAATCGAAAATATATTCATATTTCTAATGGTTTTTTATACATTTTAGTTTAAATGATTAGTGCACTTTTTTATATTAAATATTAATTTTCAGCTTGATTAAATATATAAATATGTATTTCTAATTTTTTACTCCCTACCTCAGGATTTCTTGTTTTAAGGCTTCAGCTAACAAAAAAAAAAAAAAAAAAAAAAAAAAAAAAGAGTATGGTATAAATTGTCACGTATTGCCAACTTGTACGGTAAATACTTTTATCATATTTAATCTGAGAAAACTGCTAATGCTATGCTCAGAACATTCGATTAAAAATTTCCGATATATATAGATTAAAAAAAAAAAAAAAAGTAGAAGTTGGCAACTATGCATTTTCTAAAAAATTATACAACTGTAGAAAACCATTTAATTTAACGAAATACAGTCGAACCTCATTAACGTGAATCTCAAGGAAGATAAAAAAAATTTTCATGTTATCAGTAGTTCATGCTATCAGTAACTTAGAAACTAATATGCATTTTGATGGGGATTGTGGAAATAGTTCATGTTAAAAGTAATTCACGTTAACGAGGTTCAACTGTATTTTTCTGACCTTTAAGTAAAAATTTAAATTCCCATACAATCCTTTATCAAATAACAATAAAAATAAGTAAAGCGAAATAAAAACTAATGAATTTAATTGCATTAGCATACGTTCATTTCAGTAAAATCTAGTCGTCGATTATGTTTGTGTTAAGAAATTGGTAGAAGTCATCTTTTTGATATCGAAAGAAAAAGAAAATATTACTCGTGGTTTTCTAAACATTTTAGTTTAAATGGTTGTTATGCGTTGTTGCTTTAAACATAAAATTTCTGCTTGAGTATATATATAAAGATTTTTCCTGTTTAGTCTACAGTTGCCAAATTTTCGTATTTTTAAATCCGATTTATCACCACTATTTTTTAATAAAAATTTATTACAATTATTTTTTTCGATTCAATACATTAAACATTGTTATGGAAAATCCCTAACATGAAGTCTTCCGGGAAAAACGGGAGATTTGGTACCCATGTTAGTCCGTTTTTCACATGTTTCTATTTTCCAATTCCCATGTTTTAATGTCTATGCGCTGTTCAATATTTTTAGTAGAGTTGCCAAATTTAGAAATTGTTTTATTCAATAATCACCAATAATTTTGAGAAGTGATAACTGATATATATATATAATAAATGATTAATCTTCGATGTGATTAGGCAACCGTTAGTTAAAATTTAGTGGTAGATATTGAATGTAAAAACCCCTAAAATTAACAACACTGAGTTATAGCTTTAAAAGTGAAAAGATAAAATAAAATAAAGAATGTTACCAGTAACTTTTGAAATAATGTAAATGATAATTAATCCATTTTATTAATATACTTACATTTGAATTAAAAATAATAGTAGATTATCTGTGCATTAAGGACTAGTAGAAACAATTTTTTCGATAAAGAATAGAACATAAAATTATTGATATTTTTAGTGACGTTTAGACATTCATTATTTTTCCCTAGATTATTATTATTATTTTATCTTTCATTTATTCATTAGTTCCTTCCTATTCATTTTTTTCTCTATATGTCTCTTTCTTTCCAATTTATTTTGTTTATCTTATATTCTTTTATCTGTTTATTTCAATACATCAAATATTTTAGAAATTTGAAATTTCTAATTTGTGGTTATTTTCGTGCAAAAATGTAAATTATACTTTTTGTATCTTCGTTCATTGTTCAGCAAATGACGAAGGGACATTTGACAACTCTTCAATTCTGATTCTCCGAAGACCATTGGATAAGAATTTAAAAAATTTTTATACTGAATTGATCTGGAATTTAAAGTTCGTGGAAACGGTATCAGTTGAGAAATTGAATTTGGGAAATTTCTTTTAGCATGCCGTAAACACTAATCTATCCCAAACAATTCTAAATAGACCTATCTCACTTCAAATTGCTATAGTTTACCAAATTTTGCATTGTATTAGGCTTAAAGGGTAGGGAAAGAAACAATGGAAACTCCAAACATAAAAAAATCTTTGCTGAGGTAGCCTTCATTCTGTTTAACTACAGAATACTGGATACAAAATTGTATGATTGTGTACTAATTGAAACACTATCTAGTCTGGGAAACTTAAGACATTTGGTTCAACGAGTAATTGCTCTTAAATACTGAATTCTTGACAATTTCGATGAATCGCAGGATTTTTCGCACAACCATCAAAGTTTAACTCAATTTATTTATTTATATCTTTGCAATATGCATCACATTTACTCTGTAGGTTGACGACAGTAAAATTTCTGTTCTCTAAATTAATTGAAATCAACGGTCTCTTAAAAAATCAAAATTTGCATACATTCAAATCTATTTCAATTTGAGATCAAGGTCAGTTAATTATGCTATATTTTTATGATCATATATGCTTAATGAAAAATTGCATACATTCAAATCTATTTCAATTTGAGATCGAAGCCAGTTAATTATGCTATATTTTTTTGTTTATATATAGCCTTCTTAACTAGATGCCTGTCGCGTAGCTCGGAAACTAGGCAAAAGTTGTAGTAGTTGACAGCGCCACCTAGTACATATTATAAGACTTTTTTATTCAACTGTCACCAATAATTTAATGAAGTGATACATAAAATATATAATCGACGTTGCTTCAATTCTATTCGCCTTTTATGTATATCATATCACATTTTTTGAAATTTTTGGTGGCTGTTGAATAAAAAAGTCGCACAATTTGTACCAGGTGGCGCTGTGTACCGCTGCAACTGTTGCCAAGTTTCCGAGCTACGCGACAGGCATCTAGTTAAGGAGGTTTTGGTTTATATATGCTTAATGAAAAATGAAGTGACAGTAAAAAAACTTTATGAATGCCTTTCATGTACAGAAAGGCTGGAATTGATATTTTTGTTTTGTGCTTCTTTACTTATGTCAGGAGCTCAATTATGGAGTTTGTCCACCAGTGGGCGTTTCTTGCGCAATTTGCCAGTTATTTATTTCTTAAAAATATACCTAATATTCATATTTGCACTATCAATATACTATGGATATAAATGCTTTGATTAGAAAGAGTGTAACTATAATGTATATCCATTTATAATATAAATGTGAATACGGAAATTTTTTATCTGAAATATTGTAACTGGGAAGAATAACGCCCACAGGTGGGCCTTACTGTGAAAAAGACAAAAACATGCGTTCGCGAAAGTGTTAATAGTGTCGCAGTCTCCTTGCTGCTATTCATACTAAATATTTTTCAAAACGTTAAAAAAAATTCTCATTTCCTACGGGTTTTTTTTTTTTCCCTCGGTAATGCCGCTGTCATCTTCTATAGTTTGACAAACACATATTTTTTTCTGTTATCGTAGGCAATGCCTCCGTAGGCATCTTGAATAAATGAAATTCGTTATCATGTGAATTAGAGCTATGCCAATCCGGCATATCGCTAGTCCAGTCATATCTTAGAGGTTTTTTTCTTCTTAATTCATCGCAAATATATTTGAAGAAAATTACTTTAAAAATTAAGTGGTGTAGTAAAAGGGGAGATACTAACAATTTGCCGGATTAGGTTGGCAACTCTGTGACTAATATCACAAACAATACAAACAATAGAATTACAAACAGTATCTAAATACAGTATATTACATTTTCTCGAAAACTTATACATTCTTGCAGCTTTCGAAATAACTTATATTGAATCATATACGTTATCTAATTCTAAAGAAATTTTAATCTTTGATTGCAATGGGGCAATTCCATGAAAAATGTAACGTCAGTCATACATAGAGATACACATAGAGATAATTCTGCTTCCACCACCGTTTTCAAAATCTAACTATACCATTAGAAACTAGACGTTATTACAAAGCTATCGGTACCAGCCGCATGTTTCCACGAAAATTTACGACGATATTAAGGGAGGGGGGGGGGGCTTTTTTTCTGACTGTACCATATTTTCCTGTGTATAATTCATGGACCAGCTATATCAGATTTGCACCAGAAATTCTCGTTAACAGTAAAAATTATTTTGAAACGAAGTTTTGTCTCACTCAAGTGTAGCCTGCTCCAAGAATTTGGCTAGATTTTATTTCCAAATTCTTATGTACTTACTGTCATTCACTACAGTATGTTTGTGAATCTCAACCAAATAAAAAATGCGCCTCTATTTTAAGGTAAATACAAGCTTTTCCATTTGTCTCTCCGTGGCTCAGTTGGTAAGAGCGCCAGGGTAGTAATCCGGTGGTCCCGCGTTCGATACCCTGAAGGTCCGGAGTATTATTTTTTGCAGACAATTAGTAGAAAAGATGTCAATTGATAAAAGAAAATTTATCGTTGACTACACAGTATTCTAAGAATTTTTGAAGAGTTTTTTTGAAGAACACTTTTTCTTACATCTCTTTTTAGTAGCAAAAAAGAATTTTTTGTGGACTACAAGCGCCCTCTATTGGGCGGAATATTTACTAAAATGTCCATGAAACAATTAACAATACAAAATAAAAATTATTAGGAAAAACACATAAACATTAACCAAATCAGTAAAATGTTAAGTTATAATATAAAAAAATAATAATAAACTAAAATATAATAAAAAGTTGCCTCAAACGAATAATTAAATTCCAGATATTGGCCCTTAATCAGAAAATGAAATCACAAAACTTATAAGCAGTCGTGTGGTGCTGCCATCTGTTATGAATTTTAAGAAATAATTTCTCTTTCCTTAACACAGTTAAAATTTCCCCAATTTTGGTTAATAAACAAAAAAGTTACTTTTTTTTTTTTTGAAAATTAAATTTTATTCTAACTTCGAAAAGATTTATATGATACGCTACAATAAGAATTTGGGTTTTAAAAGTTTTTTTAAATAGATTATTATTTTGTAAATATGTCTTCTGAACAGTGCTACCAGAATGGGGACTTTTTTTATTCGACTACCACCAATAAACTCGAGAAGTGATATTTGACGTACACAATAGAAGGTTAATCTTTGAAGTGATTAAGCAACCGTTACAAATAAAATTTGGTGGTGGATATTGAATAAAAAAGTCCACAATCTGGCAACGCGGCTTCTTTGAACAGAACATGCTTTTATATAACATATAAACAGAAATGATAATACATTTCTTTTTTCTTCTTTCAATAAAAGCTTCGTTGACTTCGTATTTTGCTGAAGGGCTCTTCCCATCTGACATCAGAAGTCACATGATATGTGATAAACAAAGAGCAGACGAAGTTTTCTATATCTATAGCAATTACTGAAATAACATATTTTCTATTCTTATTTTTGATCATTCTTATTTAATCTGTGTATTTTTTTTTTTTTTTTTTTTTTTTTTTTTTTTTTTTTTCATGCTTCATCATTTTTAATCCATTTTATATCATTATTCATGATCTTTTGTTGGCTGTTCATTTACAATCATCATTTATTTTATATTTGTTATTGATGTTCATGGAGAACATGCTAAATACTCTGATTTTTGGTACTTAAATCATTGACAGTGCAACTTCGTATGGTGTAAAACCATTTAGGCTAGTAGTTAAGTTAACTTGTTGTAACACCTTTATGCAATTAAATTGAAATTCAAAGCATTTTAAAATTTCAAATTATAATCCATGAACATTCCACAAGAACAAGCCATTATTGCTAGATCAGTTAATGCAACAGTTACACTACAACATACAAAAATCGAATCTTACTTGTGAAAATAAATAAACATGTAAGTTGTTTTTAAATAATTATTAAACTTACAAATACAATTATTCTACAGTGTGCAAATACACAAGATTACTTTTATATTATATTATATATTAATACTTTTGTTCTTAAGAACAGTATTTAACTTAATTCGACTCTTGAAATTTGATTTCATGTTATTCGCACATCACGTGATTGAGCAGACGACGTTGGGAAGATCCGATTCTGGCATTTAAGGAGTTCAATATATTTTGGGGCACTTTATTATTATTTTTTTTTACATAAATATTTTATTTTTCATTCAGAAACTTAAAAAAAAAAAAAAAAAAAAAAACTTATACAACAAATTTTCTGTCTGATATAATAAAAATATGTATTTATATATAAAATATACCCTAAGGAAGCTTTGAAAAAAAAAAAAAAAAAAAAAAAAAAAAAAGAATAAATAAATAAAATAGAATTTTGTTTCGAATAGGAATTGTTTCTTCTTATCATTAGAACATTTCCACAAAACGTTGCATGTACAGAAGAGAGAAATCGGGAATAATTTTTCATCTCCGTTCTAATTAAGATTTACTCCAAAAGCGACAAAGCTGAAAGTTTTAATCTAATCCAACGTTAGTTATTTGTTATGGTAATAAACATGTAGTTTCTGAACCTCCACATTAATAAATTCATAAGTTGCAGTATTTTGTTGCTAGATAGTTCTTATCAGACGGTGCAAAGAAAAAGTTTCATTTGCTAAAATATTTTGAAATGAATATATATATATATATATATTTCAAATTAAGTTTGTATTATAAGTTTAGCCTGGAAAATTTGCGGTGAGTAATTCAACTGATTATAAGTGAAACAATAGGTTTTAATCGTTAAGACGAGTATTTGAATGATGAAATAAAGTAGCAATGATATGAACTATAAATTATTTAGTAAGTTATATTTATCCTTTAAGCATAGCTGCCAACATTTTAATTTATTCCGTAATATTTTTAGCCCCGCCATTATTTCATCATTTTATTTAGAGAAAAAATTTCTCTATTAAGTAACATCTATAAAATAAGAAAAAATTACTCTTAAAAAATAAGTGGTATGGAATAAATGCGGGGCTAAAAATACCCCTGAATAAATTAAAATGTTGGCAGCTACGTTTTATATTAGTATAAAACATTATTGAAAAATATTTAAAAAGGAAAATACAGTAATTTTTAACGGAAATGCAGCAGGTCAAAAAAATTAATTTTATACTGAAATGTATATCATTTAATAGGCATGACTGAATCAATGTATTTGTTCCGATTACTAAAATATTAAATACAGAGCTGCCAAGTTTTTAAACATTTAAATCAGAATTAACACGAGTATTTTTAAATGGAAAATGTTATGTATATTTTTGAAGATTAATGTTACCGAAAACAGCTATAAAAATTTTCCGGTTTGAAGTTCGCCGCCAAAAACGGTACATTTGGCACCTATGTAAATATACTGATTGTTCTGATGGGAAACGAAATGTATTATCCTGGGGCGTTTATGCCGACATCAGGGATCGCAGCGTTCCGATACAGTAGAGTCCCGTACAACGCGGAAGCAGGGTTGCCGAATAAATACTACAATCTTACTTTTTAACGTCACTAAATGTTTAGAGTAGCAGCCTGCTGATTCAATTCAATTACACCCGATTTAGTTTTTTCTATAAAGCAGTGGATTTGATACAAAATTAGTGGTGTTAAAAAATCTACTAAATCATCTACTAACCCTGTCCTTGTTTTGCACGTGAGTCTTTTATATATTCATGTGCGATTTATTATGTTTTCACAATTATTCACTAAACAAAATTTTTCCTGAAGGCAACTATAATACTATTTAATATATATATAACACATGTAAAAATATAAGAACGCTGCCTCCTCTACGAAATTTACTGTAACCAGAGATATAACTTTGCATTTTCTTCCTTTAATACGATTTTGTAATAATTATTACAATTTGTAATTTGAAAACGAGCAATGAATATTTTCATTGATATAGCTACGTAAAGTTTTAAAGAAATAGTATTAATATTATTATAAAATTCATTTTTGTTATATCGTTATCCCATAAAATATATTAGATAATATTCAGTAGAAATGAAAATATTAAAATACATTGGATCTGCTTTAATGTCAGATTCATGTTAGTATACAAAAAGCATTTAGAATATCTCATATAATCGCCGGGGGTCGGGGCGTTTTCCTAGATTAAAATAAACCCTGGCTTTTGGTTTTTCTCTAAATCGTTACAATGTTTATCAAAATGATTTTACGTATTTGTGATTAGATCAATTAAATTTTATCTCAGCAATCAATTTAATAAATATCGAATCCAGTATATATATGCGTCGGTGGCGTATAGCATGTTAAACGTGAACATGCAAAATCCTTTTTAAAACTTCTCCTTTTCTTTCTTTCTTTCTTTCTTTTTTTTTTTTTTTTTTTTTTTTCTTGTTAGAGGAATGCCTAAAAGTGGGCGAGGAGGGGGATAATATTAATAATAATAATAAAACTTTTACCTGCCATGAAAAAATATGTGTTATTGAAATTCACACCATCTATATTATTGTTGATGAATAATTTTGTGCATCAAGTAAAAAGAATAATATTATTTTTCAAAGTATTTAAACTTTCATTATAAGTTTTATATGGAGTATTATTTAGCAGCTAATATGTTTAAAAACGAATGTCGATTTAGCAGTCAGTGTTAATTGTATGAATTGTTGGAATATGTCCTTATAGTTAAATATAAATAAAAAAATAAAAATGATAATGATAAATAAATAAAGCGGCGTTTTCATTGGAACCTTATTAAAGGAAGAAGCAGGCATACTACTATTTTTAACAATAATAATTTAAGATGGAATTTTTATGTTTTAATAAAAAATGATTATTATTAAAAATAGTTATGTTTAAGAATCTAATTTACGAGGACAAATAACAATAATAATAGTAATAATAATATTAGTCGTCGTCATTTAACAATGACTTTCTGGGGAGTTATAAGTCAACTAAAACAGTTATAAAATAGTGGTTACAGTGCAAATTAGCTTTAATCAGGTTTTGGTAGTGATTCTTTTTCGCCAGAGAATTGGGCTAAATTATTTAAATTTAAAAAAAAACTAAACACAATTCTATATCAAGGAAATAATTATCGAAAGTTATTTTCGGCAAAATATTCAGCCGAAAATTATGTCGAATTGTATTTGCACGTTTTTGAAATTTATGAAATTTTCTTACAAAATACTTATTTATGACTTATTAGATTTTTAAGCTTTTTTGCTATTCTTAAAAATATAAGGTATCTGAACGGATACGTAGCTTTAGACATATGTAAATTTTTATGGCTCAGGTTATTATAATGCTTTGCACTAATGTATAGCTGCCAATATTTTAATTTATTCCGGAGTACTTTTAGTCCCGCCGGAGTACTTTTATTTCGCACCACTTTATTTATAGAAAAAATTTCTCCAATATATAACTTCGATAAAAAAATACTTTAAAAAAATAAATGGTACGAAATAAAGGCAGGGCTAAGAATACTCCGGAATAAATTAAAATATTGGCAGCTATGCTAATGTATAAAATAGGAATTTTTTTCAATGTTTTGATATAAATTACTCTTACCTCATTTTCCGAGGTATAAGCAGCAGGCTTATTTTATACCAGAAATTTGCATTAATAAAATATAATATATTTTTTACACAGTATTACATGATATAAACATATACGTTAATTAAAATTTCTGATGTCAAACTCAGGGGTCGTACTCTCCGCCCATTTTTCAGGACACTCACGGGATTAAGAAATTTTAAAAAATATTGCTACCACTATATTTTTGCAATAATATCTGCCCTGTATAATTATGGCACATTGCTTAAATTTATCCACAAGTATTTCCGCATGAAATTAGTGGTAGGAAAAAAGGTGGATATATCTTTCATTTGAGAGTGTCCTAAAAAAAGGGCGGAGAGTACGACCCCTGCAAACTTATTCAGCTGACTTCCGGCTTATATTCCGAAAATTACGGTAATTAAAATCTTTTTTTTTTTTTAACTGATCTTAATGCTATTTTGAAGCTATTTTTAATATGCATCGTGCTTCATTCGTTTGGATAACGATTCTAATAACGAATAACGAAATCTATAATGAATAACGCTAACCGATATGAAATTGTTATTTAATGTGTGACTACAAAATTTCCAGAAAAGTAATGTAGAAAATGGATCATTATTATGTTGCAAAAACGTGAAAAAATAATATTTCAAAAATTTTAAGTTATTCAACTCAAAGCATCAGTACTGGATAGACGTAGTGCAACCAAGGCGGGTGTGTCCGTAGCTTTGGATGAAAGCTTTATGAATTGTGTTTTCTTCCGACTTCTATATGTAATATCATACTTAAAGCAAAATTTGCCAAAAAAAGTTTATTTCAGCTTTTTTTTCTTTTTTTTTTTTTTTAAGAAATTAAGCTGTATAACTGAAATTAGATTACAGCTTCTATATTAATTGAAATTTTTATTTTTCCGACTGAGTGAAAATAATGCCTGGACCGGGACTCGAACCCCGGATCTTTGACTTACAATGTCAAGGCTCTACCATTTGAGCTATCCAGGCCGACATCCCGGTCAGCATTACTCACTCAGACAACCTTTTAGGCAGAAACATCTTTGGTCTATCATATAGATAGCTCAACAGAAAATAAGCCGTAGGAAATGGAAAACACCATTAGATAATGGGAGAAAGAAATACAATTTTTTATTAAAATCACACATCAACTGTGGAAGAAAATCATATTAATTGAAATTTTTATTTTTCCGACTGAGTGAAAATAAAATCAAATAAAAATAAATAAAATAAAATAATAAATTTCTCCCATTATCTAATGGTGTTTTCCATTTCCTACGGCTTATTTTCTGTTGAGCTATCTATATGATAGACCAGAGATGTTTCTGCCTAAAAGGTTGTCTGAGTGAGTAATGCTGACCGGGATGTCGGCCTAGATAGCTCAAATGGTAGAGCCTTGACTTTGTAAGTCAAAGATCCGGGGTTCGAGTCCCCGTCCAGGCATTATTTTCACTCAGTCGGAAAAATAAAAAAATCAATTAATATGATTTTCTTCCACAGTTGATGTGTGATTTAAAAAAAAAAATTGTATTTCTTTCTCCCATTATCTAATGGTGTTTTCCATTTCCTACGGTTTATTTTCTGTTGAGCTATCTATATGATAGACCAGACATGTTTCTGCCTAAAAGGTTGTCTGAGTGAGTAATGCTGACCGGGATGTCGGCCTGGATAGCTCAAATGGTAGAGCCTTGACCTTGTAAGTCAAAGATCCGGGGTTCGAGTCCCGGTCCAGGCATTATTTTCACTCAGTCGGAAAAATAAAAATTTCAATTAATATGATTTTCTTCCACAGTTGACGTGTGATTTTAATAAAAAATTGTATTTCTTTCTCCCATTATCTAATGGTGTTTTCCATTTCCTACGGCTTATTTTCTGTTGAGCTATCTATATGATAGACCAGAGATGTTTCTGCCTAAAAGGTTTTCTGAGTGAGTAATGCTGACCGGGATGTCGGCCTGGATAGCTCAAATGGTAGAGCCTTGACCTTGTAAGTCAAAGATCCGGGGTTCGAGTCCCGGTCCAGGCATTATTTTCACTCAGTCGGAAAAATAAAAATTTCAATTAATATGATTTTCTTCCACAGTTGAAGTTTGATTTTAATAAAAAATTACAGCTTCTATGTTTTCCATTTGAGGTATTTAGAGTCCCTATTTAAGGACAGTTGTAACTTACATTTTATTGTATGCCATAAGATTTTTTTCATGGTAGCATATATCTATTCCTTAAAGTTTTTTAATGAAGATAGAAAGGGTGCTGTCATACGCATTGTTCAAGAAAATCAAGCACTAACTAATTTAAAAATTTGCTTTCATATAAACAGATAATGCAAATAATAATACATAGCATACATGTGAATAGCTGTGAAATGCTCCGTATTTATTTATTTATTTATTTTTAACATTAATTATCACTATTTTTATGTTCTAATTTAATACAGTTGAGGTTTCTTGCCAGACACTATTTCGAATACCACTTTTTATATAAGCAATTTTCGTATTATTCTTTCGAAGATATGATCTACAAAAGATTAAAGAAATACTACTATTAAAAAAGATATTCAAAATAGGGACTGCTCAGGCCCCTGCACAGTTTTTAGTTTTTCATAAAAAAGAAAAATTACTCTTAAAAAATAATAGTTTATGAATATTTTTATGAATATAGTTAGTTTAGAATGATTATTTATGAATATAGTTAGTTTAGAATAGAAATTATTGATCATTTTAAATATTTGAGATCAATCGTACAAACAGGTTGTTCCTCGGATAGAGAAATTGACAGGATAATTCTCGAAGGCAGAAAGGTTATCGGCATGCTGAACTTAGTTCTGTGGAAGAATAATATCATTGGAAATACGAAAAGAAACATTTACAATACAATATTTCAGAGTATTGTTCTCTATGGTTCCGAGACCTGGACTTTGAAGAAGAGACAGAGAGAAAGATTATTGGCTACGGAAATGGACTTCTGGCGAAGGTCTGCTCGAAAGTCGAAATTATAAAGAATTCGTAATGAGGTAATCAGAGAAGTGATGAGTGTGGAGAAGAATATTGTCCAGAAAATTGAGGAAAAACAGCTCATTTGGTTTGGACATGATATGCGCATGGGACAGGAGAGACTCCCAAAGCACATTTTTGAATGGAAGCCATCGGGTAGGCGAAGAAGAGGCAGGCCCAGTAAAACATGGCTGGCTGGCGTGGTTGATGCAATGTCAAATCGTGGCCTATCTGTTGATGACAGCCTGAATAGAGATCTTTGGCGGAGAGGTGTCCTTGGTTAGCTTGTGTGTGGGTTGCAGATAACCGCTTTTGAGTGGAAATAATCTGATTGATGATGAAAAAATAATAGTTAGAAAACATAAAATATAAAATAACATCTAAAACTTGGCATATGTAGGGATAAATTATAGGCACTATGTTAACTTTTTCATGTCCGCACGCTTTCATATTTTGAACAATAGGTCAAATTTTGCCTCCAGCGATCCATGCGATAAACAGCACAGGGGTATAGCATTGCCAACTAGTAGAAATTTTTTTATTTAATATCTATTACTAAATTTTTATGTTAATATTTTTCTAATTGCATGTTTCTCGAATCATACATATGTCACATATATGCATAGTTGCCAAACGTTCGGATTTTTGGATACTGGTAATTTTTTATAGAAATTTCATTGCAATTGATTCTGATACAAAAGTTAAAAAAAAAAAAAAAAAAAAAAAAAAAAAAAAAAAAAAAAATAGCAGCTTCGTATATGTCAAATATATCAAATATTACTTTGCTTTAAATTTAACATTAAAAATTTCCGCAATGCATTCATAATTATTAGAATTAGCTGTACATATAATATTCATAATTTAAACAGACACTTTCTTGAAACAAACGAAGGTTTGGTGGCTTGAGAAAGCGTTCTCCAATCATTCTTTGCAGGGTAAGAACTAACAACACCGGAATCTGCTGTCTAAACTAAAATCTGAGCCACCATGAAATTCCATGCCAGAACCGGATCTCAAACCCAGTACAGCCAACTGAAGACTAGAGAGATAAACATTCGACATGAGATGGGCAGAAATCAAACCGGAAGCTTAATAAAAATAAAAATTTAACAAATATAAATTTTCACAATAAATAAATAAATAAATAATAATAATTAAAAAAAAAAAAAAAAAAAAAAAAAAGTGAGAAAGAGTTATCGAAAAATCTGCTATCTTAAAACTGTATTCTAATATAAAAATAAACATAAATAAAGAAATGTATATTTTCACGGTAATAAAACAAAAGTTTAACTTATTTCTAATGCAGAATTCATCTTCCATTTTGAAATAGCGCGCAATAATTTCAAATTTAACAAAGAAGTTGCTATTTACACGTATTTTAAGAAACTACAAATTAAATAAGAATTGCAGTTTGTAATCAAATAACATATGTTGTGCAATCAATTAATCAAAAGATAAAATGAGAAACTTTGAAAATTTCTTTTAAGTAGTTGTTAGCAAAATAATGAAATACTGTATTTCATTCTTTCAATTATATGAAAGATGAAAGAGCATTTTAAAATTAATCAAAAGAAAAGATCGGCAGATATATAATTGGAATTTCGAAATGAAACAACTTCAAAACTATGATATAAAATTGTTTATATATTTTACATAGTAATTAAATTTATTTTGTTGCGATGTCAAAGAAGTATTTCTTAAAACATAACGTGTATAAGAAGAGTTACATAATATCAAATATATTTTAAAAATAACGTGTTTGAAAAATCTCGATAACAAAACAATTTACGAGCTTCACATTAAAGTAAACTATTTGCTATAAAATATGTAAAAACTGTCAAAAATAAATAAATAAACAAATAAAAAGTTTTAGAATACCTCTAAATATTCTAAAATATTTAATAAATGATATAAATCTTTTTAGTTTAGTATGGTTTTAACCTTATAACTGCCATGTTACTTTTCGTGAATTTTATCAAGAAGCTGATTGAATGAGAATTTAATAAAAGAGGAATAAGAAAGAGTTTTTTTCTTTTTTTTTTTAATAGACTGCTTTTATACAATTATCCTTAAACGTAGAAAATAAGAAAACTTTAAAAAAATTTTAGTGAGCTTGAAGATTTTTTATTTTTTATTTATTTATTTATTTATTTTGTAGCATTCAAAATTGAGCAGTTTCTTTTTGTTTGGGAGTAAACTTTTACTTTGTCAACTTTAAATACTTTTCAAATTTTATTTAATTTAATTTTAATTTAATTTAATTTTTTTTTCAAGCTGCCACAAATTTTCAAAATTTTTCCTTATTTTCATCTGTTTACAATTTTCTCTTTTTAATTTTTTTTTTTTTTTTTTTTTTTAATCCTTCTTTTATTTTTTAGCTTTCGTATGACTAAAAAGCTTTGTAATTTTGTGCAACTAAGAAACTTTTCTAAAATTCTGGAACCTTTTAGAAAATTCTGTAAACTTCTAGAAAATTCTGAAAGTATTCAGAAAGCCAAATTTTTCTAGAAGTTTTTCTGACGTTTTCCCGTAGATTCCATAACGTTCCATGAAGTTTGTGGAAGGTTACGTAAAGTTTCTAGAAGGTTTCATATAGTTTTTAGACCTTTTTGTAACGATTCAGGACGATTCTAAAAAGTTTCTAGAAGATTCTATAATTTTTTAGAGGGTTCAACTGCTTTATACAAAAACTAAATCGAGTGTATGAACTAATAGATTGGTGTTCTAAAAATTTAGTGGTGTTAAAAAAAATAAAAAGGTTTTATTTATTTGTCATCTTTGCCATCGCATTGTACGAGGCTTTACTGGACTCTCTAAGTGTAATTGCGATTAAATAAAAAGAATATTATAAAAAGATACTAGTATTGAAAAAAAAAAAAAGCCTACGCTAACAATACTACCGAATATTAATTAGGATGTTGGCAAGCATAAAGAAAATGTCGACAGACAAACAGTCAGACAGATAAAAGGTTTTAATATAAAAGCATTCTAAAAAACAAATATCACCGTAAAAAAAAAGAGCAGAATATGGCCCTCGACTTAATTAAATGGTGCACAAGGTAACTGTGTCTATTTAATTTGGTCAGTCACCAGGAACTACAATTTAAGTTAGAACAAAAGAAATAATCTTCTTTTGGCTTATTTGTTAAAGCAAAATTTTCTTTAAAAAATAAAATAAATATATAAATCTGTCGTGAATCTTAGAAATATATGAATAAAAAATTCGTGAATCAAAGTGTTGAATATTATCTAATTTAAAAAAAAAAAAAAAAATAGCCTATAGAACAGTTTTTTTTTTTTTTTATTTTTTTTTTAAGAAATTTTCTTTTAAAATAAAATTATTTTAAAGTTTCAAGATAAAAAATAAAATAAAATAAAATATTGCCTCATACAGTTTTGTAAAGATTTAGTTACAATAGCAATCATACGAAGGGGGGGGGGGAGAGAAGAAGAAATTCAGTAATACATACACACGCACACATATATATATATATCCACAGGGTGATTAAAAAAAAAAAAAAAAAAAAAAAACTATCCCGATGTATGAGACCGTAGCTATCACACCGTTCGCAGAAACTAAATAAAAATTTGGTAGTAGGTATTTTGAGGTATGCGCTCAAGAATCATATAAAAAACATCAGTTAAACTCTATCAATTACGGTTACAGTGACAAAATTTCGAAAATTTCAAACGGCAACGCCTACTTTTTTCTATTGGAATGGGATCTTTATAGCAAAAAATCATAACAGCGTTGGCATGACTGATGTCAGCGCATTACGTGAAAAATAAGGCTTTGTGAAATAGCAATCAAAATCGATTTTGCTGCTGATGATGATGTTTCCCAGTAAGCGGCATATTGTTTCACAGAGCAAGAAAGCAATATACACATCACGCATTTCACAATGCTTTATTTTTCACTTAGTGCGATGACGTCAGTCATGACGGTTGCAACTAACAACGAAATTAAAACCTTTATTCACGAGACATACACGAAATTAAGGATACCATGGTCTCCTCTTCTCGTTTGAAAGTAGAATCAGTAGACTTTAGTAAATAGTAGACTTTTATTTAAATATCACTAATGATTTCGAGGAGTGATATTTAATACATATAATGGATGAATAACTTTCGAAGTGATTAGGCAACTGCTACAATTAAAATTTAGTTATGGATAATGAGTAAAAAGTCCTTAAAAATTAACACTTAACACACGGGTTGTACTTTGTCTGTCTGTCCCTGTTTCGAAATTAAAAAAAAAAATAAATAAATAAATAAACATGTATATATGGTCGTTGTACTTTTATTGAATAAACACTACTTTTGAATAAAATTGTATAATGTTTTTATTTACATGTCTAGTAGTCCTTATAAATGTGATATAACGTTCACTCTTACGAAGTGGAACTTGCATAGTAAATGAGTTTGCCTTATGACCTCTATAAAATAACAGCGAATTTTTTTCTGCTATCGGTTATAATGTTAAGCGAAAATATTTAACATATGATTTTTAAGAAAGTATTAACAAACACCTTCTTAAAAAATTTTATAAATGTTGTCAAGAATAAATTTCCGGGACAAGTTGTTTAATTTAAACCAACACAACTTTCCCACTAACCCAATATATGCAACATACTTCGATTCTTGTTCTTTTGTAAAGATGCATTTCAGTAGTTAAGCGTTCAATGATATAATTTCGCAAACTTACAGCTCTACGTTACTACAGTAGAATAAATAATAGCACTTACGATAAGTTTTTTATTACATTCTTAAAAAGAAATTTCAATGTGCCATTATTCTTAAGTGCTATGCATTTAAGTTCCACATTTGGCGCAATAATATATGTATAAATACCAGCAAGTAATTTCTTTTAAAAAGCAAGTAAGTTCTTTTAAACCATTTACCTGTCACTCTTTTGTTTCTTTCTACCAACATCAGTAATCAAAGTCACAAAATAGCTGTCACAGAAAGTTAAATGGATATAAAATTATAGCAGTGGGTGAAATAATAATGCTTTTGAAGAATAGATATTTTATAAAGTCTGATGGATTTATTTATTTTAAACCATTTTTTTTTTTTCTTTTTTTCTTTTTTAAAGATTTTTAAAACTTCAGTCAGCGTTCTAGCTAGAGTCAGCGCTCTAATATTTAAACCAAAAACTAAGAATAACGAGATAATCTGTCATAGGCTTTGATGAATCTTTAAAATATTTAAATCGGAAATATTAATAAACAAGCATTAAGTCACAGCTTTTCGAAACTAGTAACACTTTATTAAATAGCCTTTCTGGTTCAAAAAAAAAAAAAAAATGTTTAACATCTATGTTAGAATAATATAATTGAAGCTTCCAAGTTTCTGGTGCATCTTTCAAAATGATATTTTAAACTTTTACATTCGACGGATTGTCTTATTTTGAAAAGTAAGTCCCGTCTTTTCGCCTGTCCCTAAAATTTTACTCTATTTTACATTGTTACCAACATTATGATTTATTCTAGATTAGTTTTAGCCCGCCTTTATTATGCACAACTTTATTTATAGATTTATATATATATATATATAACTTTGATAAAATAAGAAAAAAATACTCTTAAAATATAAGTGGTATAAAAATAAAGGTGAGGCTAAAAATACTCCGGAATAAATTAAAAGGTTTGCAGCAATTTATTTTAGAAAAGAATTCTGAGTATTCGTGTTTAAATCATTTAAATTTTATCCCTTACAATGAATGCCATAGAGGCCACTTGCATGTACTGACAGAATTGGAAGGATTAAATGCGGATACGTAAAATCCTTATTTTTATATATAACTTGTTTCTGAGGAACGGCTGAAGGTGTGGCTCGTTGTTTTCCTTTGGTTCTGCTAAATTACTCCAACTATTTTATTTAACTAAAATTATTTGTATGCTTGTCTGGATAATTTGAAGATTTTTACTTCTAATGTCTGGTATAATTTATTACTATTGTTAAATGACAAAATAGATAACTAATTGCTTTCAGGCACCGGGAAAAGCTTATGTCAGCGAAAGCATTTCAATGAAAAAAAAAAGTATAATTTACGAATAATTCCTAGTGTACAGTTAAATCATATTGGATCGATACAGTGATAAAATTGATAAGGTAATGTTTCACAAAAAGCTTTAGTATATTGAGCATATTTATACGTAACATTTATTTTATTTTTAACACAGGGGTCGTACTCTCCGCCCTTTTTTCAGGACACTCTCAAAGATAAGAAATTTTTACCTTTTTAGTCACCACTAATTTCATGTAGAATTATTCTAGATATATTTATAGTAATGTGCCACGATTATACAGAGTAGACATTATAATATAAATATAGTGGCAGTAATATATTTGAAAATGTCTTATTTCTGAGAGTGTCCTGAAAAAAGGCAGAGTGTACTACCACTGTAACATGAAAGAAAATTGAGCAAATCAGAGCTTGAAACTTTTTCTTTTGTCCTAACTTAACAATACTCTACTGAGCACTCTTCCACTACTATTATCTTAAAACATATTTCTTCTTAAATGTACACTTCCTCTTAAATGTTGTAGTAAGAATACAACATTTAAAAGAAAATTTATTCTGAGATATTAGGGCTGGAAAAGCGCTTCTAAAAAGGCGTGACAGTTGGAACCTTGTCATAATTATATAGTATGTATATATATCACAGGGGTCGTACTCTCCGCCCTTTTTTCAGGACACTCTCATAGATAAGAAATTTCTGCCTTCATTGCTACCACTATTTTTATACAATAATTTCTATTCTGTTTAACGTAACACATTACAATAAATATTTCTGCATGAAATTAGTGGCAAAAATTGCGAAAAAATCTTATCATCATTCGTGTCATGAATACCTTAATTACATTATATATTGATTAATTAAAGGTTTAATTCGTAAACTGCAAAAATGCTTAAAAGTATTAGTTTATGTGTAAAAACAACAAAACATGATTTTAAAAAATAAATGGAAATTGAAAAAGTGGAATGGAAGTTTTGAATAAGATTTTTTTTTTTTTTAATTATTTTTTATCCAACTTCCAAATTATATTAAACAAAATTTACGAGCTAGCAATCTACCAAAATCCCAGTCATGTAGTATTAGCTATATGGCTGTTTAGGTTCGAGTATAGATATAGAAACGTTTTCCTTTTTCCATTTTCTTTTTTCTTTTTCTTTTTCTTTTTATATTTAAACAGGTTTTGAAAAAGGTTAAAAATTGAATGTAAATAGTAGTTATGAGTTCAAAGAACAAATATATCAAAATCAAAATTCATATGGAAATTATAGATTTTAAAGGGATTATTTTTTTCTTTTAATTAATGAAAGTGTAATTTCTTTTCTCAGGCAGCTTTGACTATCTTTCCTTGCTTGTCAAACATTTTAAAATTTGTGATATTCCAATCAATCAACTTCCATATCATGTTAGATGATAAGTCATGATTTTGTTATTATTATATTATTATTATTATTATTATTAGATTATAAAATGCTTTTTTTGAAAAATAGGAAAAAATTAACTGATTTCGACAAAGTGAATTTAGCTAAAAAGAGTGATTATTAGTTCTCAATCAAATAACCTCTAAATGTGGTAGAAAATTAGAAATTTTTAAAACAAAATAATATTTAATTAAATTCAAAGTCAATTCCGCTTTGAATTTAAATATTTCATAATTTTCAATTCTCTTTCATTTGAAAATTACGGATTTTAATGAAAAATATATTTTAATTAAATTCAAGTTCAGAGTTTATGATAGCTTAACTCACATTTTGTATATTATTATTATTATTATTATTATTATTATTACTAATATTATTATTATGTATTTTTTAAGTATGTGTTTCTTTTGACAAATCTTAAGTGTTTTTGAAACATAAATTTTAATTTAAAATCTATCACATCCCTAGATAAAATCTCAACAAGCAGGCGCTTTTAAAAAGCTCAACAAAATTGCTTTAGCCATTTACCTGTCATTTATTTTTCTTTTAAATCACCTCCCACTACCATCAGTAATCAAAGACAGTTACTGACAATCACAGAAAATAAAACGCAAATAAAAAAATAGCTTCCTCCTCCACGGTCAATTGTGCATCTTACCACCTATTCAGAACTAACAAGCACTTACATCACTATTCTCCTTTAAGCTGTCCAACTATCAAGAAAAAATGGCTTGGGGTTTTTTCTAAAGGGAACAAAACGATAAAAAAAAAAAAAAAAAAAATGTGCTGAATATGTGTACTCTAGCGTTTCGCTGCACCTGGTGATATTTAGAGTTTTAATGCCTCAATTTGTGCGTTGATCGTCGGATGTAATTCCCAATAATTTAGTTCTACCGGTGAAGTAGCATTCTTTTTTTATGGACTACCTGGAACCACTAGTTACGATTCTGATCACGTAATTCATGCGAATCGCTTTCTGCATCTGCATCTTCTTTTGCTTCTACAAGTGTTGAGTGTGGGAAACAAAAATATTTAAGAGTAAAATATCTTTAATTTACTGGCTTTAAATTTAAAAAATGACAGCTTTTTTTTTTTTTTTTTTTTTATTATTATTATTATTATTATTATTTATTTAACGTAGTGTCAGTCACACACAGAGATATTTTCACTTCCACCAATATCTTATAACAATATTTACTATTCTATTCAATCACAATAAATTTCGGTAAATGTTGACCAATTTTACTAACTTTAGTGATTTATCCCTACTCGTAGGCTTTTAGCAATTTTCTTTAGCATTTATGGATTTTTAATTGTACCCTTTCTCCTTAAGACATCCTTAAAATATCCTGCGAAATTATGAAATACGAACATCCTCAGCACTGAAATAAGGACTTGTATATCATCAGCGTAGGGGCAGGGCAAAATTTGAGTTGGTCACTGATGTGGACCTATGACAGGCCGGGCCGTCTGCAGTGCTGCCATTATTTCTTTATAAAATGTCTTCAAAATGATTAGATAACCGTTACAATTAAAATGTAGTGGTGGCTATTGAACAAAAAATCCCTTCTGTCTGACAGCATTGGGTGTCTGTGGGCGGGCTGTGCGCGACTTTTGCAAAAATATAAACAAAATATTTTAAAATGCTCTTGAAAGTACAAAAATATTTTGACTGTACATAAACTTTCTTACTTATTATTATTATTATTCCTTTTACTGATTAGCTCGAAAATTTATGTTTTTTATTCACCCTTAGGTAGAGAAATTAAATTCAAGACTTCCTCTCTCGATAGTCTTCTTATCGATGCAGAAGATGATGTTTGTATAGTCGTACTGTAAATGATCGACAAAGATTTTTGCATGATAATAAATAATGGTAGGAAATCTTGTGACAGACAATACCTCCTATAATGGAATTATCTTAAGGAACATAAGAAAGACCTGCTAGTCAACTTATTAATATCATTATTAGTAACTGCCTTTTTTATCGTACCACTTTTTAAAAGAGTAATTTTCTTCTTATTCAACTGCGATTACATACTGCAGAAAATTACCGTACAACGAAAGTGGTGTGAGAAAGAGCCTGGTACTAATATAACTATAAAATAAATTAAAATGTTGGCTGCATTGCATGTATAGTTGCCAACTTAGCCCCTTTTGGCTACCGGTAAATGTTTATAAGAAATTTTATTTTATTTAATCAGTGAAATAAAAGAAATATTTCTATTAAAATTTTCTGGTAGTAACAAAGTGCTAAATTGTAACTATAATTGCATGTGCCTGACATAAAAGTACGAGAGGGAGAGGAACGTGAGATATTTATCTGTAGTGGTTTAATTTTGTTCAAAAATTCTGGTGGCAGTCTAATTTAAAGGGACGTAGTTACCTTGCGTGCAAAGAGTTAAACCGTTTTCTGAGCCATGCATTTCCGAGATCTGAAACTGACCTAGTTAATGAAGTCGAAAATAAAAAAAAGGACATCTACGAAGAGGTTTATGCAGCACATTTGAAAAAATCGTTACAGAAGTTGTTGGGATACGGACTTTCAGTCCCACTCCTGATTTTCACAAAAATTTCCCAAATTCACCTGTACACGGGAAAAGAGATAATTCATACGAAAGGCCATCCAAAAGGTAATACATACGGCGACATTGAGTTCTTTGTTGAGTCGTTTTTAAAGACACCCGCTTCCGAGACCTAGAATTGACCTAACAAATCTGGATGTCCATCAGTTTCCATGTAGTAACCAACTACAATATATACGAAAGATCAGTTATAACAGCGTTATACAGTGTTATAACAGCGTTTTCATAGCTAATGCGAAGAAAAATGTTACAAACGTTTTTTAAATACGAACTTAAAATACAGTTTCACTTCCGGCTTTCGATGTCGCACTTCCGCGTTTGTAATGCAATTTTCCCCAAATGTTGTCAAATTCATCGTAGGGGGCGTCCATTAATTATGTAAGACGGTTTTGACGATCTTTTGACACCCCCCCTCCTGCCCCCTCCCCTAATCTCACGTGAGATATTTCAAAATTCGTACTTTTACTGTAAATGCGTTGGATTTTGCTTTATTATTTTTAGTTAAGATTAGTTTTTAAGATGGCGTAGATCATAGTCTAGAATCACAGTAATAAAATTGAAAAATAAAATACTTAAATAGAAACTACTAAAATTAATAAAAGAATATTTATTCTAATTCAGTCAATGAGGACTCGTGCACAGTCTCAAGAGTGACTATTATTTTAAATAAGTGAAAACGTTATCTGAGTCGTTGTGTAATGAAATATTTACGGGGGTAAACAAAGCAGGTGGGAACCTGTCCGTGCGTCGCTGTTCTCGGCTTGTACGCTGTAACGTTCGTCGAGTCACACTTGTGGCTGGCAGGTGGTACCTAAACAATTGAAAGGCTACTGTGCTGCTTCGCGGTGTTCGGATAGTTATGATAAATATTATCGTGTCAGATTTTGCCATATCTAAGTCAAGAAACATGTTTTACTTGAATTTAACTCAATTTTCTCACAACTTTACACAGTTTTTGCGGGAATAAAATTACGTGATATTTGCCGAGACCCCCCCCCCTATCCCCCACGTGAGATTGGGTGAGATTAGGCTGCATCCCCTCCCCCCTTGAACACCTCACGTATTTAATGGACGCCCCCTTACTTCTGGCATGCCTTACATATCAAGGTGTGTTGTTTTATACTTTTTTATTTCGGAGGTATGATAGTAAGAATATTCCAGAAACACACATATATACACACACACAATTCCCAAACCTAATTTTATGGACTCAGAAGATCTCAAAACATGTAAATCAAGGAAAACTCGATACCAAAATTTTTTACCAAATATAATACTTCCATTATCTAGAGAAGTCGAGTAATGGAAGTAAAAATTGAAATTGCACTGATTTGTTATAATTTGAATCTCGGCATTCTTATGAATAGTTTGTGGCATCTGCTTCTTTTAGGTTGATTTCTTTAGAATTTGATGTCAATCACTTCGTTTGAATCAATCACGTCGTTTATCTATGGGTTCTTCCCACCGTCGTCTGCTAAATCACGTGATAGAGGAAAACGTGCATATTTGATACCGGGATGAACATCATTAACTATAAAGGTGCAACTTTGAAAATTTCGCAAGATCTTGTTAATTTACGAATTTCTTATCATGGCAGAATAGAGCAAAATTCTGCATGAGTGTCCCTTTTGAGGGATATTTACATTGTAAAGATGTCAGACTACTTTTAAAATATTATATAAGATACTGGCATAAGCATCCTAGACTACGAATTTTCCAATTTAAAAATTTCGTAAGTCATTGGAAATTTACGATTTACTTAATATGGCAGAATCGGGCAAAATTTTGCGTAAACGTCCATTTTGAGGGATATTTTCATCGTAAAGATGTCAGAACGCTTTTAAAATATCAATACGATACTAGCATGTACATATCTGACTAAGAATGTTTTAATTTAAAAATATCATGTGTTATTTGGAATTTACGATTTATTTAACATGGCAAAATATAGCAAAATTGAGCATAAACGTTCATTTTGAGGATCATAAATACATCAAACAATTTCAAAATAATATTTATGATACTTGTTTGAGCATCAAGGACTGCAAATACTCTAATAGGGAAATTTCGTAAACTTTCGAAATTTAACTTTTTATCAACATAGCAAAATTGGGGAATTATATGGAATAGCAAAATTCCATATAAATATGCATTTTGGGGATTGTTGCATTGGAAATAGTAACATGAAAACTAAACAATGAAATTAATCCCAACAAAATAAATTAATAGATTAGAATAAGATAAATATATCGAACTGAACGGAGGGTAGCCCATTAGGCAGGGATTTCATTCTGTCATTGTGCCAAGCGTTTGGTCAAATTCCTTTCATTTAACGTGAATGAAAGGAATTTAATGTTTTGCCCTAGAAATTTATGAGGACATATGTATAACCGGGTACTGAGCAGAATCTACCTATGCCAACTAGTCTATATATCTATCTATCTACATATAATGAAAATTTTGTCACCACGATAACTTTCTAAATAATACTTCAAACTGGACCAAATTTGGACAGCGAGATCATCTTGCGTTCATTAACTAAATTGCACCGCCTTTTTGTTTTCAAGTGGCGACCACTTGAAAATTTCAAAGCCATATTGTAAAAAGCGTCTTTAATGACAGATTTCCTTGAATTTTGATGTAAATATAGACCACATAAGGGTCTCAACAAAGTTTATTAATGAACTTTATCCGCCATTTTTAACAAAGTGGCGGATATCTTAAACAAAACGGAGCTACATGAAATCAGGTTACCACTTGAAAATTTATAATCATGATAACTTACGAAATGGTGCTCCAAATTGAACCGAATTTGGACAGCGAATTTATCTTATAAATATCTTGAATGAGTTTGTTAACGAAGTTGTTCCACAATTTTGTTTTCAAGAGGAGACCACTTGAAAATTTCAAATTTACATTGTAAAAACGTATTTTAGATCGGATATATTTGAATTTTGATGTATAAATAGCCCATATAAGGGTCTCAACCAAGTTTATTAATGAATTTATGCTCTATTTTTAACAATGTGCGGCTATTATAAACTAAGCAGAACAACTTGAAATCAGGCTACCATTTGAAAATTTATAAGCATGATAAGTTTAAAAATTCTGATTCTATTCGAACCAAAGTTGGACAGTGAACTTATCATATAAATATCCTGGATGAGTTCACTGAGCAACTTGTTCCGACATTTTGTTTCCAAGTTGCGGCCACTTGAAATCAGGCTGCTTTTTGAAAATGTGCCATCACGATAACTTTTAAAATACAAAACTGATTCAAACCAAAGTTGGATAGTGAACTTATGCTTCAAATATCTTGGATATGTTCGCTTTGTAACTTGTTCCGCCATTTTATTTTGAAGTAGTAGCCACTTGGAAATTTGCCATTATGATAATTTTTCCAATACTGAATTAATTCGCATCAAATTTGGGTAGTGGATTTATCATTCAAATATTTCAGAAAAGTTCACTGTGTATCTCACTCCGCTTTACTGTTTCCAAGTGGTGGTCATTTGAAATCACGGTGCCACGTGAAAATTTCTTATCACGATAATTTTTGAAATACTGAATTAGTCTGAACCAAAGTTGAATAGCTGACTTATCATACAATTATCTTGGATGATTTCACTGGGCAAGTTACTCCGCCATTATGTTTCCAAGTTACAGCTGCTTAGACTGCCACTTGAAAATTTTTCATAACAATAACTTTTGAAATACTGCACTGATTTGAACTAAAGACGGACAGTGAACTTATGTTTCAAATATCTTGGATGAGTTTGATGGGTAACTTGCTCCATGATATTATTTTCAAGTGGCAGCCACTTGAAAATTTGTTATCACAATTACTTTTGAAATACTTAATCAATTGAAACCAAACTTGAAAAATAGATTTATCATTTAAATATCTATGATTTCGGTGAGCAAGTTTCTCTACAATTTGGTTTAAAGTTGTCGCCACTTGAACTCTTCCACATGAGAATTTGTTATCGCGATAACTGTTGGAATACTATATATTTGAAACAAAGTTGTACATTGGATTTATCTTACAAATCTCTTGGATTAGTTCAATGAGCAACATGCTCCGCCATTCTCATCCATGTGGCAGTGATTTAATTTTCCGATGTGATAACTTTTGAAACTCGGAATAAATTCGAAATAAATTTGTACAGTAGACTTATCTCTCAAATGCATTTGATACATTTGTTTGCCAACTTGGCCCATCATCTTGTTTCCAGGTGTCGTCCACTTGAAAATTTCGAATTCTCATTAAAAGTATATATGAACCGATTTGCTTAAAACATCATATGCACATAGCCCAAATCAATATTTCTACCAAGTTCTTTAATAACTTGTAGCCACCATTAAGAAACAAAATGGCGGCTACTTGATAAGAAAAAAGAAATCAACCTACCTTCCAAATGAGCAGGAAGGACTTGTTTTTTTTTTCTACTTTCATTCAGATTGGAACACCACAAGTAAATTTACTAGAAAAATATCTTTAACTCTTATTTTACTTAAGAGTTAAAATATTATCATATTTCATAGATTTTCTTTCTTTTTCCGTTTTTCTTTTATCTTCTTTCTTAAATAAATAAATAAATAAATAAGTAAGTAAATAAAGAAATTAGTGACTTTATTAAAAAAAAAAAAAAAAAAAAAAAAACGAGGGTCCTGTTCAAAAGTTTTGAAAGGTTTACAAACGATCAGTTTTTTTTTTTTTTTTTTTTTTTTTTTTAATTTAAAAACTTACCTCTTGATGAAATGTTTTCAAACACTGGGTGTTTAAAGAACTGGGTTTCCTCATGTTTTTCATTGAATGCTGATTTAAAACAACACTTAGGGCACCGATAACAAATTGAGGAAAATCAGTAATGTTTGTGATCACCCTGTATCATTAGATGAACGAAATGATCTGTAACTTTAGGATATGTTAATATAGACTCTGTACAAATTGTGAATGAATCTGAGTGACGATAGCATGTTAAATAACGGATATATAAGCATTTATTAAAAAAAAAAAACAGCGAGGGCTTTATTTATATATAATCTTTTTTACATCTCTACTTTTTTATTCTATAAATGTCCGGTGTAGAAAGTAAAAATATTAACGAGTGAATTAACTTTAAATTTAACTGTAATTGAGGGTTAAGATATGTTCACGGGAGTTTTAAATTCTCTTCTTTTAACTAATGAAAAAAATAATTTTATTTTCAGTTGAAATAAAAAATAAAAAATAAAATCATTTATAGAAAAATAACACTTACACAAACACACGAAGAGTTCATTATCAATAAATTCTTCCCTGCTAACGAAATTTTATTTAAAAAACACTTTTTTCTTAGTTTTTTTTTTTTTTAATGCAAATGTAAAAAAAAAAAAAAAAAAAAAAAAAAAAAAAAAAAAAGAATATCCCTGCCTTCTAAAAGATAAAATATTCTTTCAGTGTTATTTAACGCAAAAATAAATTAAAATTTATTAAATGGAAATGCATCTCTAAACGATTACTTATTTCATAACCACGAAATGCTTTATCTTCTCCTGATTTATCCTGATATCCAGAACAAAATGCAATTTAAAATAATAGTAACTGACAAAATCGTCTGACGGATCAAATAACTCCCTGAACGCCTAGCAATTTATCTGTTCCCATTTGGCAACAAGAAAACCCAGTTCGCTGGTTGTGCTCTCTTAGGAGACTCTTAAATCTAAATTCTGCGTAAATCACTTCAACTTTAACTGTAAAGAAAAGAATGAAAAACCGTTACATAATTTATTGTAAGGCAACTGGTTCTTTTGATATTAAGCTTTAATTTATGAGATAAAGTTGCCTGACAGGTACTTAATCTAAAACTGGGAAAGGCTGATGTGAGATTTAAAGAATTATTATTATTACTATTATTATTATTTTATACAATATTATAGAACTAACATAAAGTAATATTAGTCTCCAGGAAAATAAAATAATGTATGGATTTTTATTTTATTTTTTTTTTATTTTTTTTTTTCGCGACACTTTTGCTCTAATCTTTGTTTCCAATCATGTACGTGTCGAACTTGTCACAGATAATTTGTTGTTTGTATGAAGATTGTTTGTAATAAGAAGTCAGAAAAAATGAAAAATGTTTTATTTTCCATTTCTAAGGAAATTTTATTAAAGTTAGAGATAGTACGTAAAATTGTGCTACTTCGTTGAGATTTTATCTTGTTTTCTCACCCCCATTTTTGTTAAGAACGACACGACATGGAACCATGGAAATGACAGCAATCTGACAACATTTTTCTTATATATATGTCTTCTTGAAGATATTGCCCATTAATAACGAAGTTGTTCTCGTAGACTTAATGTTATGAATATTTCTCTCTTATTATCCAAGTATTTTGTAGAAAAAAATGCCAGTCGAATGTTATAATATCAAAAAAATGCAGAAAATAACTTAAGAAATATTTTAATTATAATGTTAGTGTTTTTATGATAAAATATAACACTTGTAATATATTATATTGCATTCTTCAAAGGCTGTCATGCAGTACAATTTTCGAAACTAATATTTGTATGCCACACGTTTCTCTCACTAAATAGCCTCAAAATATTTTATTAGGTAGAATCCTTATAGGAGATCTACCTATTGCAATGGTTCTCATGACACGACTTCTGGAAAATTTCTTCATATCTTCACCGATCATGACCCCTAGAACCCAAAACCACTCTCCGTTCAAAAGTTTATATATATATATATATATATATATATATATATATGTATAACGCTTTTTCCCATGTTAAGTTGTGAACACGATAACTGGAGTAATTTTTATTTAAATTTAACCAACTTGGGATATGTTGTCAGGACAGTAAAAATCTCGGTCGAGTTCGTAGATGGGGCATCCAGCTCAAAGGGGGTGGAAATGGTGGGGGGTGGAAATATTCATTTGCCCATAATTTCTTTAATATTGAAAATAAGAAAATACTTCAAATCAGGCAAATTACCGCCTTACCCTAAAGAACAACTTTTGTATTTAAACTTTTTCGATAGCTTCAATTGCTTAAAAGTTACATGTTAAAAAGTGATTTTTCGTGATGAAATCGACTTTTTCTATAGCTTTAATTCCTTAAATTTATAATCTGATGCTTACGTCACGTGCAAACGATAATAAAAACGATCACTGAAAATATAAAAACCATGGTAACAGTTTTAATTAATCATTTAAAAATGTAAAATTAAAATAATACGTTAGTCTTGGTAAAAATGTCGTTTAGTGAATAGTTTAGATTAGAACGCCGATTTACGCAAGAATTTAAAATTTACGATTGAAATTGAGAGTAATACGTTACAGCCTTCCTTTGATTTTTTATCTTGTGGAAACAAGACATTGGTCTGTGAAGAGATATGAGGTTTCTGCGTGGGAAGAAAATATAATGACGTCAAAGTTGCCATTTTTCATCGCCAACTTCGCCAAATTTTGTCATCAAATAACGAATTTCGTCGCCAAGTCTAAAATTTCCTCGTCAACTATCAAATTTTGCCTCCAAATCACAAATTTCATTGCTAAATCGCAAGTTTTGTCACCAAATTGTATATTTTTATGGCTTCTATTGGTTGAATGATTATGAACTTGGATTTTAAAAAATTGAATCATTTACTGACCAATAAATTTAGCCTAAAAATTTAAGTAGAATGAATAGTAGTAGTTTATAATTAAATTTCTTAAAAACAGTATAGCGACGTAAATAATGCAATGTGTGGGAACCAAGCCATTGACTAAGTATATGTTGTATGTATGTATCTTTTTCTATCCGCGATTGTAATGAAATGCTCGCCCTCTGGTGGGCTAAGGTGAAATTATCACACCACTGCATATCCTCATATTATGCAATCGACTTTCCATGATGAAATGGCGGAGAAAGAATAATAATTACACGTGGTTGTTATATTTACTAACAACTGCAGTGTTCAGAGAGCGCCATCTATCGATCATTACAAACGCGGATAGCTTTAATTCCTTAAGTTTATAATCTGATGCTTACGTCACGTGCAAACGATAATAAAAAAGATCACTGAAAAAATAAAAAGCATGGTAACCGCTTTAATTAATCATTTAAAATTATAAAATTAAAATAATATGTCAGTCTTAATAAAAATATAGTTTGTGGTGAATAGTTTAGAACGCCGGCTTAGGAAGAATTTAAAATTTACGATTGAAATTGAGAATAATACGTTACAGCTTTCTTTGACTTTTTATGTTGTTGGAAACAAGATATTGATCTGTGAAGAGATTTGAGGTTTTCGCGTGAGAAGAAAATATAATGACGCCAAAGCTGCAATTCTCCATCGCCAAGCTCGCCAAATTATGTCGTGAATTAACGTATTTCGTCGTCAGCTATCAAATTTTGCCGCCAAATCACAAATTTCATTGCTAAGTCGCAAATTTTGTCGCCAAAATCTCGCCAAATCATACAATTTACTAAATTCGTAACAATTAACATTGAAATTTAATGGTGCCCAAATTGTCCAAAGTTAACTAATGTTAATGTTAATGATATAATTGGACGTTGAAATTGTAATTCAATACAACGTAAAGGAATCTACCTTTGCCTTTAAGCTTGCCGAAAAGGGATTTTTTTTATTAAAGTAATTTTCTTCATATTTGATAATAACTTTTTTTTTTATTATATGGTAGTAATAAAGTAAAATTTTAATCATTCCATAAAAATATAAATGAAATCTGTACTTACTTCGACAAATTTCATAAAATATTCTGGATAAATTTAATGTTACCAAAAGAAAATAATGTTTAATAATTAGATGTTCAAGAATTGGAATATGGAGTAGAGTGTACCGGAATTTTTGTTTTAATATCAAAGTTTCAATAGTGCGTAAAAGTTGCCTTATGCTATTGTTAGTATGTGTGCAAAATTTTGTTGATCTGAGTTAATATCTTCAGTTGCCTCTGGGGTCGTTCATTATACGAAATTCGTAATTTCATCATATTTTATATTTTTTTAAAAATGAGAAATAGAAATCCTTAGTTCCAATAGGGCCGAAAAATTGCCATATGCCCTTAGAGCGTGTGCAATTTTTTATTGATGCGGGTCAATGGCTACAGTTGCCTCTACGGGTCACTGGCCAAATTCGCTCATTTTAATGATTTTCCTTCAACACTTCTACGACTGTAATTCTTTTAATTATGGTTATTTCTATTCACTTTCTTTTTTGTATGAACAAATTATGCGCTGGTGCAAGTATGCAACATGTATACTGTTAAAAAAACACGTAAATTTACGCGCCCTCGCTCGTTTAATTTTTACGGTCACGCCCGTTTTCTACCTACAAGACGGGCATACCCGTATTTTCTGATATGACTTGATATTTTCCGCTATACCACAAAATTCTTTTACCACTTTTTTTTTTTTTTTTTTAGTAAACCTCATTAATCGTTTGTAGCACATATCTTCAAAGGAATAATACAAAAAATGATTTATATATAAAGTGATATTCCAAAAGATAAATTACAGGGTATTCGGCTGGAACTTTTGCTTAACCCGTAAATTTTGCTGCAATTTTTTTTTTTTTTTTTTTTACAGTGAACAGAATCCACAATGATTCATTCTAATACTTGTTTATTGAAATGCGAACAATAAAACATTCAGGTTGAAAAGGATCTAATACAACTGAAGTATGGATCAATTTGTACACATAAAAAAAAGTTAATAGAAATAACCATAATTAAAAGAATTACAGTCGTAGAAGTGTTGAAGGAAAATCATTAAAATGAGCGAATTTGACCAGATAAGTGACCCGTAGAGGTAACTGAAGCATTGACCTACATCAATAAAAATTTGCACACGCTCTAAGGAAATGGCAATTTTTCGGCCCTATTGGAATTGAGGAGTCCAATTTCTTATTTAAAAAAAAAATTGGAAAAAGCGATAAAATTAACGAATTTTGTATAATGAACGACCCCAGAGGCAACTGAAGGTATTAACTCAGATTAACAAAATTTTGCATACATACTAATAATAGCAAAAGGCAACTTTTCCGCACTATTGGAAATTTGATTTAAAAAAAAAAAAAAAAATCGATACACCCTAATATGGAGGGTGATCCATAAGTTTGTTAATGCTTGAAAATTACATAAAATTTAGCCATTTGTACACATTAACTTTGTTCGTGAAAAAGTTATTCTCACGAAGAGGGAAGTAAAGGGAAAAAAAAATACTCAGTTAAAAAAAAAAAAAAAAAAAATACTCAGTAAAATATTTTCTTGATAGAGTAGTTTTGGTGGAAGTAATCATCATAGGAAATATGTAAATTAAAATACTATAAAATAAAGGATGTACTATTAAAGTTCAAAATATTAAGCTAATTTCTGATGGTAAAAGTGTAGAGAAAGTTACACTACGTTGTGCTTCACGGAAAAAATAATATTGTAGTTTCTTCAGAAAGTGTGTATTGTTTCTCGCCTGCTGCGTCTTGTATTGTCAAAAAAGGAGAGAAAAAAAAAATACTTGTTTTGCTTTATTTAAAAAATCTCTTTTCGTGAGATTATCTCCTTTTGAAACCATATTAAAATGTACGAATTCCTTCAACTTTTACGAAATTTTAAACTACAGTGAAATCTCCCTAAAAATGCACCTTTTTTAAATCCATCTCTCTTTAGGATCAGTTTCTCCAGGTCCATAACTTTTCCTGTAAAACTTATTAATTTGCCTCTTATATACTTGCCAACATACTAATTAATATTCCGTAGTATTGTTAGCCCCGCCTTCTTTTTCACACCAGTATACAATTAGAGTATTTTTCTTCTTATTTAATCGTAATTGAATTTGGAGAATATTACCCTAAAAATTTACTGGTGTGAAAAAAAGGGCGGGACTAACAATACTACGGAATATTAATTAGGATGTTGGCAAGTATGCTCTTAATTCCATTTTACTTCTACTAAAGGCATACAAACGTGTAGCTCTCTTAAAGATCACAATTTATTAAATATATGTATATATATATATATATATATATATATATATAGGATGTCTTCGAATTCATGGGCCAAACTCTTAGGGTAGGTAAAATACATATAAAGAAGCATTTTATGTATAGCAATATGGGGTCGGAAATGAAAAGTGTTGGCGAAAAAAAAAAAAAAAAAAATCTTAGGAAATGTAAAAAAAGCTCTTCACTTACATAATATTACAGTAATTGCTCAAAATGTGTACAATATTCGTATTAATGCAATCAGTGCAGTAATTAGATTGATTCGAAACAGCATTATTATTATGCATGGCTTTTTATGTAACCAATTGCAAGAAAAAAAAAATTGTTAAAAATTTAACATTCAAAAGCCACTCCCCCATCTGTTAAAAAATGTCAAAAAAACACTCGGTTCTGAAAAGAATAAGATGACATTTGCGGTCATGGGTTTCCATGCAATTTTGAATTCTTATGATGTGCCCTATTTCCCATTAAAGTTTGGCCCATGAATTCAGGGACACCCTGTATATATATATATATATATATATATATATATATCATGAAGTATATATCATGGCAGTATATATATATATATCATGGCAGTTTTTCTAGTGACGCAAGCGCAAAAACAAACGAACGTCACGACACTCAGCGGAAACGGAAAAACGAATGAAAACTGCGACACTTATATATACAGGAATTTTAAGATCAAAGAAACCGCTGAAAGTCGACACTTAATATCTCAGGAAATATGGGAGGTTATGTTCTGATATTTTCAAAATAGACTTTCACCTTCTGTCTGATCCTACCCTGAAATCGCTACATTTCTGCGTGCAATATATTTCGAGATATGAATTGGCTCATTTAAGTTATAAATGGACGGACTATATGTGTAAGAATTTTTTCTCAAATATGGCTCGAGCGAATTTAGTTTAATTTATATATGATATTAATCGCTTTTATCTGATGTGCCTGACATCTCCCTTTTCCCTAGGAAAACTCTTGTTTTTTTTATAACTCAGTTTAAAAATCGAACTATTTTTTACTCCGAAAATACCGTGATGCGGCAGTTTCGCGGACGAATTTCTTCTCTTCCATCTGAAATACTGAATATCAAATAATCGTTTTGGCTCCATCTATCGGGAAGCGTCAAAAATAAACACAAAAATAAATAAAAAATATTTTTCTTTTTTTAATATATATATTAAATGAGTTATTTATTTAGGTACTTGTATTTTATATGACATTTGTTTATCAAAAATATCCTTTGTATTTACATTGTTTTCATGCTGATACGTTGTTAACTTTCAAAATTGGTTCTATTTTAAAAGGTGATTGCAACAACAAAAAATTTTTCCTTTATTTTTATAAAAATGACAAATAATATGATAATCATATGCAAATATTTGTAATTTTTTCAAAATTAGGTGATAAATCACTTAAACTACGGATTGAAAAAATTCTTAAAACAGAATTTGAAAATAATTAATTTGCTCATTAAGTTTCTAGTATATATAATATATAAATTACAAAATGTTAAGCTATAATAAAATTTTGAATAGATTAAGATTTTTTTAAAATTAAATTCATAACAAACTGTACTACTTAAATATTTACCAGTATAAAATTTTCACTTTTTAAAGATTTTTCTATTATTATTATTTATTTTTCTCTTTTAAATCAAATCTATACCTAAAAAATTATAATAAGAAATAAATATAAATAAGAAATTTTTGTCATTTTTAAAATGTACAGTCACCCAAAAAAAAAACGCCACCCCCCCACCCAATTTCGCCGTAAATTATCGTAGAAACATGCGGCTGGTACCTATCGATCTGTAATAACGTCTAGTTTTTAATGGTGTAGTTATATTTTGCTTAAGGGGTCATCTACATATTAAAACACGTATAAACTTCATTTTTTTCAATGACGACCCATATTTTTGACCTCATATTCAGATTTCTGAGATCAAGGCAGTTCGGAAAACTTACCTATTTATAGACTTTAAATCAATTTTAAACAGAGTTACACGTGTAAATGTGTTAGGGGATCGTCTATACATTTAGATAAAATAAATCGTGATCAACTACCCAATATTCATTATTTATAAAATTTTACACCGGAAAAAAAGTTCAGGAATGTTTATTATAAAATAAAAAACGATTCAAATTCGCAGAACTTTCTTTATTAGCTTATGAATTAAAAGATTTTTATTGGTTTCAATTTATTAAACATTATTATTGAAAGTTAAATACATCACTTCGTACGAAGAAAAATAATAGCTTGAATGATATGAACCCTACAATATTGAATTACAAAAATCTAAATACCAAGGTAAAAAACAGTAGTAATAATGATAATAATATTAATAGCAGTTAAAAAAAAGGTGTTTAATATTTAAGAAAAAGAATTATCTACTTCTTAAAAGCAAGAGACAAAAATTTAAGTTAAAATACATTTAAAAAACAAAAAATATATATAAAAACAATTAAAATCTACTAACTAACAATTATTATCTACTTCTTGTTGGGTATATTTTTATTTTATACAGTAAGCCTCGCATGAAAGTGTTACTATAAAGTTTTACATTTAATTTTAGGCGTACAAACCAACAATAGATAATATACAAAAATATACATAACAAGATTTAAACTAAAATCTGAGAAAGGATATTTAATATTTTCGCGACTGCTGATGTAGTTTCACGTCATTTGGAAATCTGTAACTCCTCCAGTGGGCGTTTCTTTCACAATTTGTGTGTTACGATATTTCTTAAGAATATTCCTTATATTCATATTTATATAAACAAAATAGTATGAAACAAAATTTTTCACTAGAAAGAGTGTATATTCATATTATTGTGTATATTCATATGAAAATAAACATGGATATGGAAAAAACGGTTTCCTATTGCCTAGAACGAATATTCCCCGTTCTGCAATCGTCTACTGTACTTGAATTCTTAATTATAAATGTGTAAAATCTATATCTTTAAAAGTAATAAGACATATTACTTTGTTTTAAATTCTTTTTCCGTAATAAATGTGACGACAGTTTTACGCCGTGATTAGAATAATAGAAAATAAATAATATTGCACTTTGTTTCAATAATAGATTTTAAAACTTAAAGAAAAAAAAAATACCACTTTATTATTCAGTATTAAAAAAACATTTAATAGAAGTTTTATATTTTATTATGTTACGTCATGCGATAAAATTTAAATAGCATAAACGGTAGAGTAAGCAAATGCGAAAATTTCACAAGATTAAAACAGAAAATTTGTTTTAAAAATTCTGATAAAAATTAATAAAAATCAATTATATTAATTTTAAAAAAGGAAAAAACAAAAGTATTGTTCACTGCGTATTGCTCTTTCAAATAATATTCCTCGTCTTACCGCGTTTTTTTACTGTCATGATACTTAATTGAGGTGCACGAATCCTAGAATATTCAAGTTAAAAACAAAAGACAAAAGGGATAAAATAGAATTTTAGCAGTGAGAAGCTAGAAAAAGTTATGTAATATTTAAGAACAAAGACTTAACATTTCAGAATCGAGTAAACTCCCTTCTGCAACGAAAGCCACGCCTTTACAGAATTTTTCTAAAACTTTACATTATAAAACAAATTTATTTTACATACTTCCAATTAAATCATTTAAATTTTGTCTTCAGCATTCAATGTAGTAAATGCCATTGACATTTATGCATACCAGCGTCACATATAGTGTCATATACGAGTATGCAAACTAGGTTTTTTAATACTGTTTCCGCAATATAGAGGCGGGGCTACATTTCTTTTGGAATTCTTTCCCAATCTCTTGCCTGCATTGCTATAATTTTATAAAAAAATAAGCCAATTTGTATAATAAACATCGAAATGTTCCTTAGAAAACAATTATAATAACATAAAGGTAAATTAAAATAGTTTTTCGTCAAAATGTATAGAAATATTGACTCACAGATGATACAAATTATAACAAGTGACGCCCCCCTAACAGCAGTAAAAAATGAAATATCACTGTAACTCAAAAAATAATGTTAGGAACGAGCTGTAAATTTGGAAACCCATGTTTTTGATGATGCCCGTTCTATTCGTGTAAAAATTAACATAGGTCATAATTCATAATTTTTTCAAATATGAATTTATTAAAAATTTTCATAATTCAAAAAATGTTTTTTTAGCAAAAATTTGCATGGAATATGTTTGGGTCACTTCATTCTAACGAATAAAAAAAAACAGAATTTAAATATCATAATTATTTCGGAAGATATGATTTAATGTTTGTCACATTCATTTAACATTAGCATCCCCAAATTTTGACAGCTTATAACTCTATGAAAAATTGAGCGAAATATATAAACTATACCATTTTCCGTGATGATTTGATCCAAAGAATTCAAAAATATTATAAAAAAGGGGGGTTACCATTGAAAACAATGAAGTTGATGTCAGTTTTAATATGTAGACGACCCCCTAAGTAAAATCTAACTATAACATTATAAACTAGACGTTATTACAAACTGATCGGTACCAGTCGCATGTTTCTACGATAATTTACGGCGAAATTAGGTGGGGGGGTGGCGTTTTTTTTTTGGGTGACTGTACTATATTATGCCTTTGTAATGTTGCATGTTTCCATCTTTTTTATCACTTTTTATAAAATTTTGAAATTTTATTTAGTTTGTTATTTTGTTCGAGTATGACCTATAAAACAACACTTTTAATACAGTGTTATAACTCATTACCGTGCTCCTTTAATTTTACGTTTTGATAATTAACCCCTAAAAAGTAATGATATCAATACAAAAAACACTTAACGGGTTAAAAGTTTGTGACGCAGCACTGTACTTTATGGCTATAAGAATTAGAAATACGGGTCTTAAAAATAATGATATCAAATTTTCAGTGACGCTTTGATATTAATTAAATTATACATAGATTTTCTTATTTGAATTTGCTTTTTCCTTTTATTTATATTTACAGTGTAAACGTTATTTTCAACATAAAATAATATATAGCATTTACTCATTGATACCTTTCCATTCACATCTCTTATTCTATGAAAGCATGTGTTTTAAAAGAAATTATATGAAATTCCAGTAACGCAGTGGTGTTAGATTAAGTGATTTGTTTTTAAATTTCTCTGCAATTATTTTGTTTTGCATATTAAAGTATATGTGCACATTGAAATATTGCTTTTAATTTTCAAATACGCTGTCAAATATATCACTTTCATTAAGCTTATATTATGTACTGAAATATATTTATTTCAATGAATTATTCTATCTTTTGCGTCACGCCATCCAAAACTGTAAGTAAAATATATGGAAATGTTTACTTTGTGTCATTTCATCAAAATAAATTGAAAATGCATGCAAATAGATATCGTGATGCAAAGAAAAAAACTGTGAATTTTTTTTCAGTTTTGGATGGCGTGACGCAAAAGATAGAATAATTCATTGAAATAAATATATTTCAGTACATAATATAAGCTTAATGAAAGTGATATATTTGACAGCGTATTTGAAAATTAAAAGCAATATTTCAATGTGCACATATACTTTAATATGCAAAACAAAATAATTGCAGAGAAATTTAAAAACAAATCACTTAATCTAACACCACTGCGTTGCTGGAATTTCATATAATTTCTTTTAAAACACATGCTTTCATAGTATAAGAGATGTGAATGGAAAGGTATCAATGAGTAAATGCTATATATTATTTTATGTTGAAAATAACGTTTACACTGTAAATATAAATAAAAGGAAAAAGCAAATTCAAATAAGAAAATCTATGTATAATTTAATTAATATCAAAGCGTCACTGAAAATTTGATATCATTATTTTTAAGACCCGTATTTCTAATTCTTATAGCCATAAAGTACAGTGCAGCGTCACAAACTTTTAACCCGTTAAGTGTTTTTTGTATTGATATATATATACTCACGTTTCGATAATAAGTAAGTACAGGACAAGTTTACGAAACGATGACTGTAAAATTTGTATTTTAATTATACTAGCGCTTAGCACTACAAACCAGAGAAAAGCGAGATAAATGCTGTACGGAAGTACAACAAGCTTTTTCGAAAATACTCCTAAAAAATATTCAGGTAAATTAAGGCCTGCAATTAGAAATTAAGGCTTGCATTTTCTTTTGCGTTAAGCATTTTTGACTCTTTCGACAAGGTTTAACCGTGATCATGAATTCAATTACTCTAATTGAATTAGTCTATCAATTCAATTTATCTATTCAATTAGTCTATCTGCATGTTTTTCAGTCCTTCTGTCTGTCCTTTGGATGATAACGTAAACAAAGAACATTTAAAATTATACGATACAACATGTACGTACAGTTGGAAAATGTTAATAATCAATACATTACGCATGACTTTTCGTTCTTGTTTTTTTACGTATCTGTTTAAAATTAAATTCTTAAACATACCGAGACGTAATTTCACACATATATTATTATATTTTCAATATTTTTTAATTAAATTTTTTAATAAATTCATCCGAAAAAAGTACACCATAAAATCGTGTCAAAACTTTATTGATTTTAACTCGGATATATTAACAGAAATTAATGAGAGAAAAAGCTTTAAAAAAATATGGCAATCGTTTTTCTCTAAATAAATTAAAAAATACTCCATAGGTTCAGTAAATTTAAAAGTAATACATAAAAACTAGAAATCAAACAGTTTAATGTTACAAAAGGTCAAGTACAATAAAGTACTTTTTTTTAAACGATTTTTTTTTCTCTTTTCAATATAATACTATCAAGATTTTTTTTATTTTTTTTCAATTATTTTTTATATTTCAAAATCATTATAACTAATCATTTTCCGGTAAGGCTTTTTTTTTTTTTTTTTTTTTTTTTAAGAAGAATTTAAATCCTTCATCAATTTTAGGATATTTTTATTTCAAAAGAGAGTATATTCTTTTTTTTTGTCATTTAACAAAACATATAGCTATGTCTGCAAGGATTACACGTATAAGCCTAGAGATTTGTTTTTAGTTAAAAAAGGAACGGAAACATAAAAACTTTTGTCCCAGACGATTTAGTAAAAGAAACAGACGATTTCTTAGGGTTATTAAATCGGGTTTTTGCCAATTCTTTAAAAAAAGTTTTCTTTCTCGTTTCTGGTTTTATCTGTTAAAAATAGAACAAGGAAAAAAAATCTCATTAACTTTATTTACTGCTCACGTTTTTGTAAATCGGTTTTAAAATAAATCTTAAGTTCAAAAGTTGGATACTTTATTTTTATTTATATATTTGTTAGCGTTGTTTATTGTAAAAAATTAGTTCTTTAATGCACTTTCCTTAATATTTATCACTCACTATAAATGTTTTCATGCGATTTTGTTGTATTTCTAATTATTCCCCCTCCTTTTTTTAAAAAATAGTAGGGGGCTCTGCCCCTGCTCGCTCCGTTCACAAACCCCCGAACGAGACTTCGCCTCCTCCCCGACTCACTTTACTTATTGACACATGCAGAACTCTGCCCAGCTATTCGCTGCTTTCTTTCAGTGAAAAGGAATATTAATAGTGCATATTACAAGACAAAAGCAGAAAAATATTATGGAAAACCTCATATTCAATGTCAAATTGAAATATATATATATATATTTAATAGAAAGCAAAATCATAATATCTAGACCATTTTGCATTACATCTTTAGTATATGATCCTTTTTATTTCTTTTTTACAACCTTAAATCCGGACCACGGTACCCCAGTCGGTAGAGCGCCGAGCTCGTAATTGGAAGATTGTGGGTTCGGTTCCCGAGCCGACCAAAGACCGTCGTGTACACTAATGGTGGCTGGTGCACGAAAAATATGTCGTGGTCACAATATCCTCCGTGTTCCCATCAAAATTATACCTCTCGGGGCCACCGAAGCTGGGGAGCTATCCCCTTCGTGTAGGACCAAAACTGTGGTGGCATATCTCCGGAACATCCGTAGAGGGTGCGTCCCAGACCGTCGCCAATTATCGATAGCGCAATAATGGTGCGACGTCAATCACAACCTACTAATTATCTTCCTACCTATATTTCCCGTGTAAGAATATTAATTTTCTAAAAGTAGAGAAAAAAAAGTTGACATTTATTTTCTTTGTTTTTTACATCCATGATTTCGGGTCACGGTACCCAAGTCGGTAAAGCGCTGAGCACGTAATTGAAAGATTGCCGATTCGATACTTGAGCCGGCCAAAGACCGTCGTGTACACTAATGGTGGCTGGTGCACATAAAATCTGTCGTGGTCGCAAAGTCCTCCATGTTCCCATCCCCACTATACCTCTGAGGATCAACAAAGCGGAAGGAGATCCCCTCCGTGAAGGTTCAAAATTGCGATGACATGTCTCCAGAACATCTCTAGGGGTGCGTTCCAGACCGTCGCCAATTACCCATAGCGCAGTATTGGTGCGACGTTAAATCCAACCAACCTACCTACCTACATACAAACATGGATCATATTTTAATTTTCTCGTGTAAAATTACTTCATGACAGAAGAACAACGTCACTGGGAGAAACTTTTTTCAAAAGGGCAAATAGAGTACCTTCATAAACTTGTCGTTTTTAGTTAATAACTTCTTAATTAAAATGACTGAAATTTATAAGCGGTTGAAGTGTCCTCCTTTGGAGAACTCGGAACACATTGATACCTCTCATGACGCGAAGGACCCTGCCCGCCATTAGAAGATGCTGTCGCAGACAAAAAAAAAAAAAAAAAAAAAAAAAAAATGACGTCAGTGACAGTAACTTTTATTTTTTAATATATAGAGATTTATTGTATTTTTTATGCTATATATTTTTTGTACTACCGCATTTTATTATTTTTTTAATATATATTATCTTATTTTATATGATAATTTTTGTATTATTATAATTTTCTGTGGGGGGTTTATAAGTCAAAAATTGCTATTTATTTTAATCGGAAAGAATGTTATCGATTTCTAATGAGATTGTAACAATGCGTGCGCACCATTTTAACGACTTTGGAATGAAAGATGAAAATCGGGAAATAAAAATTAAGACTAAGTTGAAGAAGGGCCCAAAACAGTTATTGAACTTAACAAAAAATTTCCAGCTTAACTGATTTAAAAAATCTTTTACAATTAAAGTTTTAATAAAAAGTTTTAAAAGTATATTCACCGAAAAAAAACTTTTTGATAAAAACTACAATGCTTTACCCATCAGCAATATCACGATTTTCTTTTTAGAAGATTAACAGCACTATAAGCAACAGATGGTTAATATAAATATTCGCTAATATCTGAAATATAATGCAATACGCCAAAGTCTGAATTATGAGTATTTGTAATATGGCGTCATTTGAGAAGACCGATCTGTTTAAAATGTGAGAGAATATTGCGAATATAGCTCGATTTTTAAGTAAAAATGTAACTAATATCTGTTTTCTTATATATATATATATAAAATCCCATGCTTTTCTGCGCATTCCAGTGCAAATCACATAATGGTACGATCAATATATTTTTAACAATATATATATATATATATATTGTTTTTTTCTGTGACTTTTGATTTACCCGGTATATATATCATAGTTGGGAACATTTTACTTTTTTCCGGAGCATATTTAGCCCCGCCTTTATTTCGCAGCATTTTATTTATAGACTAATTATCTCCAATATATAGCTACGATAAAATCAGAAATGATTTACTCCTGAATAAAAAGAAAAAAAAAAAAAAAAGAAAGAAAGAAAGAAAGAAAAAATAGTGTGAAATAAAGGCAGGGCTAAAATTGCTCCAGAATAAATTAAATTGTTAGAAAATCTGAAAACTATATGTAGTTAATGCATTTTCTGTTTTCCCCCTCATTTTAACCCTTTCCAACAAGGTTGAAAAGTGTTTATGACTTCGGTTTGTCTGTCTGTCTGCCTGTCCGCGCTCTAACTTCCGTAAATATTTATGGAATTTCTTGAAACTTTTATATGTTATTCACATTCACTATCGGACGGTCCCTATTGAAAATGGAGTTTATACCTCTACTTGTTTGTGTACAGGGATACCCGAAAGTTTTTCAAAGCATTGTGTTCTATGAGAGGTATATCTATAAACCATATTTTCACACCTTTACTGTAGACATATCTTAATGAAATTGAAATATGTTATTCAAGTTCACTATCGGACGTTCCCTATTAAAAATGGAGTTTATACCTCTACTGGTTTCTGTATAGGGACACCCGGAAGTATTTCAAAGCATTGTGTTCTAAGAGAGGTATTTCTATAAACCATATTTTCATACCTTTACTGTGGACATATCTTAATGAAATTGAAATATGTTATTCAAGTTTACCATTGGATGTTTCCCATTAAAATTGGAGTTTATACCTCTACTGGTTTGTGTACAGGGACACCCGAAAGTATTTCAAAGCATTGTGTTCTATGAGAGGTATTTCTATAAACCATATTTTCATACCTTTAGTGTAGACATACCTTAATGAAATTGAAATATGTTGTTAAAGTTCACAACTGGATGTTTCCTGTATAAAATGGAGGAAATATCACCATCGGGTTATACACAGGGACACTCTAAAGAATTCCAAAGCATTGCGTTCTATGAGAGATATTTATATAAATGAAAATTTAATAACTTTACTTTCCACGAAGTTTTAGGAAATTGAAATATGTTATTTATATGCACAAAAGAATGCTTTGCATAGATTACAGCATGATTAGCATTATATTTACAGGGTGGCTCAAAAATATCCAGTTATATTAAGAGCTATTAATAAAAACTTGCTAGAATTGTACTTTCGTTTACGTTAAGCGTTTTTAACACTTTCTAACATTTTTTAAGTGTGAATATGATTTCAGTTTTGTGTATCTGCCTGCCTGTCTGTCTGTCCGTGCTCTAACTCCCGTAAATATTTATGTAATTTCTTGAAACTGATATATGTTATTCAAGTTCACTATCGGACGTTCCCTATTGAAAATGAAGTTTATTCCTCTACTGGTTTGTGTACAGGGATACCCTAAAGTATTTCAGAGCATTGTGTTCTATGAGAGGTATTTCTATAAACCATATTTTCACACCTTTACTGTAGACATATCTTAATGAAATTGAAATATGTTATTCAAGTTTACCATTGGATGTTTCCTGTATAAAATGTAGGAGAATATCACCATAGGTGTATGTACATGGACACTCAAAGTATTTCAAAACATTGCGTTCTATGAAAGATATTTCTATAAATCAAATTTTAATAACTTTACTTTCCACGAAGTTTTAGGAAATTGAAATATGTTATTTATATGCACAAAAGAATGCTTTGCATAGAATATAGCAGGATAAGCATTAGATTTACAAGGTGGTACAAAAATATCCATTTATATTAAGAGGTATTAATAAAAAATTGCTAGAGTTGTACTTTCGTTTATTTGAAGAGTTTTTAACACTTTCTAGCATTTTTTTAAGCGTGAATATGATTTCAGTTTTGTGTATCTGCATGTCCGTCTGTCTGTCTGCCCGAGCTCTAACTCACGTAAATATTTATGGAATTTCCTGAAACTGATATATGTTATTCATTTTCACTATAGGATGTTCCCTATTGAAAATGAAGTTATTACCGCTACTGGTTTGTGTACAGGGACACCCGAAATTATTTAAAAGCATTCTGTTCTATGAGATTTATTTCTAATAAACCATATTTTTATACCTTTACTGTAGACATATCTTAATGATATTGAAATATGTTATTCAAATTCCTTATTGGATGTGTCCTGTATAAAATGGAGGAAATACCACCATCGGGTTATATACAGGGACACTCAAAAGTATTCCAAAGCATTGCGTTCTATTAGAGATATTTCTATAAATCAAATTTTAATAACTTTACTTTCCACGAAGTTTTAGGAAATTGAAATATCTTATTTAAATGCACAAAAAAATTCTTTGCATAGACTGTGACATGATTAGCATTAGATTTACAGTGTGACACAAAAATATCCATTTATCTTAATAAAAAAAAAAAATGCTAGAATTGTAATTTCGTTTACATTAAGCGTTTTTAACACTTTCTAACATTTTTAAGTGTGAATATGATTTCAGTTTGTGTATCTAACCATCTGTCTGTCTTTCTGTAAGCCCGCGCTCTAACTCCTGTAAATATTTATGGAATTTCTCGAAACTGATATATTTTATTGAAGTTCACTATCGGATGTTCCATATTGAAAATGGAGTGAATATCTCTTCTGGTTTGTGTACAGGGATACCCAAAAGTATTCGAAAGCATTGTGTTCCTTAAGTGTTATTTTTATAAATATTTTCCGTATAGAGTGTTCCCCATTTAAAATGACATTAATAGGTCCTGTACAACTAGTTTGTTTACAGGGACAACAACAACAAAAAAAAAAAAAAAAAAAAAAAAAAAAAAAATGCCGATGCATTACGTTTTAGGACAGAATTTTTGAAAGTTATATTTAAAAGTCTTCCTACTGAAAAAAATCATAAAAATATTGAAATGTATTATTTATATTCTAAAATAATGTTTTGTATAGAATATGATATGATTAACTTTCTGATTTACAGGGCTACACTAAAATATTCAGATAGATCAAAAGCTGTAATTATAATCTAATGGCTGCATTTTCTTTTGCGTTAAGCCTTTTTAACACTTTCCAAAATGATTAAGAGTAATTTTAAAATCAGTTAGTCTATCTGTATATTTTCCAGTCCTTCTGTCTGTTGTGTGATAACGTAGGGAAAGAATATTAAAAGTTATTCGATATAACAATTACGTACAGCTGGAAAGTGTTACTAATCAATGCGTACTGCATGATCTTTCTTTCTTGTTTATAATTATGCCAAACATTTTATTTCTCTTCATACCTCTACATTTCAACTCGAAACTATATTATGATGTTCGAAAAAGAATACGGTGATTATATATTATACTTTCACATATCGTATTCCATCTTGTTTCTTATAACTATATTTTAATATTAAAGAAAAGGACTTGCATCGTCACAATATGATACGTGTTGCATAACAAAGGGAATGGAATGGTTTTTGTACAAAAATAAAAGCAAAAAAGAAATCACTTTTATTTTCTTTATAGACAATTTTTTCTCATCTTATGTTGAGTATTTTTCACTTGCGAAGCCTTTCTCTTTTGCACCGCCCTTTCAAGGGCGGACAAAAAAGGAAAGTATCTTAATAGCATGTTTGGATAACCTTATTGTGAGGATATCTCAATCCAAGAGCTTTTGAAACAAAAATAAAATAATATGACTGAAAATAAAATAAATATATTCTACTAGTCGGAATGAAAAGGACAAGAATAAAAATGTGATTTTATTTAAAGAATTCTTTTGCTGTTTTTTCAAAAATACGGAACGTGATAGAATACAATAAATAATTTTTTGACTCATGAATTCTAAAATGTCTCACAACTTTTTTCTATTGTACGTTTTCTATTTTTAAAAAAGTAACAAAACCTTAGTAATCAAACATCTTATAATAATAATAAAATAATAATAATAATAATAATAAAAATAATAAAAAATCGTGCATGTATTTTTTTCGCTTGGTGAAGGTTCCTGTTTATTTATGCATAATATATATATATATATTGTTTTACAATAAACAAATGTTGCACAATTTTGCAATTTATGATGTCAGCTTACAAAGATTTTTATTTATTACACACGTAGTGTGTTCATCCTTTTTCAAAAACAATTATATATACATATATATTACTATATGGTTACTGTACTTTAGTTCAAAATTTCAAAATGAATCATTTGAAATTTTCTTAAACCGAATGAAAAGAGTTATCCAAAATTTTCTTCGTAATGCTAAATATAAATCATGTTCAATTTTCCTTTAAATTTAGATTATAACTCTGGAACTTTTCCTCTGCGGTAGTTTAATCTTAGGTCGGGGATGGAACACGGGCGCAGAACTCATACCACTATTAAGCTAACAAAATTTTCTACTTCTTAAATCAACGATATTATAGGCAGAAAAATTTCTTAAACAGATACCGGTATAAATTCTGCGGCCGTGTTCCATCCCTGTTAGTTTTAACATTTTCTCTCTCCTTAGTACTATTAAGATTCCGCTGCAAGTATTTGAGTTACAGTAAATGTATATACTTCTGTAACTTCTCGTTATTTATTAAATATATATGTATTAGAAATACTGTTTTATTGCTTTTTATTTTTAACGGGTTCCAACAACTTAAATGTGTGCTAAATGTCAACTGACTACGATACATATTTGAAAAAACTACAGCGACAACATTAGCAGGCTCTTTGATATGAAACTTATAATTTTTAATTACATTCAGAACTATGCATTATTTTTCTTTTTTTAGTTTTCCCTTTTTATATGACGTCAGTTCATTGCAAAAAAAAAAAAAAAAAAAAAAATGTGCAGCAAATTTACGAATTTTTGCCCGTCAGCAAAAGTCCCGACCAAATACCATTCATTAATGTTTTAACCGTAATTTCGCTATTTTGAATACCACATTTATATAAAGCAATTTTGTACTATTCTTCCGAATATATGTACTACCATAGCCTCCTAAACTAGATACCTGTCGCGTGGCTCGAAAACATAGCAACAGTTGAAACGGTAGACAGCGCCACCTGGTACAGATTGCGCGGGTTTTTCATTCAACAGCCACCAAAAATTTTAAAAGTGATATATGATATACATAAAAGGCGAATATAATCAAAGAAACGTCGACTTTATATATCACTAGCAGGCTACGCCCGCTTCGCTGGTCACTATTTTTAAATGAATCATTATAATTAATGAATTCCAAAATTGCATTAATTTTTATCATGTGAAAAAAAAAAAAAAAGAAAAAAAAAAAAAAAAACTCTGATCGGGAAAAATGTCGCACCGGGTCCCCACTGCCTTCGGCAGGTTAGACCCGTGCGCGATGCGCACGCGCGAATGCATATATATGAGAACCCTAATAATTTTACAAATTCGAAAATATCCGCAATTGATTTGTAAGTATCAAAAACCTCTATGCACCAGTTTTGAACGATCTATCTCTATTTTTATTTTTTTTTGCCACTCCGCTCCCTTCCCCCTTCCCGCCCCTCCCAATAATTTAAAAACCTGTCTGTACCAATTTTGAACGGCCTAACTGTATTTCTATTTGTTTTTGCCCCATAGCCCCCCCTTACCGCCCTAGCCCTACCCGCCCCTCCTAATAATTTTACAAATTCAAAATATCCGCAATCGATTTGTAAGTATCGAAAACCTCTATGTACCAAATTTGAACGATCTGACACTATTTTAATTTTTTTGCCCCCCCCTCCCCTCCCCCCTTCTTGCCCCTCCTAATAACTTTACACAATCGAAAATATCCCCATTCGACTTGCAGGCCTTTAAAACCTATCTGTACCAATTTTGAACGGCCTAACTGTATTTCTATTTGTTTTTGCTCCATAGCCCCCCCTCCTTGCTGCCCCACCTGGGGGCTGAATTTGTAAAATTCCAGAAATTGTTTTTTAGATAGTTGCAGTAGCTATATTTTAGAGCAAAAATTTCACGTATATCTATTCTTATTGTTTGAGATATATAGGATTATGCGAAATCAAGTTTTGCCCCCCACCCCCACCCCCCTTGGGGACCGAATTTCAAAAATTCCAGAAACCAATTTTTAGACATTTGTATTAGCTATATTTTAAAGCAAAAATTTTACGAATATCTGTTTTTTTTTTGTTTGTGATATGAAGGATTTTGTGAAATTACGTTTTGCCCCCCCCCCCCCTGCCCCCCTTGGGGGGCGAATTTTGTAAAACCGCTTGCGGCGTTGTCTTTCTCGGGTCGTAAACATTAACCGCGCCAAATTTGGTCTCGCTCGATGAAACGGCCGAGGATTCTATAGCGGACAGACACACACACAGACTCTGCTCTTTTACATATATAGATATATTACTTCTTAAAATTCTGTACTGATAGGTATGAAGGATTTAAGTCCATATTCTTGATTTTTCTGGAGACGAAAAACAAAGTTAAACTAACTAAAATCAAATGAGAAGAATCGATTAGGAAAAAGGGATTTCGATGACTTATACCCTTTAATTCAGTGATTGTCAACCTTCATTTAATAAAGGGAGAAAAATGAATTAAATATTTTATACCATAAATGAATGGTAAATTTCTGACTTGAACCATTCTTTACCAATGGATTTTCTCAAAGACTAAATGACGTAGACTTAAATCCTTTATACCAATCGATTGAGAATTTTATTCTGAGTCTGTGTACTTAACTCGAAATTGACATTTTTGGACTTAAATCCTTTATACCTATCAGTGTAGAATTATTGGTGAGAGTTGAATAAAAAAGTTGATCAATCTGTACTAGGTGGCGCTGTCTACCGCATCAACTTTTGCAAAGTTTCCGAGTCAAGCGACAAGCATCTAGTTTAGTAAATTATGGTACTACAAACGATTTATGAGGACTACAATTTCAAATTAATGGCTGATGCGAATCTTAGTATAACGGAAAACATGAATTCGTAACAGAAAATACAGGTTTGTCCATTTAATAGGTAAAAAAAGTTTTTTATCGTAAAAATTAAATGGACGAAGGCACGTAAATTTTCGTGTTTAATAGTGATATATTTCATAATCATGTATTCTATATAATGAATAAACTATTCTGTTTATTATTTAAAAGAACAGTGTATTGATCCCGATAAAATTTCGTTCTATTGTAGTCTATTTTTCATTTGCATAATGTTTTGAGAAATACAAGTTGGTAATTTAACACTTTTTTAAAGATAATTTACTTCGCTTCCAGTCGAAACTCGAACTAGAAACAGCGAGGAAATTTATTCACTTCCAAGTTTAACTTGTTTAATGAAATTTTTTCTTTGTTTATCAACTAAAGTAAACGTAATACTGATCGGCTATTTAGCACTATGTTATTTTTAATCAAACATAAGAATAGCAAGAAAGCTAATAAATTGCCGTCTAACAAAATGGCAAACTAAATACAGGGAGAAAATTTATTTGTTTCCAGGTTTAACTTGTTTAATCAATTTTTTACTTTACTTATACTAATCGGCTACTAATACTAATCGGCTATTTCGCACTATGTGATTTTTATACAAACTTTAGAATAGCAAGAAAGCTAATAAATTGCCATCTGTAACAAAAAGGCAAACAAACTAAATACAGGGAGAAAAATTATTTGCTTTCAAGGTTAACTTGTCTAATGGAATTTTTTAGTTTGCGTATCGACTTAAAATAAACGTAATACCAATTAGCTATTTAGTAATATTGCACTTTTAATCGAATTTAAAAATAACCAGAAATCTATTTAAATTGCCTTTTAACTAAAAGAACAACTAAACACAGCGAGGAATTTTATGTGTTTTTAAAGTCAACTTGTTTAATGAATTTTTTAGTTTGAATAAGACTTGAAGTAAAAGTAATAGCAATAGTTACCACTATTTGATTTTTAATCACGCCTAAGACTATGCAGAATTTTTTTTTAAATAGTTTTTGTTTAGTAATTATAAAATTTAAAAATAATAAATTTTGTTTGTATTTATTGAAACTAAAATAAAATAAAGGAAAGTATATTTATAAAATTATCATTTCGCTTTTATATAATTTATACGATTTTCTCAAAAAAAAAAAAAAAAAAAAAAAAAAAATCATATGCAAGCGTTGTTTATTTTTTTCGTTTTTTGAATACTATGGCATTCTGAAATATTAATTTTTAACTTATTTTAATATTATTATACCATACTACAGCTATAGTGAATTTGTGTTCGTGCTATAAACAAAATCATTGCATCTATGCGATGAAAAATTTGTGTAAAAAATCGAAAAATAAAATGAGTAGCTAATACATGTTGTACCTGTCAGTCTTTTGGATTTCCTCGTAAGCAGTTACCGATTGTAAGATCAGGGCCTGATTAAGGGGGAAGCTCGCTCATACCGGAATATTTTTACAATTATTTTTTACTTTATGTCACACAAATTCCACGCTTTGACGAGGAAATATTTTTTATAAAAAATGAACGGTGTAAAACAATCCAATTTACTCATATTTATTAGACACCAGAATTCTTTTAAAATAATTTTTAATGAAAATTTTCTGTTTATTATAGGAGGAAAGTATTTGTTAAAAAATAACGGTGTAAGTATAAATAATGTGTCAAGAGCGAGCTTCCCCCTTAATCAGGCCCTGTGTAAGATCGGTATGCATCTTATTATTATTATTATTATCATCATCACCAAGAACCATGATTGATAATAAAATAAATGATAGCTTATATTTTGAAATAGTGGTTTTTAACATATTATGACATGGGTGAATCACACATTTAGAATTTCCAAACAAAACCTAAAATCTGAAGATACGATAGATACAATACCAATACCAATACCAGGCCTCACAGCGTTCCTAAAATTTTACGTTCATTTTATTATATTGTCGCCAGTACCGTTAAAAATTTTCCTTGAATTTTAATGCTAAAATATTATTTTTAGAAGTATGGATTTAAAATTGTGGTGACAATATAATAAAATAAAGGTAATATTTAGGAACACTGCGAGGCCTGCAATATATACAGGGCACAGGGTGATTATAATTAAAGTTACGATTTCAAAACGCTATAATTTTAAAACCACCCATCAGAGCGATTTGATATTTTACCAGCGCCAGAGCAATCGTGAGGCAATGAAATTTTGTTTGGGGCAGGAAAAAAGTAAGTCCAACATGTTCCTACAGATAGCGCTGTCAGAGTAATGTCAGGGGAAACTTCTAAATGGACTCATTAACCCTCATCCTGTAACCTGGGGTCTACAAAGACCCCATGCTATAAAACAAATATTTAAAGGGTTCCTAGAGTTTTAAAAGTCGAATTTGCATGTATTTAAATATTTTAAAAATAATAATTTCTTATTCTGATGTTTCTTTATTCACATTTATTTATAAACCAGAAAATAATAAAAAAAATAATAAAGTTTGCGGAAGCTGTGTTATTAGTGTATGCCATGAATAACACGTGTTTGTTCTTAAAGATTTCTTTTTTATCCAATTTTTTTTCTTTTTTTTTTCTTTTTGTTTTTAAATATTGTCATTCCTGGTGTTTGAGTAGACCCCAGGATACATAAATGTGACATCTATACTTCAGGGGGGGGGGACCTAATAACCCCTGATATTTTTCCAATTAGAATTTTACCCTGAGTTACGCGCATATTGATATTAGATATCGTTGGTTGTGACTTTGCAGAATAGGATATGTATGTTTTGGCAACATGTTAAATGTGCCTGGGGTCCCCATGGACCCCAGGATACAGGATTATAGTTAAACACAGGAATGTTGTTAGCAATACAATGAAACAGCAGGAAACAATAGACTTCAAGGGTTTACTACAATTTTTTCAGCAAAAAGACAAGAATACGCCATTACAGCGGAAACAGTCATAATGAAAAGAGAAAAAAGTAACTTCATGAAACAAATATTTTACGGATAATTAACGGCACATTTTGGAAATATATAATTTTTCTTTTGCCAAACAAAATTTCATTTCACGATTCTTCTGGTAAAATATCAAATCGCTCTGATCCGTAGTTTTAAAATTATAGCGTTTTGAAATCGCAACTTCAGTTATTATCACCCTGTACTTGCCAACTTTTACAATTTTAAAATAAGGACATTTTCCACTATATTTTTAAAGAAACTTCTTACATTAATTTGTTTGAGATTTAAGATCTCGAAGTTTACTATCATAGCATTCTGGTGTAAAGTCTTCCCAAAAATTGGAAAAATTTAGCAGCTATGAGAGTAGATTCGAATCAGCAGCAAAGCATTGCGCATCCTTTAGTTTTTTTTCTTTTTAAATACACGAATACAAGGCTACACCTGCCAATTATGCTAATTTATCCGTAATAGCTTTAGGTTCCACTTTTTTTTTTTTTTTTCCTTTCACGCCAGTAACTTTATAAAATAATATTCAGCAACATGTACTCCCGATTAGATAAGAAGACTATTACTCTACAAATATACTGGGGTTTAAAAAAAAAAAAAAAAAAAAAAAAAAAAAAAACAGCCGGGACCTAACACTATTACTGTTTAAAAAGCATAATTAGCAGATCTGCAAGGTTCTTCTGAAACAATTTGTGAAGTTAGCGGAATTAAATCATCAGAAAATTCCGAAAACGGATTTGGTAATTTTAGCAAGGAGCTAAATTTGACGTCTGACAAGTTTAAGTAACTGAAACTTAAAATGGTACAGTAAGCAAACACTCCATCGCCAACTAATTTTGACGTAAATTGTCCTATAAATATGCGGCTGGTACCAATGAATTTGTAAAAAACGTCTACTATGATCTATAATGGTATAGTTAGAATTTTCTTAAGGGGTTATCTTCATATTAAAACAGTCACCAACTTCATTTTTTTCATTAGCAATTCCTATTTTTGACCTCATATTCAAATTTCTGAGATCAAGGCGGTTTGGAAAAGTCCTGTTTAAATGCTTTAACCCAATTGTTGATAGAGTTACAAGCAAAAATGTATTAGGGGTCCGTCTATACATTTAGAAAATATATATATATATATGATCTACCACATAAAATAATACGAAAGTAATTTTTAGAACGTATTGTGTTCCTTTCTAAACTTAATTAAATAACTACAGTTGAATCTCGTATAGCGCGCTATTAAAAAACACGAACAATAAATAGAGACTAGTACTCATGTAACGTCCCGTATAACGCGTAAAATAAATTTCACATTTTCACGCAATTAATCAAATTTTTTGAATCTTGACTTATATACATATATATATATTTTTTTCTTTCTTAACTTCTTAAATATAGTTTATGAATTAAAAAAATTAAAAAATTGTTTATTTTTAATAAAAATGAAGAAGTTTATTACGTCCTTTCATATGTTAAAAAAATGTAGACAGCAATAGCAAGATAAAATAATACTAGTTATAATGATAATAATAATAATAGCAATAAAAAAAAAGGTTTAATATTTAAAAATAAAATAATTTATCTACTTCTGTTGGGTATATTTTTATTTTATACTGTAAGCCGTTGAAAGTTTCTATAAAGGGTTACATTTAATTTGAGGCGTACAAAACTACAATATACAATACATAAAAATATAGATAACAAGATTTTAAACAAAAATCTGATAAAAAATATTTAATATTCAACAAAAAGAAGATACTGTTCAGAAGCATTCCTATTTTGAGTAATAAGTCACGCCTTTATCCCTAAAACACCAATTCATTTCACAAAATCATGATTAAATAACTAAAATTTTCTCATCATCAATCGAAACGGTAAATTTCATTCATTTATATGCTAGAGTTCTATAAAGAATCAGACAAAATTAATGAAACAAGAAACATTTTTTTAAGTAACGTTTTGTTTAAAAAAAAAAAAAGCCAGGGGTGGGATTTATTATTCTTTAGGAATGTCTTCAAATTTTCCCACCTGTAATGCTTTAATTTTACAAAAATAGGTTAATTTGTATAGCAAACATCGAAACCTTACATAAAAAACAAACCAAACCAATAAAATAAAATAAAATAAAATAAATTTTTTCAGTATTGGACTGAACTTGCATAAATTGGTCTGATAATGTATGTCCCACATAACACGATTTCCTATTGCCCAAAACAAATATCCCCCGTTATATAGTCGTCTACTGTACTTGAATTCTTAATTTTTAAAACTGTAAGATCTATATCTTTAAAAGTAATAAGACATATTACTTTGTTTTAGATTCTTTATCCATAATAAATGTGAATTTTACGCCGTGATTAGAATTATTAAATAATATTGCGTCTTATTACTTACAAACTTTGAATAAACACCATCAAATGCAATAAACTCGCAACAATTGTTTCGGGTCGAAAAACACACGACCCTTCATCAGGCGAACAAAGTAAGCACGAGTGCTGCAGTCAAAGCGGCAACGCTTTGCTGCAATGCTTTGCGTTGCCGCTTTACTGCAGCACTCGTGCTTACTTTGTTCGCCTGATGAAGGGTCGTGTGTTTTTCGACCCGAAACAATTGTTGCGAGTTTATTGCATTTGATGGTGTTTATTCAAAGTTTGTAAGTAATAATTTTTACAACGCCAGTTTTGTGATGCTTCTTTATTAAATATTGCGTCTTGTTTCACTAATAGATTTTATAAACTTAAAAAAAAAAAAAAAAAAAAATATCACTATTTGATTCTGTATTTAAAAACATATAATAAAAATTTAATATCTTATTATGTTACATCGTGCGACAAAATTTAAATAACATAAAGCTTACAAACGGTACAGTAAACAAATTCAAAAATGTCACAACAAGATTAAAACAGAAAATTCGTGGTTAAAAAATCTTGTAAAAATTATATAATAATAATAATAATAATAATAGTAATAAAACGATTATCGAATGCGTATTCCTGTTTCAAACAGTAAGTCTCGCTTTACCGTGTTTTCTAAAACATGACATTTAACTTTAGGTGTACGAAACCTACAATATTTAAATACAAAAAAAAAAAAAAAAATGGACAACAGGGTTAGTGACCATATTTTTTTTTCATTGAATTCGAGGAAAAATATTGCAGTGTACTGGAATTTCGTGGACAAAAAATAAATATATAATTAAATCACCTTAAATTGTTAGTAATTTTTATGTATAAAGCACCTAAATGAACTTATTTCAGCTTATTTATTATACATATAACAAATTATTATAATAAAACATAATAACTTTATAACCGGCGTTGCCAAATGTGTTGTAATATTTTGGGGACGAAGGTTGTTTTCGGTGACTGCCCTCGAGATTCGAGGGCATATGGTCAACCTACCGTACATGTGGTCCAGAGACAGGCATCACAATTTTGATCCTCCACGGTAGGGTTGTCTCGCCGGCTTCGGTGACCCCCCAGAGGTATAATTTTTTTTATCAGAACATGGAGGGCATTGCGGCCACGACAGATTTTACGTGCACCAGCCACCATTAGTGTACACGACGGTCTTCGGCAACTCAAGTACCGAACCAATCAATTTTCCAATTACAAGCCCAGCGCTCTACCGACTGGGCTACCGCGGCCCTTTAAGAAGAAATACTTAATATATTAGGATCGGATACGCTCTTATCTTGTAATGTAAGCCACGCCTCTACACATTTTTCTAAAATTTTTCATTATTAAAAAAAAAAAGAAAATGGTTTTACATATTTGCAATTAAATCCTTAAAGTTTTGTCTACAGCAATCGATGTAATAAATGCCATTGAGATTTACGCACACCAGCGTCATCTATAGAGTCAAATACAAATATGCAAACTAGTTTTTTACTTCCTTATACAAAGTATAAGGAAGTATAGTAATCCCGATTTGCGAAATGGATTTTGTATTTCACATTGCTCGAAAACAAATGATCGCTGAATGTTGCCAATTTATACGTGTGACTGTCATGATGTATAGTTGTACACCTGCAAGTGTCGTCTGAACACGAGCTCTCGTTTTAGAGATATAAGCGATTTTACACGATTTTTCGTGACGTCTGTATGTGTGTGTGTGTGTCTGTGTGTGTGTGTGTGTATGTCGCATAACTCAAAAACGGTTGGACGTAGAAAGTTGCGAATTGGTACATAGGTTTGTTATAACATCTAGTTGTGCACCTCCCTTTTTGGACTTTGTATGATTTTCCGTTTTGGAGATATTTAGGAAAATTAGGTTTATAATGACAAAAATACATAGGTTTTGGCCATAATGTATCAAAAAACGGTAATAACTCAAAAACGGTTGAACGTAGAAAGTTGCGAATTGGTACATAGGTTTGTTATAACATATAGTTCTGCACCTCCCTTTTTGGACTTTGTATGATTTTCCATTTTGGAGATATTTAGGAAAATTAGGTTCATAATGACCAAATATACATTGGTTTTGGCCATAATGTATCAAAAAACGGTAATAACTCAAAAACGGTTTGGACAAATCTTGCAATTTAACTGACTTCCCGACTAGCTAGACATTTGAAACTTTCAGAAAAGCCCAGAACACGTTGACAATGCGTTTTTTTAAATATTTTTGGCCAACTGTTTCCGATTCCTGCTGCCTTCGGCAGCGTTACCAGTACAAATCTTGCAATCGATTTTTAACTAACTTCCCGACTAGCTACACATTTAAAACTTCCAGAAAAGCTCAGAACACGGTGACAATGCATTTTTTAAATATTTTTAGCCAATTGCTTCGTGTCACTGCTGCCTTCAGCGGCGTTTATATGATTCAACAGAAAAATTATTTAACTAACTTCCCGACTAGTTAGTGATATTAAACTTCCGGAATAGTTCAGAAACACGGTGAAAATGCATTTTTTAACACTTTTATCCAATTGTTTCGGATCCGAAGTCCCCCCCAAGGCCCAACTTTAACATGTCCCCCCAACTTTGACATGAGTCCCCCCCCAAGATACAACGTTGACATGAGTCCCCCCCAAGGCACAACTTTGACATGAGTCCCCCCCAAAGCGCAACTTTGACATGAGTCCCTTCCCCAAGGCACAACTTTGACATGAGTCCCCCCCCAAAGCACATGAGTCCCGCTCAAGGTACAACTTTGACATGAGTCCCCCCCAAGGCACAACTTTGACATGAGTCCCCCCAAGGCGCAACTTTGAAATGAGTCCCCTCAAGGCCCAACTTTGACGAGAGTCCCCCCCAAGGCCCAACTTTGACATGAGTCCCCCCCCCTCAAGGTACAACTTTGACATGAGTCCCCCCAAGGCACAACTTTGACATGAGTCCCCCCAAGGCACAACTTTTACATGAGTCCCCACATGGCACAACTTTTACATGAGTCCCCCCCCCAAGGCACAACTTTAAAATGAGTCCCCTCAAGGCACAATTTTATTTTTTATTTATTTTTACTTCCTTATACAAAGTATAAGGAAGTATAGTAATCCCGATTTGCGAAATGGATTTTGTATTTCACATTGCTCGAAAACGAATGATCGCTGAATGTTGCCAATTTATACGTGTGACAGTCATGATGTCTAGTTGCACACCTGCAAGTTTCGTCTTAACACGAGCTCTCGTTTTAGAGATATAAGCGACTTTACACGATTTTTCGTGACGTCTGTATGTATGTGTGTCTGTGGGTGTGTGGGTGTAGGTCGCATAACTCAAAAACGGTTGGACGTAGAAAGTTGCGAATTGGTACATAGGTTTGTTACAACATCTAGTTGTGCACCTCCCTTTTTGGACTTTATATGATTTTCCGTTTTGGAGATATTTAGGAAAATAAGGTTCATAATGGGCAAAATGTATCAAAAAACGGTAATAGCTCAAAAACGGTTTGGACAAATCTTGCAATTTAACTGACTTCTCGACTAGCTAGACATTTGAAATTTACAGAAAAGTTCGGAACACTTTGACATGAGTCCCCCCCCCAAGGCACAACTTTGACATGAGTCCCCCCCAAGGCACAAATTTGATATGAGTCCCCCCCAAGGCACAACTTTGACATGAGTCCCCTCCCCAAGGCACGACTTTGACATGAGTCCCCCCCAAGGTAAAACTTTGACATGAGTCCCCCCAAGGCACAACTTTGACATGAGTCCCCTCCCCAAGGTACAACTTTGACATGAGTCCCTCCCAAGGCACACGAGTCCCCCTCAAGGCACAACTTTGACATGAGTCCCCCCCAAGGTACAACTTTGACATGAGTCCCCCCCCAAGGCACAACTTTGACATGAGTCCCCCAAGGCACAACTTTGACATGAGTCCCCCCCAAGGCACAACTTTGACATGAGTCCCCCCCCTAAGACACAACTTTGACATGAGTCCCCCCCAAGGCACAACTTTGACATGAGTCCCCTCCCCATGGCACGACTTTGACATGAGTCCCCCCCAAAGTACAACTTTGACATGAGTCCCCCCGAGGCACAGCATTGACATGATTCCCCCCAAGGCACAACTTTGACATGAGTCCCCTCCCCAAGGTACAACTTTGACATGAGTCCCCCCCAAGGCACATGAGTCCCCCCCAAGGCTCAGCTTTGACATGAGTCCCCCCCAAGGTACAACTTTGGCATGAGTCCCCCCCAAGGCACAACTTTGACATGAGTCCCCCCCCAAGGTACAACTTTGACATGAGTCCCCCCCAAGGCACAACTTTGACATGAGTCCCCCCCCAAGGCACAACTTTGACATGAGTCCCCTCAAGGCACAATTTTATTTATTATTTTTTTTTACGTATGCATGCATTTTTTTAAAATATTTTTAGCCAAATGTTTCGGCTCCAGTGACAATGTTTTTTAGCATTATGTATATTTCTAAAAGTGTATAAGGAAGTCATGTGGTACCCACATCAGATTTTGTGGCTCCCTTTTAGAAATATACATAATGTTAAAAAACATTGTCACTGGACCCGAAACAGTTGGCTAAAAATATTTTTAAAAAATGCATGCATACGTAAAAAATAAATAAATAAATAAAATAAAATTGTGCCTTGAGGGGAAATTTTATCTATAGAGTCAAATACAAATATGCAAACTAGTTTTTTTACTATTGTTTCCACGATATAAAGGCGGGGCTTCATTTCTTTAGTAATTATTTCACAATTTCGCCTGCATTGTGATAATTTTATAACAAGTAAGTCAATTTGTATAATAAACATCGAAAGGTTGCTTAGAAAACAATAAGAATAACATAATGGTAAATTAAAATAGTTTTTCGTCAGATTATATATAGATATTTACTTACAGAGGAAACAGATTATGACAAGTGATGGTCCCCTTACAGCAATAAAGAAAGAAATATCACTGTAACTCAAAAAATAGTGATAGGAATGAGCTGTAAATTTGGGAACCCATGATTTGGATGATGCCTGCTCTATTTGTCCAAAAATTAATATAGGCCATAATTCATAATTCTTTCGAATATGAATTTATTAATAATTTTCATAATTAAAAAAAAAAAAAAAAATTATCAAAAATATGCATGGAATATGGTTGGGTCACTTCATTCTAACGCAAAAAAAAAAAAAAAAAAAAAAAAAAACCAGAATTTGAATATAATAAATTTTTAGGAAGATATGAATTAATGTTTGTCACATTCATTTAACATTAGGATCACCATACTTTGAGAGCTTAGAACTATATGAAAAATTGAGCGGAAATATACAAACCATACCATTTCCCACGATGAACTCATCAAAATATTTCTAATTAATTATAAAAAATGGGGTATACCATTGAAAAAAATGAAGTTAATACCAATTTTAATAAGTAGACGACCCCTTAAGCAAAATCTAACTATACCATTACAAACCAGACGTTATTACAAATCGATCGATACCAGCCGCATGTTTCTACGACAATTTACTTCGAAATTAGGTGGGGGTGGCGTTTAATTTTTTTCTGACTGTACATTCAAGGAAATATACTGTACTTAACAATTTCGTAAAAACTGTTTAAATTTTATAAGAGTTGAAGGAGTGGTGTGCGTATAAAAACTACTTGGAATTGAGAAATATTAATAAGAGTATCAAGTAATAACCTGTTTCTTGTAAAGTATGACATTTTTATCTATCTTTAATTCGTTGTTTGTTAATTTTATTGTGTTGTTTATATTTTTCGATTATTTATTTATGAATAGTTTTTCATTTTAGATAATTCTAATAATTTCAATATTAAAATTGGAAAGGAAAATACTTTAAAAAAAAATACTCAAGTGTGAAGTTTTGTTTTAAACATAAACACAAAATCGCTATATCTGAGTGAGAAATTTAGTTAGCATTAAAATTGAATTTTAAAAAGATGGATAAAAATAAATTTTATCCATCTATATACTATTTTTAGTTCATGTATATTATTATTTTTTTTTTTAACATAAAACCACCTTTCGATATATTTTTTTAATTAGCATGCTTTCATTTCTCTGAGATAATGAAAATTAACTTTAAAATAATTTAATGTACTTTTTTTTTTTTTTTAATTAATCTTTTTATTTCAAGTATTGTAGGATTTTAAGCCTATCTAAGCAGTGTCATTAATTTCCAAAGATTAATTAATGAATATAATAGTATCTGATTGTATTTAAAGGTAATTTATTTAAAATCTTATGAGTTATCACTAAATAAAAGCACCTTTAACCTTAAAAAATGCAAAAATAAATAAATAAATACAAAATATATAATCCCCCCTAAATTCAGAAAAATCCAAAAGAATCTATTCTTTTAATACCCTAGACTAAAAATGATCGTATGATTTGGAAAAAAACATTTCAACCCAAACCATGACTATACACCCGGGGAATGTAATAAAGAAGCATAATAGAATACAACCCGAAATCCCTGAACAGAGAGGTAAAGACAAACGATTTTCGAGAATTCGAACCCACTTCCACTTCCCTTCATACAAACAGACGATATTGAGGGGTGGGTTGGAAAACCTGGTGGAGGAGGCGGACGGTTTTGAGCAAAGCGAAGTCGAAGACAAGCCGCTTGATTAATGGACTCGCAGGAAGTCCCGGATGTGGTTCGGGATGGGCAGAGTTGGCCACATATTTTTTTTATTCATTGTTTGATTTTTTTTTTTTTTGTAAGTCATCGATGAATGATAACGGTTAGTGATTTTTATTTTTTATTTTTTATTTATCATGTAAGCAGCCTTTAACTTGAAAATGGCGGATTTTGTCTGACGATTTATTTTATAAATATTTAATATTGTTTCAAACAAAGAGTTTTGATTTTTTTTTCTCCAGTTGTCGAAACTAATGAGCTTTGATATTAAAAGTAATAGAATTTATGCATTGTTATACCAATACCTTATTCTTTTATAATTCAATATATTCAATTTGGTTTAATAAAATAAAAATTATATGCAGTTTAATAAAATATGAATGTGCATTAAAGAATTTTAATCTCATGCATTACACGTTAATTGAATCCACTGTTTGCAACACGTCTCTCTTTCCCTCCACCAGAATAAAATAGGTAAAAATACAATTATTCACAATTAAATATATATATATGCTTTCAAAATTAATGTGGGAAAAAAAAAAAAAAAAAAGCTGTCGAATAGCAAGAAATTTTTGTTAGACTTTCTACCACACTGCTTCGCAATGATATTTTTAACACGTTGAGTGCCATGTCAGCCATCGGTGGCTGACACTGAATTTTCCGTTTAGGCCGCGTCAACCACCGATGGTTGACAGTATAAAATATGATAATAATAATAATAAAAAAAAAAAAAAAAAAAAAAAAAAAAAAACATTGTTTTAAGCAATTACTGAAAATTTATTCAATATTTACTTAATTTTTATTAATTTCAGGATTATATCAATAAGGAACTTTAATGGATTTTATTGAAACACGGTAAACATAAAAACACATTGCTATATCGCAGTACCAGCGCGCGTGGCCTGACGGGGATTTCCTTAAGAATTCACGTGGCGCTCAACGTGTTAAACAAATTTAATCGTTTAAAATTATCAATTTCTTTCAAAAGTTTTAAATGTATTCACATACCTGCCAACCGTAGCCTCCTAAACTAGATGCCTGTAGCGTGGCTCGGAAACTTGGCAACAGCTCAAGTGGTAGACAGCGCCACCTGGAACTGATTGCACGACTTTTTCATTCAACTGTCACTATTAATTTTAAGAAGTGATATATGATATATATTATCGACGTTTCTTTGATTCTATTCGCCTTTTATGGATATCAAATCCCACTTAAAAAACTTTTGGTGATTGTTGAATTAAAAAGTCGAGCAATCTGTACCAGGTGGCGCTGTCTACCGCTGGAACTGTTGTCAAGTTTCCGAGCCACGCAACAGGCATCTAGTTTAAGGGGCTATGTGTCAACCATCTCATTATAAACCGTAACATTTTTAGAACCCACCTTTTTTTTTTCCACACCAGTCTTTTTTTAGAGTAATTTTATTCGTATTTAATCGTAATCACATATGGAGAAATTTACTCTAAAAACAAAGTGGTGTGGAAAAATGTTATGATTAATAATAAGATGGTTGGCAAATATGCTTTCGATATCGCTATTACAGTAGGACTTAGAAATAAAAAAAAATTCTGGTGTTATAGCTAATTTTGCACACAAAAAAGCTAAAATTTATTGAAAAAAAATTAAAGCAATTTTTATTTTCTATTTTGTAATAGTTTTTTAAGTCTATGATGTTATATTCAGAGATCACCACGATGAGTGACAGAGTCGACAAATACTTCACCCAGTGGGACACCCTGTATATTTTGTGTTCGATTAAACCGAAAAGTTTATTTTTTCCATTTTTGATCCTATATATACAATATGTATAAATTACTTGGGATTTAAAATCAATTTGAAATATTAGATAACTATATACTTAGTTTTTTGTTGTACAAATTACCAAATAATCCCTTTTAATATGTGTAACATTTAATTGCATCTAAATTCATAGATGAATTTAGATGCAATTGTGCTTTTAAAGAAATAAGTTTATTATTAATATTTGGCTTTACTAAATATAATGTTCATTTACTAAATAAAAAAAAAATAGTTTTCTGAATAAAGAAATATCTTATTCAAAAGTTTAAGTTTAGTTCATTAAAAAAAAGAATTTTCAAATACCAAACTTAACTTCAAGAAAAGTATTTTAGTTGTTACAAAGTCATTTGTAGTTCAGAGAGAAAAAAGCATAGATAGACACACACTTGCAGCTTTTAATAAGAGTTAAAGAGGAGCATACGAAGTTATGAAATGTAGGAATTAAAAAAAAAAAAAAAACTCTTACGAGTTTTTCTGCTTAATGGAATTTAACATCCTAAACAGCTGACGAGAAATGAATTTTTATTTTCGTTTCAAAAGATCCCGCTTGCGCTTTTAACGAAGCTATTTATAGCAAGAAGAAATTTTAACTGGTTGCCCATTTTTATTTTTGCGTCTGTTCATCACTTGTTTTTCTAGCATTATTTTTTTATCCAGCCTTCTGTTGGGAGGCACATTAACCTTGTCGCAACTATCATCTGTTGCCATTTCCTGGTTGTCATTAACGGCACTGGTTGTCGTCTGCGAGAGTTTTTACACTTTTTCAAAATTTATTTTTAAATAATGACTAACGAGAACGATGAAAACAATTTCGTCGATCATTTATAACACATAACACATTTTTTTTTTTTTTTTTTTCAAACTTCTTTTACATTTTTCTTTTCTTTTAAATCTTAATGTTTGATAATTATTTCGCAAGTTTAAATCTTTCTTTTTAATATGTATATCATTTGGAATAAATTATTTGTAATGCAACATTTTAGACAACAATTTTTTTAATGATGAATAAATTTGTTATACAGGGTGTTTATAAAGGCCCGGACCCATTTTGATATTTAATAACTCATAAAATAATGAAGATATAAACAAACTTATGGCATTTATTGATGGAATAACTCATATATTTTCTTTTCAGGTTTGAATATCTGTACTTTCGTAAATATCATCTGCGCGTGTGGTTAATTTCAGATAATTTTATTTTCCAGTCTAAATATCTGTACTTTTCTAAATATCCTCTGCTTATTAATTGCATTTTTCTCCCTTTTGTTTTTGGCAACTATTGCAATGTTATGTTTACTTTTGATGTGTTTGTTGTGGGTTTTTTGTGTGTGGTGTGGACTAATGCACGACCGAGTCATTGGGCCTTTCTTTTTTACAGAAAAGACGGTCTCATCAGTCGTATACTTAGACATGTTGGAAAATTTCGTATTTCCACAACTAGAAGAGCTTCAGCCACATGTCTTTTTGCAACAAGATGGTGCACCACCTCATTGGGGTACCATCGTTCGTATTTCTTTGAATGACCATTTTGCAGAAAGATGGATTGGGCGAGGAGGTCCAATTCCTTGGCCACCGAGATCACCTGATATAACGCCGCTGGACTTTTTCCTTTGGGGATTTGTAAAGGACAATGTTTACAGGAGGAGAGTGTCGAACATTGATGACCTAAAAGTCAGAATTACAACAGCAATAGCCTCTGTGGATGCCGACATGCTTGCCGCTACCTGGCGTGAAATTGACTATCGACTTGATATTCTCCGTGCGATGAAGACACGTGGAAGTTCATTGACAAGGGTCATGAAACTTTTTGAGTCTATCTAACCATTTTTGTTATTAATTTTAATCTATCTTTATTATTTTATGAGTTATTAAACATCAAAATAGGTCCGGGACGCGTATCTCCGAAATGTTGGCGCATACAGGCGAACCTGGCGAATTTTTGTAGCTCGCGCCAAAACACTCTCTGCCGCAAAGCAACCCTTCTTTCCACTTCATTCGCGACTCGTTAAGGATTCGAGCAATCTTTTTTTTTTTTTTTTTTTTTTTTTTCCCAAGAGAATAAACTATAAAAATGTGCCAATGGAGTTTTAGTATCGTAATTCTTAAATAATACATTTAATGCAAAAATTTATTAGAAATCCTCCACCCTTTAAATTTAATTTAGCAAGATTAATGAAGAAATAAAATTGTAATATTCTAATTTTAAAGCTTTTAAAATTGTTCTTGAAATACATTTATTTATTTATTTATTTATTTTACTTTCTCTTACCAACATATATGGTAGAGAAAGTATTGTTTTGGGGGTCAAATTTTCGAAATTGAATTTTTGTTATATATACACGTTTTGAGGCTCCCTGAATCATAATTGTTAAAAATGTGCCAATGGAGTCTTTGTATCGTTATTTTTAGATAATATAATTTAATACCAAAATTTATTAGAAAACCCTTTAAATTTATTTTATCAAGATTAATGAAGAAGTATATTTGTAATATTATGATTTTAAAGCTTTTAAAATTATCCTTGAAATACATTTATTTTATTTTATTCTGTTTTATTATTATTTTTATTATTATAATTATTTACTTTCTCTTTGTCAAATAAAATTGTTTCAAAACCTATTTTAGATTATTTGAAAAGTACATTAAACTTTACATTCTTACGCTATTGATCTTAAGATTTAATGTGCAATCTGTCATTATAATATTGAAATGCAGGCTAAAAAAGAAAGTCGTGTGAGTGACACACCAGATTGTCATTATTATGATCATTATTTAGTTTATTTTACCCATACATTGTAAGAAAAGTTTTACTTTTGATTCAGATTTTCGAAATTGAGTTTTTGCTACATTTGCTTAAATATCCTGAAACAAAAACTTAGGTTTTTAGCGGTTGCCTGAATGTGTCTGTGTGTTTGTTATCACCATACCTCAAGAATAGATATTGGGACTCGGATGAAATATTAAGTAATTCGTGTACAGTGACTAAGAAAAGAATTCAAATTCATTAAGTCTATGTGTGAATTTTCTGGTAAATACAATTTAATATTTTTGGATGAAACAAAAAAAATAAATTGAACTTATATTTTATGTGCATGAAAGAATGTTTCGTATACAATGTAGAATGTATATCCTTTATTAGAAGTTTACACAGAACTCCACAAAAGAATTCAGATATATTCATACAATGGAATTGCTGAAAGATAATTTCATGTCGTGCTATGTGTTTTAAATTCTGTGCTAAATTAGTACACTATATTGTGTTTGTAAAATATATAGTAAATATACAGGTCTACCCCAAATTAAATGAAAGCATTTCTTTTTATAAATAAAAATCAATGTAATAAATGCAATTAAAGTTTAATTAATTTAAAATTATTCTCTTATTCTAATTTACTTTATCTTATCCGTAAAAGGTCGCGAAAGTATTGTTTTAGGATCACGTTTTCGAAATTGAATTTTTGTTACATTTATATGTTTTGAAGTTTCCTGAATCCAAAAATTATGTTTTTAGTGGTTGGTTTATGTGACTTGTCTGTGTGTATTACAGATATTGAGTTTGTAAAATGGGTGCATCAGTTTTTAAATATCACTTATGTTATTGATAAGGACAATATTGCTTTGGAACAATGTAAGTTGTAAACTTCACATGTTATTCAAAATTTACGTTTTCTTTTTAACATGGCAAAATAGAGCAAAATTTCGATTAAACGTCCATTATGCCAATATTTTGTAGTAAACATGTCAGACTAATATTTTAAAATATATTTTTTAATACACTTTATTAAATATGAACATTTTAATTTGAAACTTTAGTAATTAAAAATTGTGTTTCCTTCATTTGACAAATTAGGCCAATACTTCCCACGAACTTGCAATGTGGGGATCAGTTGTGTTGGAAATTAATGTATGAAAACAATCCTAATAAAATTAGTCATTTATTTACGATATGTCAAATGTATCGAGTCGGATAGAGGGTAGCCTATGAGGTGCGGCATTTCAGTCTGCGACTGTGTTGAGTGTTCTATCATACTCATTCCTTTTAATATGAATACATTTCGCTCTCAATAGAAATTAGTAACAATAAATATAGGATGAAAATGGTTTTGCGCATCATTATTACTTTGATTTGTATAACATATTAAGTTAGATTGTTTATGATTACTGAAAAACAAATAGAATAGCATTAATAAAATGTTTAACGTTTTATTTTATAACTTTGTAAGTTGGGGTTGGGGGGGGGGGGTAAAGAATGAGAAATGGACATGTCCGAGGAGGAAATTATACGTAGAAAATTTTATGAATTTCAACCATAAAATTTAACACGAAATATCTATTTTATTATGATTAAGATGTTCTTTAGAAATACATAATAGATAAATATAAGGTGATAATTTATGAAAATTCAAGCACTGCATCGTAAGAGAAATATTTTATAAAGTCGTACATTTTAAAAATTTAAATACAAAATGATAATAAAAATAGTTGAAATGTAAAATGGCGTACTACTGATTTGGACTTATGAACATTTTTCATGCATTTTACTAAGAATTTGTAATTTGTTTGAACAATTTTTAGAAACTTTTTGGCCTTATACATGAAATCGGATCTCAATACTAATATATTACCATTATTATTATCTACTTCTCTATTCGGATAACTATTTCTTAATTTCAAGATATGTTTCGTTTTGCGATTTAAATCCTACATTAATAATCAGAAGAAAAAAAAAAAAAAAAAAAAAAAAAAAGAAAGAAAGAAAAACGCCGGATGTTTATTTATACAGGTTAAGCGGCGTGAAGTTTCTCTTTGCACTTCCAGATTTGACGAAAATCGCATTCTCTGGCGAAAAATTGTGAATTTGTTCTGCATGCGCCAACAGTTCGGAGATACGCGTCCGGGACTTTATAAACACCCTGTATTATTTGGATTTAAAAACTGCAAAACCCTTCCTTCATGAAAACTGTTTTGTACTGAAAATACAAGTAAAACATTACGGAAAAACGCAGTAGCCAATTAGCTTCCACTCTACAGAATTGAATCTTGATAACGGATTCGGCTACTATCTCAGCACCTTTGACGATCATATTTGGCAAAAATAGTACTTTAGAATTGTTAAATAATGTAAATCCAACTGAATTCAGATCTCTGAGCTTAGAATTTGTGATTGAGAGACGAAAGACAAGATTTGCTACCTGTAGGGATTTGTGTAGAGGAATTTTAAATTCGTGGGAACATTTTGATGGTGCATTTGCAAGACATTTTATAGGATTTTCCACGAATTTTCTTAATGTTTCACTAAAATAGGACTTTTATCTTCAGTATATGGACGTTGTGAGCTGTCAGTTGGCACATGTATACCTGCCAACATCCTAATTATGAATCAGAAAATTTTTAGTACACACTGCTTTTTCCACACCACTTTATTTTTAGAGTAATTATCTCCAAATGTAGCTACGAGTAAATAAGTATAAAATTACTTTAAAAAGAGATTGGTGCGGAAAAAAAAAGGCGAGTACTTAAAATCTTCTGATTATTAACGCGCTGAGTGTCATGCCTGCCATCGTTCTCTGACACTGAACATTCCGTTTAGGCCGCGTCAACCACCGGTGGCTGACAGTGTAAAATATGATATAAAACTAAAAAAAATTACATTGTTTTAAGTAATTACTGAAAATTTATTTTCAATTTACTTAATTTTTATTTATTACAGGATTATTCATTAAGGCATTTTAATGAATTTTATTGAAACACGGTAAACATAACGTGCTTTTAAGCAGCGCGCGTGGTCTGACGAGGATTTTCTGAAGAATTTGCGAAGCGCTCCACGTGTTAATGAGACGGTAGGCGAGTGTGTGTATGTGTGTGTGGGGGGGGGATCTCGAGAGCACTTTTACTTTTCCCATCCTTTAACACCCGTCCTTAATATATTATCGCGCCGCCAATTAAACTTCCTGATTAGCTTTTTAACATTATTTACCGTCCTCCCCTTCATAAATATTATTATTATTATTATTATTATTATTATTATTATTTTTAATTTTGTAAAGATTTAACAATTTTTTTTCTTAAATTCTTTTCCTCTTTCCTTTCGGCTGTTTCTTTTTCTGTTCTTCTCTTTTTCTATTCTTCTTCTTCTTCTTCTTTTTCTTTTTTTTTTTTTTTCACTTTTTATATCTTTTGCCACCCTTTGTCGCGAGGGCGTTTTCGCCGGCGGCCAATATATATATATATATATAAATATCTATATTTTTTATTTGTTTGTTTGTAATAAACTACGGGGAGGGAGGGGGTCTTAACCACTTCACAGGCCACCACATTTTACAGGAGCTAGGATTTTCCGTATTCTCTCGTGGTGGCCGCTAGGGCGGTTAAAATCGCTCCAAACTGCTCTGTAGTCGTGAGCAACCTCATTCCGTCTAACAAACCAACCTTTTTTAAAAGTATTTTTCTTCTTGTTTAATTTAATTACATTTGAAGAAAATTTCTCTAAAAATAAAGTGTGTGGAAAAGGGCGGGTTTTAGCAATCTTCAGGAATTTTAATTAGTAAGTTGGTAGGTATGAATTCGAGTTGGCAAAACTGCAAGAAACTGTAAGACAAGCAGTCGAATACTAATAACAATACGCATTTGTGCTCTGCAGTATATATGTCGTTGATTTCATGACTCTGGTGGTTCGAGTAGTACGTTTATTAGAACGTTTAAAGATTATTTTTCAGGAAAAACTGCATTCACCGACTTGAATCGGCTTGGCACAAGCAAGAAAGCCAACGTTTTAATGATTTCTGAAAAATAAACTCAAAAGACATTTAATTAAAAATTTTATTTCATATTAATCCAGAAAAATTATTTTACTCTAAATGAATGTGATCTTTTATTATACTCTTACATAGCTGCGAACTATCCTAATTAATATTCCGTAATACTTTTGGTAAACGCCCCCTTTTTCACACCACTTAATTATCAGCACTGAGCTGAAGAACAACTGGAGGAAATGCTAGACCGGTTTTCGCATGCCGTTTTTTGAAGGTTTGTCTTTCGAGCGTTGTATGGCAAAAAGCATTTGATATATTTATATTTCAAAGTAAAATTGTGTAAAGGTTGTCAGTTCGAACAACCATATGCTAAACATGACATTACAATTTAAAATTTTAATTCTTTAAAGATTTTAATAGTAATAGATGACCCGACAAATGTTGCTTGCCATACAAGGTCGGCGAAAGATTGCAGAAAAACTGGCACGCACGAACACTGTGTAAAAGTATTGGAAGCATTTGCTCCAGTTGTTCTTCAGCTCAGTGATTATCAGAGTAATTCTCTCCAAATGTAATTGAGATTAAATATGAGCAAAAATTCTCTAAAAAGTGGTGTAATACGAAGAAAAATACTCTGAGAGTGGTGTGAAAGAAAAAAAAAAAAATGATACTAACAATACTACGATATATTAATGAGGGTATTGGTAGCTATGCTCTTACATTCGAAAAATTAATGATCAGGGCTCGTGAAATACGGTCGTCTGGTCGCCATTGACAATCAATATATTTTAGTTGGCGACTATGTTTTCAATAAAAACTCAACATTTAATTTTTAATTTTTTTTTTTTTTTTAAATATTTTGGTGAAAACAATTGGGTTTAGAATCTAATAGAATGCCGTGTAGTTCATACCAATTCGTGTAAGCAACAAAGAGAAGGAAAACAGCGGCTCGTGGTTATATGTGTGTATTTCGCAAACCGTCGTTTTGAATCAATATACCAAGCTAAAAAACAAAACTTCAGAAAAATCTCCAAATAATCTGAAGGTATTTACAACAAAAATCATAACATTTGCAGAATAACTGCTGTTTGGAAGTAAAAAATTTGCATATATATATTATCTGCTTAAACTTTTTATTGTTCTAAATGCCTTCAGATTATCTGAAGGTTAGCGCAGTTTCTTTCTTTCTTTTTTTCTTTCTTAAGTTTTTTTGCAGTTTTATTTTAGCTGGGTAGGTGCAATAGGGAATTCAAACTGCGTTCCACCGTGTACGTTTATGAACTGATGCAGTTTACACCGCTCGCGTTCACTCGCTTTGTGACCCGGTGCTGAATAGTTGCGCCGGTGTAATGATATATCGATGCCAGCAGTTTATCAGTTTAGAGAAAATAATAAAACTGGTTTGAGTTTGTCAGATTTAAACAAGTGTGTTTTCTGATTTATAATCCAGTCCTAAATTACCATTTGATATTTATACGCAGAATTTTAATTTATATTTTCAAGTAAATTTCAAAATTGAGGAAAAATAAATAAATAAAGACGCTGGGGGGGGGGGAGGTATTTTTTATTGGCGACCACTTTTTTATTTTTTGAAATTCCTGGAATTTTTCTCCGTTATTTTCGATCTACGCAGTCGTAGTGCATTTTTTTCTTGTATCTCTTATTCAGTTTCAACAAGTAGCTTAATGAAGTTAGATGTGGCTGTTTTGCCAACATAAATTGACACATCATTTATGTTTAATCTAGAAATATTATACATATTATCAAGCTGATCATTTTCGCTGAATTTAAGAGTATAGTTCATAGTCATACAATACAAAATATATACATGATCATCGCTCCTATTCTCAGCTATAATAGATTAAGTGTTACATCTGTAATACAGCAAACAGCTCGGAATATCTTTCGCTTTCAAAAATACTGACAAAATAAATAAAGGATTCTCTGGAACTAGGTAAGCGAATTATACTTACGGTACAACCATAGCCTCCTAAACTAGATGCCTGTCGCGTGGCTCGGAAACATGGCAACAGTTGAAGCGGCAGACAGCGCCACCTGGTACAGATTGCGTGGTTTTTTTATTCAACAGCTACCAAAATGTTTTAAAAGTGCTATATTATAGACATGAAAGGCGAATAGAATCAAAGAAACGTCGATAATTTATATCATGTATCACTTCTTAAAATTATTGGTGACAGTTGAATAAAAAAGTCGCGAAATCTGTACCAGATGGCGCTGTCTAACGCTTCAACTGTTGCTAAGTTTACGAGCCACGCGACAGGCATCTAGTTTAAGAGGCTATGGTACAACATTGCATGATGCATGTTTATGAAATTTGCAAATTAATAGATAAACCATAATTTCAAATCATATCAAAACTTGTCGTACTCCGACTTTCAAACCAATACGGTTTTATAACGATACACACATAATTTTGTCCTCATTTGTAATACATAAATTATACTTTAAATGTAGAATTTGATAATTATTATACATGCCTTTTTGTTATCTGTTTTACATTTTCTTAAAAAAAAATAATAATCATTTGGAGGAATTTAGTTGCCATAAACTCTTTTTAAAATTTGTGAATAACTGTAATTGCAATTTATTTCATTTTACTTGAATGGGGGCGAGAAACGTTGCAATGATAAATTCAAATACATATTCATATTTAAAACTAAGGTAAGAATTGCAAATATTATGGCATCTTGAATTATGCATCAACTTCACAGAATTTCACTGAAATATGCTTTATAATATAATAAGTACATCAAATATATATATATATGTATAAAGCTTTAGACCATCATATCGCTTTTCATAAAAAAAAAAAAAAAAAAAAAACTTGTAATATGGTGTATATTTTCCGTAAATCTAATATTATTAAATATATTATAAAATTTGAATGTTATTTATTTTTAAAAATCACTAATTCACGTGAAATTGCATGAAAAGGAGTTTGTTTCTGTAAAGAAATTGCGAATAATAGACAATTAAAACATTTTTCAAAGTGTACATATTTTATGTTTGCTATTACTACTAAAATATTTTGTATAAATTTATTTTTTTTATAATAATGCATAGCTGCCAATATCATAATTAATAATCCGGAGTATTGTTAGTACAAGCCCCCTCCTCTCCTCTGTTTTTTTTTTTTTTCTCCCCATTTTTAACGCCGCCTCTTTTTCTACACCACTTAATTTTTAGAGTAAATCTCTTCAAATGTATTTATGATGAATTAAGAAGAAAAATACTCTAAAAAAGTCTGGTGTGGAAAAAAGGGCGGTACTAACAATCTTCCGGATTGGGTTGACAGCTCTGGATTATTTTTCTTCTCAGTTAATCGCAATTGCAATAAGAGAGAATTACTCTTAAAATTAAGTGGTGTGGAAAAAGGGGCGTGTACTAACAATATTCCGGATTATTAAATTGGCAACTATGTAATAAAGTTGTTTGATAAATGAATTTCTAAAATTAAATAAAAGAAAAATAACTATTAAAATATTTGTATTCGAAATATACTTTGGCTACTTCGATTCATGTTATAAAAGCATTTTATTTTGTGTAAAACATTTTATAAGATTTTACGAGAAAAATTCTGTTAGCAAGATTTTTCGAAAAAAAAAAAAAAAAAAAAAAATTACAATCATAATTTGAACTAATGGAAAGTCACAAAAATATCTGGCATTGCATAATAGTATATTGCAAAATATTTCAACCGTGCTCCGTTGTTTTTAAGTCATGCGACATTGTTTAAAATGTTGAATTCACACATTTTATTTTGATCAAGATTTATTAGCTGTGGATCAGTATGGATGGATACTACAGAGTTTTGAAAAAGTTTGTATTCGTAAATTATCAGCAATCATCATTAAACAACAAAGATTTCTGTCCACAGCTTATAAAAAATTGTTTAATTCGATTAAATAATTTCCATCATTATGTGTATCTCTATATATGTGTGTGTGTATATATAAGAATAATAATAAAAAATTAAATACAAATGAAATGAATAATTATATAAAAATACAGTCGACACCGGTTATAACGTACCTGGGATATAGCGTACTTTCGCTTATAACGTACTCAGATGCTTGGTCCCGAACGAAACCCTATATAATGTAATGGTTTACATCTTCGGCTATAACGGACTACGCAAAAGCCTTGATCTGGTTATACTTTTTAGACTGGAACGAAAAGCCAAAATTGGATGTCAACCTTGTATTTCTGGTTTGGAAATCGGTATATTTTCTTGGATACCGTCTTTCGATGTCTCCTTTATCGCCTTATATCTCCTTTATACCTTTAAAACTTTATCGCGGTTCGTTGAATTCCATACTCATTATTCAGAGACTCTGCAAAGTTCCATTATAAATATTGAAAATGTAATTTTTACTGTGTCATCTAATCAAAGAAAACAACGAAAAATAACAGATTATTTTTCCAAATAAACATGTAAGTAGTAAAATGTTTTTTTTTTTCTTTTTTCTTATTTTATTTTGAGAAACTCATAAACTTTCTATTTAAAATCTCTATTATTGCGAGTGTTATTATGCACCTTTTTCTTTCGTTAGGCACTAAATTATATTGGAAATATTGCTTATAACGTACTTCGGTTATAACGTACCATATTTTCTGGTCCCCTGACAGTACGTTATAACCGGTGTCGACTGTAATTAAATATGAATTAAAATTAACTAAATAAACATAATTTAATATAAATAAATAAATAAATAAAAACTATAAAATTACATATAATGCATTAAACAAAAAATATATATATCACATAAAAATCCCCTTTCTTCATTTTTTGTGTTTGTTTCTTTTTAACCTTTTTTTTTTTTTTTTGGTGTGTGTGTGTGTGTGTGTGTTCCTTTCTGATAGGTTTTGTATGCTGATTCCTATTGGTTTATTGTGTTGATCCTCGTCCTTTGGATTTTGTCCTGTTTACAGTGTTGCTTTTGCCTCTAAGGTAGATAGAACGTTTTTTTGCGCCTGAAGAAGTCACGTCCTTCGCCACGTCCTTTCGAAACCGGTAGTTCTTTCATTAATTTTATAGTGTGTAAAGAAGATTTTACGTTTAAATTTATTATTTTATTTTATTTTTATTTTTACTTTTATTTATTTATTTTTGTTGTTTAATTTTTTACCGGTTCTCTTTTTCTCTTCATAACAAACCTTTTATGAGGTAAAACATGTTTTTAAGTTTAAATATGCACGATGTAGTTGTTTATGTAGTCAAAACTAATATATAATACAAATAAAGGTGTTTTAAAATTTACAGACATAATTCTTTATGTATAGTACATATTTAAAGCAAAACTTTCTATGTACTTAGTTACATTTTTGCAGATTTGAAATCATTTTTAGACAAGTATCCAATTTATCAGTTATTTATTTAAATATAATATCATAAATCAGATATGTAAATTTAAATGCGTACACAAAAATGATTCAAATTTCCTGCAATACCATAAATGTTTCAAATAATTGAAAATTACACAAACGCACATTTTCAAATAATATAACCTTTTTAGCTGCTGAAAATAATTTAAAAATTTTCTGCTTTGTGTTTCCTAGATAACATTAAAAAGAAAAAGAAAAGAACTAGAGACGTAAAATGTACTTTAGTAATTCCTAATTCCATTTCATCTCAAAAAGATAAGAATACAAATTTTGAAAGCTAAATTACCAAGATACATTTTTCAGTATTAAATTTTCATTGGAAATATGAATAAGGAATTTTATACGCGGTTAATATGGCTACTCCATTTACTTTAAAAAGTGTACCTTTACAAAAAGATTTTTTAACGATGACATATTTTAAAATATTTGGCTTACTGCCATAACAGAGTACTGTATTTCGAGATCAAAGGAAGATAATATCTCTTGAAATATTCTCTGCGCCATCTGTCGGTGAGTGAAAGGAACCGCGTTGATTTTATTCCTTCTGCTCGAACAAGTGGTGCATTTATTTAGCTTCAGAAGATGAATATAATTCCTCGAATGCGATTATGCGATCGCATAGCTTTAGCAGAAACGATAACAATGGATATCAGACTTTGCCATTAGAGGCGAACCATTTATTTCTTTGCAGACTGTTTGCCTTTTGAGCGGTTTACACTGTTTTTAGCTCTGTTGAATCTAAATAACAAAAAGATTTTCTAGACGTTTTGTTATGAATGAGCATTTGATTTCTTTTTTTTTTATTTGTTTTGTTAAAGGATTTATTTATGTAAAAATACATAAAGCGAAGTTTCCAGTATTTAAATGGAAAAAAAATTTACAGTAAATATGTGTCCTCTGTTCTTTCTATAATGCGTTTACTTATTCATCTATTGGGCAGTTGGAAAGTTAAAATGTAAAAGATTTTATGAAATAAATAAATATAAATTACTTTATTTCTTATTTTTTAGCGCCTATTTTAATCAATCTGCAATAAAAGCATCGTCAACAATTTCGCGAACGTCTTACATAAATGTGGTATTTATGCCAGTATACGCTTAGCGATAGTTTTTGTTTAGTTTTGGAAAGTAAAAGTCACCTTTTTAAGACGAATAAAAGTGAAATATATATATATATATATATATATATATATATATATATCTGTCTATATAAATATGCAGAAGTATCCATTTGACTGTCTGCCCTTTGGACCTTAGGCTACTGATCGCAGAGCTATAAAACTCGGCACAGGGGTAGGTTGAATCCTGCAGGTGTGCACCTCACCGAGATTTTCTCAAATTTCGATTTTTTTTTTTTTAATTCTTTTTTTTTTTTTGTTTTTATCCATTGAATTTTTTGTTTCATTTACGGAAATTTATACTTTTTTCTAGTCATCTGCGTTCCTTAACAACGGTTGTTATGCGATTTATTTTGTTAATTAATTGGAAAAATAAATATATACTATCACACCAACATTTCAAATTTTAAAATCAGATTCAGCATAAATATTTCTAGAAAGTAATTTGTCGTCCTTATTTTTAATGATTAAAGCTTGAACCCTGCAGGTGTGCACATCATCGAGATTTTCTCAAATTTCGATTTTTTTTTCTTTTATTATTATTATTCTTTTTCTTTTTCAGTTTTTATCCATTGATTTTTCTGTTTCCTTTACAGAAATTTATACTTTATTCAAGTCATCTGCGTTCCTTAACAACAGTTGTTATACGATTTATTTAGTTAATTAATTGGAAAATTAAATATATACTAAATAAATATTAAATAATAACATCGCCACCTTTCGTTTAATAAATACTGAAATTTAAACTGACGGTTAAGGCGCTGCCGCAGGCAGTGGGAACCCGGACTCGAGGTACCGTGAATGGAGAAGCTACTACCCGAAATGATGTTCAGAGAGATTTTAAATGATTTATTTATTTAATTCTTTTACTTTTTATCTATAAAGTGATACAGGAAAATAGTGATTCATTAAAAAATATCATTTAAATCTAGCGATGAGAGAAGCGGGCACAGCCTGCTAGTTTTAACTAAAAAACTTTATGTATTATATACAACTGCATATTTTCTCTTCATTCAATTTATATAAGAACTTTTGTATATAATATGACAACAAGGTATACAAATAAATTTCTACTGTTTTAAAAAATTAGAAGTGGCTCCATTCGACTTTCCGAACATTAGTAATTAACAGATGTTTAAACAAATTGTTTTTCCAGAAATAGTATAGTGTTTAACTTAATGCTACCTCACTTCAAATAATAGAGCGTTTAGACGCTATCGCAGATTAAATAATTTGGTCCCATAGGACGTAATGGTAAAGAATTTTTCTTTGTGTCCCTGAAAAAAACTATAAGTGCTAGAATCACCAAAATCTATACAGTTCGCGTGACGGTGAGCTATAACATGAATGTAAATTTTCAGTTTATTCAAATAAGAAGTTTTGACATAAGACGTTTACATGCTATCGCACTTTAAATAATTTGAGTACATAGGTCATAATGATAAAGAATTTTCTTTATGTACCTGTAAAACAACTATAAGAGTTAGACTCATCAAATTCTGTATAATTTGTGCTACGGTGATCTATAACATGTATATAAATTTTCAGCTCAACCGAATTAGACATTTAGGCTCTATCACACTTTAAATAATTTGAGCCCATAGCTCATAATGATAAATCATCTTTCTTTGTGTTCCTCTTAAAAAAGGGGAAAAAAACCTGAAGTGCTAGATTCATCATAATTTATACCGTTCGTGCTATGGTGACACAAGTACCAGCTGTCAACTCAATCGAACAAAGCGCTTGGACAGTATGTTGTTCACCCACACACATATATAAATCATCGTAAAAATAGCAAAAAGGAACATAGGGAACCTCGAAACGTATAGATACACCAAAATATCAAAGACAAAATTTTGTCATCATTGCAATACTTTCCTTAGATATGTATGTTCGAAAAGTAATAAATAGAAAGCGAATAAAACATGCTTTGTTTTGAAGACATGACTTTGACAGAGATTTCTTATTAACTATAAACTTTCTTCTTATTAACTATGCTATTAATTTTTTGAAAATGCTTCGTATTTGAGAAAAAAAGCATAAAAGTAAAAATTGACTGCTACATATCAAATAAAAAATTATAATAAATTTCTTGTGGTAAATAAATATCTTTGTAAACAAAATGTTTTATACAATTTTTAATAAAATCACACAATCAACTGTGGAAGGAAATCATATTTATTGAAATTTAATTTTTCCGACTGAGTGAAAATAATGCCTGGACCGGGACTCGAACCACGGATCTTTGACTTAAGATCAAGATAAGTCAAAGATCCGTGGTTCGAGTCCCGGTCCAGGCATTATTTTCACTCAGTCGGAAAAATTAAATTTCAATAAAAATGTTTTATGTTTGTTAATTTGAACAGGCCTATGTACTAGATTAAAATTTAATAAGAACAGATTTTTATGAGGTATGAAAAGATGAATTTGTTTACATAAACATCTATGTCATATAGAATTTTTTATACACATCTTTACCTCAACTATATATATATATATATATGTGTGTGTGTGTATATATTCATTAAAATTTGATGAACAATATTCCACTAATACGCTAATATTATTTTCAACGAGTATTTATGTTTGTATTCCATTCTTTACCTAAGTAATATTAGTAATTTTTTTTTTTTTTTTTTTTTTTTTTTTTTTAACCCGTTAACGCCCGAATTAATTTTTCAAAATCTTATTATCTGATTATTTCACTTCTAAATTAATATAGACAACTGTGAGTAAAATATATTAACTTAACAATTCTTCTTCTGGTAGTTTTAAATTTAAAGCCTATCCTCATTTATTGACGTTTAGTGTTCTAGCGAGAAAACTTCGAGATAGAAAAATTTTGAGATAACAGATTAATTTCCTATTATATAGTGATAAAGATCTCGAAAGTAAAGTATTATAATATATATTATTATTCAACTTGATTTAAGTTAATATATCTACGCCAAAAAAAAAAAAAAAATTATATATATATATATATATATATATAAATGCGACGAATGAAAAATCATAAAACGGCTATCCGAATTATGAAAAAATAATTAATAGTAGCCACAGAAAACTTTCAGGGATCATTTAGAGTGACGCTATAAACTGGCACTAAAAAGCAGAAATCATTTCAAGAAACCACAAAAGATATACGTGCTATTTTATTAGCTGTCCTCAAATGAGGACACTAGGCGCTAACGGGTTAATCTATGCAAGAAAAAAAGATATTTAAATAATTCACTATCTACCAATAAATATTTGGACAATTTCTAATTTAGACGTTTTGTCAAATATTTAGAAAAATTTAGCAGTATAAAGAACATCTTATACCCAGGGATGGAACACGGGCGCAGAATTCATACCGGAATCTGTTTAAGAAAATTCCATACCTATAATATCGTTGATTTAAGAGGTAGACAATTTTCTTACATTCATAGTGGTATGAATTCTGCGCCCGTGTTCCATCCCTGTATACCTCATACATTTCAGCAAAAATTTTGCACCAAAGAAAAAAAATGTTTTGGATCACCCTGTAAAAAGTAATGCTTAAAATGTGTTTTTGCTGTAGGTTGTAATTCTGAGGATTCGTCTAATTTTCTATATAATTCTTCATGAAGCTACCACTATATTCATAAATATATACAGTTTTTTTTCTTAAATTGCCACTTTTTAAATTATAACATGTTGGGTATTAGACCCAGTGCAAAGCCATTTTTATGATACTTGACATACTAAATTAAACGCAGCATATTCAATCAGAATGCAAAAATGTTAAATATCTTACGGAATATGAGCATGTTTACCAAATAATTTTTAATTACGCATGCGCAAGTATTTAAAAAAATTCATTTACATAACTTAATAGCGAAATGTATTGAGCAACTTATATGAAACCCCAAACAATTATCGTGTATATTCAAAAAGTTATGAGAGATAGGATGAACAAAAATTCGGTTCCTCTAAAAATGAAAGCAAAACTATAAGGGGTTTTAGAAACATTTTAATTTTGATTCAATCAGTGCCCAATGGTAATACAGTGTTCGCTGATTGTAAATAAACATTGACAAAACACCCTATCATATTCTTTTTTTTTTTTTTTTTTTTTTTTTTTCTTTTTGAGAGAGAAAGGAACCGAAATGCTGTTCATTATATAACTCACAACTCTTTGAATTTACATGATATTCGTTTGGAGTTTTCATATAAGTAGCTCAATACTTTTGGTTATTAAATTATGCAAATTAAATTTTTAAAAGCATGCGACACATAGTAAAAATTTATTTGGTAAAAATGCTCATATCTCGTAATTCTGATTGCAGTATGCTGTGTCTAATGTATGTATGTCAAGTTTCCTAAAAATGACTTTGCATTGCGTCTAATAACTTACGTGTTATAATTAAAAAGGTGCTTTTTTTTTTTTTTTTTCTTTTTATGTTTTAAAGAAACTATTACAACCCGAAAAAACTACTACGTCAGAAACGCCAAAGAAAAATATTGGAAATGCATACAGCTGTTTCGGTAGCCTATAGCGTACCGTCTCCAGTGCAAAAAGGATTGACGGTACGCTATAGGCTACCGAAACAGCTGTATGCATTTCCAATATTTATCTTTGGCGTGTCTGACGTAGTAGTTTTTTCGGGTTTTAATAAACGATTATATCTCCATAAATATATTTGGTAATCTCATAACAATTTTTACGGCTAATTAGAATAATCCTCATAATCACATGCTGCAGCCAAAACGTATTTCAAGCATTATATTTTACAGGGTGATACAAAACATTTTGATTTTTGTTTAACCTTTATCTGGACCCCTATTCCTCTTCAGGACAGAACTTTTGCTATAATATATGAGATATAACATTTTATTTTATATTTTAAAAGTTTCAAGATTCCTTAAGAATTTTTCCTTAAGAATTTTTCTAGGTATTTGGCAAAACGTCTAAATTCGAAAGTGTCAAAATTTTTATTTGTAGTTAGTGTATTAATTTTTAATAAACAGTATAACTTATACTCTATAACAAAAAAAGCGACTCACCAAGAAGGAGTAATGCAAACTGGACAAAAATTGACATACATACAGGTTTCGATGGAAAATGTAAAATTTTAAAGTTTGGCTTCCATCGAATGAGCATGCGACGTTGCAGCGCATCTTAACTGCGAAATTGGCAGAATATTAAAAATGACAAATTTTGATCCCAGGTCAAAAATTCTTCGAGAATTTTATTCCCTCTTCTCAGAAAGACAGTAGCTATGCCTCGCATACAGGTGTGCAAACAACATGTACAGATGTCAGCATTTGAGTGTGGTGTGTAGTTGGGCTCAAAGGAGCCGGTTGGTCTAATCTGCGATTTTTTTTTACAAACGGATAGGAACGGTACCACTATTAGATAATATATTGACCTGAATGGGTGAACCATGGCCGAACACAGCGCCAGAGAGGAAACGGTCGGCCTAAAGAGAGGACAGAAACTGAGAAGAAGTCAATCGTCAAAGCATTATTCAAAGCTCCAATTCATCATTATCATCGATCCTACGTGCAACTGGTACTTTGGTGACTTCAAAGACCCTTAATAGGCGGCTCAGTGAAATGGGGTTGAGCTCAGTCCCAGCATCTATCTTCCACTGAGGACGTTTGGAGCATCATAAAAAAAGTCCTGCAACCAGCTCTGGATTTTACCAATCTAACTCACAAATTGGACAGAATTTGCCACGATACTTCACAGGAGCACATCTGCCAGCTCTATCAAATAATACCAAGCCGAATAACTAGGTACCTAAGGGCCAGAAGTGGACCAACGTTATTGAATTAAAAAGTTGTATTAAATTATTGTATTAAAAATAGTAGTGGACCAACGCGTATTTGTGAGGCACTTTTCTCTTGATTAAATCATTCAAATTTTCTGAAACTGTAATCAACTGTTTTTCTCTACATGTGCATCTACCAATTTTTGTCTCATTCGGATAACTCCTTCTTGGTGCGTCACTTTTTTTGTTATAGAGTGTATTTTGATTTTCTTTTTTTTTCGAAGACTGCCTTTTTTATAATCATAAAGAAAAAGGAAATACTGAAATGAAAAATAAATAAGCACAACCCCCCCCCCTTTTAATTTGGATAATGATAAAAATATAAAAATAAAAATATCATTGAAGTTAATTTTTTCTCCTCATCTCTTCTTGAAATTTTTGCATGGATGATTTTAGAAAGGAAAGCTGAATCTTTGGGACACATTAAGCATTTCAATCGATGTTTTTAATTTTTTTTTAAACTCTGCATTGTTCAAAATAGTTATTTTTAAAGCGGAAAAGTGGATTTGGCAGTTTCAATAAGACAACTATTCTCTTTCTTTCTGTGTTTCGAATGTAACTGAACGCGATAACGTCCAAACGTGTTAGTTCATTGAACTTAAATTTAGTAATTATGTTATACAATACTATCACATGAATTGAGGAGATTTTCATGAGTGTAGAACTTAGAAGTCTATTACAGGGATATAAAGAAAATTTTTTATTTATTAAAAATAAAATTCTTTGGAATGAAATTATTTCTACGTTTCTAGCATCTAAACTCCACATTGGATTAAGATCAAACTGAATAGGCGTGTTATGAGTCATATATATATGTACATATAATAGGACCGCAGTCCCATTTCTTTCAAACAGGAAAAAAATTGTTCATCATTTGTAAACACACCGCATTGCTTAACTGCTAACCAAAGCCGTAACCAGAAAAAAAAAATGCGGAGGAGGGAGGGGACGGGGGGGGGAGGGGTTCAAGCTTTGGTACATAATGTTGAGTGTTAAAAATGTGTATAACTGAAGCATTTTTGACAAATTTCAGAATTTCAGGAGAGAGAGGGGAAGGGGGGGGGGGTTGAACCCCCTTGACTAAGGCTTTGCTGCCAAAACTTCAGATTTTCCAACACTACAATTTTTACATTAGTTATCTAGTTCTTTTTTAATTGGCGGTTAAATATACATTGTTATATTAATTTTAGCAGCCTTTTAGTATTGACACGCCAAACTAAAAGTTATGAATTTATAAGTGTGATCTGGGAATGGGAATGTTCATGGAGAAAATGCCTGTCTCGGAAACTAGCTACTTACATTCACATTTTGTACTCGGACACAGCGTTGCCATATTTTGCTACTTTGTTATACTAAATTTTAAATATACCACTAAATTTTAAATATAACGGTTGCCTAATCGCTACGAAGATTAATCGACTATTATATATATCAAATATCACTTCTCAGAATTATTGGTAATTATTGAATAGAAAAGTCCCAAAATCTCCTTGGAGAAATGAATGAGAAAACTAGTTAAATCGAGCTGCTTTCCAACAGCAAGCAAAGCTACTAATTTTTATATTTTTCTAGAAATAATCAGCATAAATATTTTCAAATATTAACTTTAACCTTTTCTGATGGCAGAAAAAAAAAATATAGACAATATATATTTTTTAACTATTGTGGTAAATCTTCCTAGAACGTACATGTTAGAAAATATTTATTATTAGCAGTTTTAAATTATCAGTTTTTACGTTATCTCATCGTGGAAACATATTATAGAAGTTTACAATATAAATACTGGTGGAAGAGTCGGGATTTGTGAGTTGAGTGGCTTAAGGCCGATTGGCTACACTAGGGTACTAGGCCTATAGATTCCCCCAGTAAAGAATCTTTCTAAGGGATCATACCCTATATTTACGCGAGTTTCGGAGAAAATCCACGAAAATCTCCGAATAACCAGGGTGTTGAGAGTAACCTGGGATCGAACCCGACACCTCCCCTCTATCAGCTTTGAACTCAATCATTGCTGGGGTTATAAGAGTCTGGGGAAAAGGAGGAACCGTATTATGTATGGAAGAAGCGCAAATGTTGGAAATTATGCGCGGTCATCATTAGATACCACTATTTTATTTTATTTTTTATTTACTGACATTCGACAATTAACCAAATTATACATTATTATTAAAAATTAGTGGTATACAAAATGTATAAGACGCTTTGCCCTCTTGCAAATGGTCGATATTAAAGATAATTGGCATGTTGACATCTGGAATATTGACAAGGAATATTGGCATCTGGTCAGTGTGAACAGAAATATTTCGTGATAACAAAATTTTATATTTTAGCGAGGCGTAAGTAATCAATTTAATTCACTTTTTAACAATTACATAGCTGTCAACATTTGAATTTATTCCGGAGTATTTTTAGTCTTGTCTTTATTTCATACCACTTAATTTTTAAAAGTATTTTCTTTTATTATTTTATCGAAGTTATATACAGGAGACAATTTTCCTAAAAAAGCGGTGCGAAATAAAGGCGGGGCTAAAAATACCATGGAATATATTAAAATGTTGGTAGCTATGCAATTAGATGGGTCATTTCAGAGTTAATATCAATATGGAATAATACGTAATTTTAATATAATAATAAGGGATATTTTACATCCCATTAAAGAAGAGGATTTCATAGAAAACTTGTTAAAAAATTACTTTAGAGTTAATTAGTGAAAAGAATGCTCCTCCCTCATCCATTGTTATATATATATATATATATATATATATATATATATATATATATATATATATATATATATATATACCGTAAAATCCCGAAAGTCACCCCCCCCATCGAATAAAACCCCCTCCCCCTTTTCTTGCTGAAAGTGAAATGTCCCCGTTATCCTGAAAGTACACCCCCCCCCCCCTTTTTTTTTCTCCATCGAACAAAGCTACATCCAATCTTCGGGCGCACTTACGGTACGTCGGCATTGCAAGTTAAGTTTGGCTTTGAATAAAGTTTTAATATTTATATATTATTTCTAATTTAACTAATTTTTCATAAAGTGTCAGATGCACGTTATCAATGGAATCATTACGCAGTTTTTTACTTTCTCTTACCCATAAGGTAGAGAAAGTATTGTTTTTGGGTCAAATTTTCGAACGCGAGATTTTGTTATATTTACACGTTTTGAGGTCCCCTGAATACGAAAATCATGTTTTTAGCAAATGGTCTGTGTGTGTGTCTGTCTGTTATCAGCATATCTCAAAAACAAATTATGGCAGAAAGTTCAAACTAGGTATTCTAAATGTGTATCATATAGGGATGCTACAGTAAGCTTTTCGTTAAGATCAAGCAAATGGTTCGTGTACAGGGACAATCAAGAGAATTCTAATACATTACGTCTATGGGGGAAATTGCAGGAAAATAGAGTTTAACGTCTATAGACTGCACTAAACCAAATGAAACAAATATATATTTTTTGTAATAGAGAAAGTTAACTGGGAAAAATTTTTGTGTATGTAGGAGCCTCGCCTTCCCCCCTGGGGGGGAAGTCCCCCCTCGAGGGGAGTAAATTTTCATAATGGGTATCTTTCAAAAGAGCTCGCCAATACCTTTAAAACGAATGGTTGAACCATTGATCTGCGATAATTTAAAACAAAGTTATCGATTTTTTTTTACTTTTAACGAAAAAAAAAACTTAGAAAAAAAATCGTACTTTTTTTTTTTTTTTTTTAATATTGAGAATAAAATGGACTTTTTTTGGATATCTGGTGTTATACTACTTCTCTAATATGGAAATCGTCTGCCTTATCATAAAAGATAATTTTTTTAAATAATAATTTTAATAAATTATTTTTTAAAAACAGAATTATTTTTTAATAGCAGAATTAAATTCTATATAAATGAAGGTGCATTAAGGAAACGGGGGGTTGAGGGGGGCGGTAGCCCCCCTCACACAGAACTAATTATCATATAAAACTCTTCAGAAGCCTAATATGAATTGTTTAACATAGGTTTACATAACAGTACTCGTTATCTTACCTATTAATCTGCAACCTGTATTTATAGTATTAAATTTCAGGGTAAGAGAAAGTCGTGTGAGTGACACACCAGATTATTTTTAATCTTTAATGTAAGAAATGATAGCCTTTAATATTTCCTTTTAAGTAAGTACCGTAAAATCCCGAAAGTAACCACTCCATCGAATATAACCTCCCTCCCTTTTCTAAATTTTTTTTGATAATTTTTAAAAATAATCTTGATTATACCCCCCCCCCCCAACCTGAAATTTATCCGTTTTGCTTTTCAAAAAAAGGGGGGGGGGTTACTTTCGGGATTTTACGGTATATATATATATATATATATATATATATATATATATAACTTTTTTTTTTTTTTTTTTTTAAATAGATTTTGTAAGAATTTCTTTGATTTTAAAACTTTATCAAAATTTCGATTTTTTAAATTTTATTTTTAACTATTCAAGATACACAATGGAGGTTGTTTAAAGCAGAAAATAAATATTACATGATCACAAATTTAATAAAGGATTTATCTTTATTATTATTTTTTTCCCTTCTTCTTTTATCAACAGAATTCGAAATATGAATTCATATCGGGAAAGTTAGAAAATCTAATGAAGTTAGTCAAGCTGAAACTGCATTTAAGTAAAATACAAACTGTATTTATTATTATTTTTTTTTTATTGTATACATTTGCAAATTCCATCAATAAATAAAATTAAATAAAAAATGAAGTAAAATAAAATAGAAAAATAAAACAAAGAGGTAGCAATAAGCAAACATAAACTAAAAATACTTAACTCGAACAATGAAAAAGAAATATTATATGAGATAAAAATAACTTTCTGTGTAATAAATAAGAGAAATGCTTTAAAGTGTTTCGGATTTTCTTTAACGGGTAATCAATTGTTCGAAATATAAACATGGGATTTTTTTTATTATTATTTTATTTTGTAATCAGTATTTTAAAGGGATTCTTACTCGCAAGCTTTCTGTTTTGCAAAATTATTTGAAACTGATGTACTAGTGAAGAAAGAATATATATATATATATATATATATATATATATTTAGAATATTCTTACAAATCAACATTTTCGTTACTTTGAATAATCTAAATATCAGATACGAATTACGGATTCATACTTTTTTTAACACGGCTTCATTGAAATAGACTTGTTTTCTAATATTTTTCCATAATTAATCATTTTGAAGATTATAATTGCAAAATATTTATTTAACTAATTAAGTGTTCAATTTACAATCTCATCACTGTGTACACTATCACCACTAAAACTGAACCAGATCACAGACAAATTAATTACTGTCACTGTTCAAAGCAGAGGACTGCACGAGCCAGAATTTTAATGTGCGCGACCGGCCCTCAAAATCACCGTCACAAAATCCTTACGTACCCGGGCAAAAACTGATAAAATCCGGCTCGATCAAAGGAAAAAATGCATCTTTATGCCATTATTTTTTAGTATTTAATTTTTAGAGGTTTTATATATCCAAGCAATAGATTATCCGTTAACAAAACTACTGATATTTTAGAAGACAGTTACATACAAACAGATATTAGTTATCACTGACAGACGGAAGGCACACCGGCACAGAAAAAGTCAAACTGAAAATAGCAGTATTGTGAGGAATTCGAGTGGGCCATATCTCGATTCCTCAATCTTAGTCTTAAAGATTAACTTAATTACATAATTAGATAATAAGAAGAGCTCGAGACAAGTTAAATATAAAATAACAAAGCTTATTAATGCTTAATTTCAAGGCGGGTGTTGGGCTAACTCAGTTTTAACTCTCAAATGACCTGCAGGAATAACTTCAACAAAGCATAAAATAAAAGGTAATTTATCTCACCAATACTGATCTTGTCGACGGCTGCTCTCCTTTACCACTAACTTTTCTCACACCAGAATCGTCGGCTGGATTCCCTAGGCGCGACAGATTCTTCTCATACTTTACGCTACAACACTACACCTCTCTACCATCATTTAACACCCGCATAACAACTATCACCACCAACATTACTCTCCTACTATCCACTTCACACACACCACTCTTTTCTTCACCTCTTCACATTCTAATCCACTACCAATTCACTCTTTTCCTCTACCAAAACAATCTCCATCTTATACTACATTCTACAACTTCCTTTCTCTTCATTTCAATCAATACTTTTAAAATCATTTCTAATTCATCTACCTCTTAGAACCTAATTCTTTCATTGCAGCACCATCTCATCCGACTCATCCGACCAAGACTTTCGCCGAGTCACTGGCGACGAAGTGATTTAACCGTCCCGACTTTTTACCTTGCTGGATCCAGCTTAATTTCACACCAACTGTGGAGACGGTAGTCTCAACCTCACAGTATTAATCAAACAATCTCGGAAAGTATTAAAAATGGTTATCACTAATAAAAAATCCAAACATTTTCTATGAAAATATACTTTTGCAGACCGAAAAATTAGTGCCCTGGAAAATTGCTAAAAAATATCCTTCAAGTCCCTAAACTCTACAAACAATAGGACATAAAGCATCATGGCAAAAACGTGCCTAATTTCTTCTGTTTGTGCTTTTACGCAAACTAGTGTTGACATGCATGTCATTTTGAATAGGAAATCTGCTATTGTAACCTGAAAAATCATATATCAGATTCGAAAAATGCTAAAAATATTTCTGTACTGATAAGTATAAAGGATTTAAGTCCATATTCTTGATTTTTCAGGAGACGAAAAATAAAGTTAAAAAAATTCTGTGTAAAAACTTCTCTTCAATACAGTTTTAGCCAGGATATTATCATAATATACAATTTTGTGAATAAACTACATACATTTAATTTTGAAGTTTGTTTATTTTTAACAGATTTACGTATATAATATATTATACGTATATAATATATAGAAACATGAATGTTAAATTTCTGGCTTGAATCTTTTTTCTAATGGATTTTCTCAACGACTAAATGACATGGACTTGAATCTCTTATACCAATCGATAGAGAATTTTTTTCTGAGTCCGACTATATACTTAACTCAAAATCGATATTTTTGGACTTAAATCCTTTAAACTTATCAGTACAGATTTATGGAAATCAGAGGGCGAATAGAGACAGTAAGACAAGTCGAATTCATAAATAATTTCTAACAAAATAAAATTTCAGGTGACGAACTTTCGATGTCCCATAAAATTCTGCAGCATAAATGACTAGAGAAAGGTTTTTATCATTTACCTTCTATGTTAATTAACGATAAATGTGACGAAAAAAATCAATTAACACGGCACGGAAAGTATTTACTCCAGGCCCGGCGCGCCTAATTATATATATATATATATAAAAAAAAAAAAAAAAAAAAAAAAAAAAGTAAGACTAAGCCCAACCCGACCCAAGACCAAATTGAGAAATTCGGCCTGAATCAAGCCCATGCATGCAGATCTTTGATTCAGAGCTCGAAGTTTCTGTCTTTTTTTTTTTTTTTTTTTTTTTTTTTTTCAGGACATTTCGAGGAATGAAAAATTTTCGTATTTTTTGCTAGCACTACTTTTATACAATAATCTTTATCCTATTCAATCACGATATACTCCTATAAAAGTACGCCTATATAAATAAAAAGATCCCTGTAAAAATATAGTGGAAGCAAAAAAAAAAAAAAAAAAAAAAGGTGGAGATTGCTTATATTTGATCTTTGAAAATATTGTGAGAAAAAAAAAAAGCGGAAATTTCAAGTTCTACTGTTATTAGCATACCTGCCAACGTCTTAATTACGAATTGGAAGACTTTTAGTAAACGCTCCTTTTTCTACAACACTTTATTTTTAAAATAATTACTTCCAAATGTAGTTACGATTAAATAAATATAAAATTACTCTAGGAAAAAACTGTGGGATAAAAAGGCGGGTACTAAATATCTTCCGATTATTAATCAGATGGTTTGCAGGTATGTGTTAGTCAGTTCGGCGAGCTGTTTATCCCTTCAACGATTATTATTATTATTATTATTATTATTATTATTATTATTATTATTATTATTATTTTTCTTTTGCGCGTGTAAAGATCAGACAAGGTTGATATATTTATTATTTTACTGTAAATAACACTAAAACTTAGGATTATTACTTTAAATGAAATATCTAAATATACTTGAAAATTATTCAGATGCGTCTGCTTAAAATTTATTCCCTTACAAAAAGAGGTTTTTTTTAGGATGTAGACAAATAATGATAATTTTATTGTCTATATCTGATATTTATTACCAGCATTTGAATAAATTAGAATAAAGATTAATATGTACTGAGAAAACAGTACATAAAGCAGCGATCTCTGTGAAAAATAACAGCACATATCTGCCCAGGCATTGAATCGAACAGCGATTGGATCACATGTCCATAGTGGTCCTTCCCGAGCAGTTGACACACTTGGAATTGTGAAATGAGTTGTCCAGCATGTTCCATCGTACATTTGTCCATCTTTTGGGAATTAGTCCAGTCAAAATAGGATAAATATAAAAAAAAAAAATCGTGTAGTTTTGAAATTTTGCATACTCATAGCCGAGAGGGTCCTGAACAACATACTAAAAGTCTCTGCCCGTGGTGGGTGAGCGGGGGGCAGGGGGGGGCATTTAAGGGGGATATTTTTCCGTTTTTATTAAATATCTTAATAACTATCTCATTTAGAGAAAAAATGTCAATTACAAAATTTATCTACGTAACATTTCCTACAAAAATGTATATTACATTTTGTTTGTATGATCAATGGTTTAGAAGATATAGGGGGATGAATTAACACATTTTCTTGAAAAATTCTTTTTTGCAATAGTAAAATCAACTAAAGTGTGCAATTAAAAGGGTTCTTGTCAAATATTTTCTAATGTACAATACAAATATATACATAGAGAATACAGCAAGGATAATACAGCCTGTTTTGTAAGTTTTAAGTAATTTTAAGGCTAGTAGGCGCAAGTGGCGGTTTGAGTAAAAATCCAGATAACGAAGACCCAAAACCGATCAACATTTAAAAAAAAATCGCGTAGTTTTGAAATTTTGCATACTGATAGCCAAGAGGGTCCTGAACAACATATTAAAAGTCCCCGCCCGTGGTGAGTGAGCGGGGGGCAGGGGGCACTTTTCCGTTTTTATTCAATATCTTAAAAACTATCGCATTTAGAGAAAAAATACTGATTAGAAAATTAATCTACGTAAAATTTCCTACAAAAATGTATCGTACATTTTGTTTGTATGATCAATAGTTTAGAAGATATAGAGGAACGAAATAGCATATTTTCTTGAAAAATTCTTTTTTGCAATAGTAAAATCAACTAAAATGTGTAATTAAAAGGGTTCTGGTTAAATATTTTCTAATGCACAAAACATACATATGCATAGGGTATATGTAAGGATAATACAGCGTGTTTTGTACATTTTAAATAATTTTAAGGTTAGTAGGCACAAGTTGTGGTTTAGGTAAAATTGCTTTTTAATCCCTGACTTAAAAGAAGGGTGTTATAAATTTGAAGCCTTTGTTTGTCTTTATACTTGTAGTCATATCATTTTAACATTTTTTTTTTTATTTTATTTCTGTGGAGTCATTTCAGGCAGTGCAAGAGAAATGCTTTTGATTCATAAAAAAAAAATTTTTTTTAATTAAAAATAATTATTTTTCAGTAATTGTTCATTAATGTACAAAACAAATATATACAGAGGGAATATGCAAGGATAATACAGTATGTTTTGTAAGTTTTAAGTAATTTTAAGGCTAGTAGGCGCAAGTGGCGGTTTGAATAAAAATCCAGATAACGAAGACCCAAAACCGATCAACATTTAAAAAAATCGTGTAGTTTTGAAATTTTGCATACTCATAGCCAAGAGGGTCCTGAACAACATACTAAAAGTCTCCGCCCGTGGTGGGTGAGCGGGGGGCAGGGGGGCATTTAAGGGGGACACTTTTCAGTTTTTATTAAATATCTTTAAAACTATCGCATTTAGAGAAAAAATGTCAATTACAAAATTAATCTACGTAAAATTTCCTACAAAAATGTGGATTACATTTTGTTTGTATGATCAACTGTTTAGAAGATATAGGGGGATAAAATAACACATTTTCTTGAAAATTCTTTTTTGCAATAGTAAAATCAACTAAATTCTACAATTAAAAGGGTTCTTGTCAAATGTTTTCTAATGTACAAAAGGCTAGTAGGCGCAAGTGGCGGTTTGAGTAAAAATCCAGATAACGAAGACCCAAAACCGATCAACATTTAAAAAAATCGTTTAGTTTTGAAATTTTGCATACTCATAACCAAGAGGTTCCTGAACAACATACTAAAAGTCCCAGCCCGTGGTGGGTTAGCGGGGGCACTTTTCAATTTTTATTAAATATCATAAAAACTATCGCATTCAGATCAACAATGTTAGTTACAAAATTAATCTACGTAAAATTTCCTACAAAAATGTACATTACATTTTGTTTGTATGATCAATAGTTTAGAAGATATAGGGGAACGAAATAACACATTTTCATGAAAAAATCTTTTTTTGCAATACTAAAATCAACTAAAGTGTGTAATTAAATGGGTTCAGGTCAAATATTTTCTAATCTACAAAACAAATATATGCATATAGAATATGTAAGGATAATACAGTATGTTTTGTACATTTTAAATAATTTTAAGGTTAGTAGGCGCTAGTGGTGGTTTAGGTAAAAATCCAGATAACGAAGACCCAAAACCGATGAACATAAAAAAAAAATCATATAGCTTTGAAACTGAGCACAGTTATAAGATTAAGTGTCCTGTCCTGAACAACATACTAAAAGTCCCCAACCGTGGGTGGCGAGCTGAGGGGGGGGGGGCCGTTTTGGTCCCGATATCAGGAATAATCAAAGTATTACAGAAAAAAAGCGAAATTCTTTTTCATATTTCGAATTTTTGTCATTTGTCTTGAATACATGGGGTAGGAAAAGTCAAAATTATTATTATTATTATTATTATTATTATTATTTTGCAACAGAAAGTTGTAGCAACAAATAAAACTGAAAAAAGTCTAAAATTTTGAGATTTAGATTTTTTTCTTTGTTCGATAAAGGAAATAAGACAGCAAATACATGAGTGAGCTTCGGGCAAAAGAGAACGAATGTTTTCAATTGGAGAGTTGAATAATTACAACGTTTGTTGAAAATGATGTAACTATCGGACACATGGAAAAGAAAATTGATTATTTCGGATCGAATTTTGAATGATAAAGGTATTAGTTATCAGCGCAGTTCTAAGCATTGTTAATTTATCTAAGTCTGCAAAATTTCAGTTTAAATAAAATACAAGGTTTTTAATATAAAACATTGTAATTCGGCTCTTAATTATCACATTCATATTTAGAGTGCTCGAATACAAAATTTGTACGAAATCGATGCTTTATCGAAGCATCTCCTAAATGTTAGAGTTTAATAATAAAAGAAGATGCGAGGAACCTAAATAATGATCTCGGGAATAATTTGTACAGATCTGCTAAACTTAAGAGCGGACAATACCTAATCTCGCCGGCAGCCTTCGCCCATGTTATTCTATGGGAAAATTTGTTCACATAATTACTCATTACCTAATGAATATTTTTCAATTCTGTTTTCACATTTAGAAAATTCATAAGCGTTAAATTAGTACTTCTTTTCCAAAAATTGATTTTTTAAAATTTTAGTATTTCATTTTGCGACTAGAAAATGAGAAAAATGCATTTTGCGAAAAATCGCATTTTTGAACTCAAAATTAAAATGTAAAAATAAAAAAAAAAATGAATTTTTCAAAAATGAGTACTCATTTAACGGTTATGAATTTTCTGACTGCGAAAACAGAATTAAAAAATATTCATTAGGTAGTGTGTAATTGTCGCAACAAATTTTCCCATAGAATAACATGGGCGAAGGCTGCCGGCGAGATTAGGTATTGTCCCCTCTTAAGTCATTTTCTTTTCTGTCAATCCGGATATTTTTTTCAAACACAGGAAATAGTTACATATCACATAGAATTGGAAAAGCATTTTTATTCCATTATAACCCCTTACAGTATTGTTTAAGAAAATGTCCATTAAAAGACCCTCCCGCCCCCCACCCCACCCACTTTTTTTTTTTTCAAATGCGCTGAAACAAAACAGCGAAATTCCTTTTCATTGACTGTGGGAGAAACAGGTGTGAAATGAATCCCAAGGTGCTACAGAGATTTCAATGCGGGCATTGTTTTTAGTCATAGACACATATCAGACAGATATATATATTTATTTATTTTTAAACATAATATTAAACTAAAAAGATTAAAAAAATTGCCCATCAACATTTTCTGAACATTTATGCTTGCAATGCGCACAGTTAATTAAATACTGGACTACTTACTTTTTTCATTTTTAAAATAAAACCATTGTAATTGAAAGAAAAGTAATTTATACACGGTTAACGTAATTAAATATCATGGACAAAGAAACATCCATTTTATTATTATTATTATCAATATAACACAGATTTTGAAATAAATTCCTCTTAGATTTATGATAAAAATTAAATCACAATCAAATCGAATGAAACGTATCTCTCTCTCTCTCTCTCACGCACACATACAGTCGGTAACAAAAGTCTCAGAACACTAGCGAAAATTCCTATGTAAAAAAAGTACATTTCATACGGTTCTGTTAAATAAATCCTTATCGAATCATGTTCTTAGATTGACTAAGAACAGGATTCGACAAGGATTTATTTAACAAAAATTGTATGAAGTGTATTATTTTTATTTTTATTTTTATTTTTATTTTTTTTTACATTGGAATTTTTGGTAGTGTTCGGACACTTTTGTTACCGACTGTATATATATTTATGAATAAATTCATATATAAATTCAAAAACTTCATAAATGATCCCAAGCTTATGTTTATGAAGAAGAGTCTATGATAAAAGCAGGCCAATAATTAGTTCTTTGAAAGAAATAGCATTCTGCAACTAAAAGCAAATTATATCTAATATCGTAAGGTTTTCTCTCTTTTTCCCTTTCTTTAAACAAAATTTTACTGTATTTTATTATTTTTAAAATAATTCAAACTTTATCAATAAATATAATCAAATGGGGATTCTTTTTTTAATAAGAATGTACTGTTGTTATTGTTAACTACTTTTAAAAGCACAAAATTTTGTCACTGATAGTAAATTAAAAATCAAATTACAATTGAAGCAAGTTAAATCGAAATCAAATAAAAAATAAAAAATCTCAATTAAAGAAAAAAATAAATGCAATTGCATAAAAAATAAATAAATAAATAAATAAAAATAACAATATTAAATGTTCGTAAAAAAATTAATACAAAATTCTCCGAATCTCAATAGCTAGGCAGCAATCGTAATGTCAAGAATTTATATATTTGTAAGATATTCCTTAATTAAAGATATTCTAAGAACACTTCAATTTTCCCGTATCAATAAATATGTTATCATATTAAAAAACTGATGTATATTTAAAAGATTGCAAAAAATTGGCGGGACCAAAATGTCTCGGGACCAAAATGTCCAGGGACCAAAATTTCCTTGGGACCAAAATGGCGGGACCAAAGTGGCGGGACCAAAACGGCGGGACCAAAACGGCGGGACCAAAGTGTCCTGCTTCGAGATAAAAAATGTGAATTACAAAATTAAACTACGTAAAATTTCACATGAAAATGCCTATTACATTTGCTAGTATGATCAATAGTTAAGAAAATATAAAGGTTACTTTGTATCTTACAGAAAAGTGGAGTTTTTCGATTTGTATATTTTGACTTCCACTCTTTAAACATGGCGCATTGCGCGCATACATGTACATATAGATATTTATTTGTATGAGTAGAAAATATTTAACCCGAATCCTTTTGATTACGATCTATAGTTTATGTTACTATCGTAAATAACATAAAAAATTAAAAAAAAAAAAAAAAAAAAAGACACAGAATAAATTTGCCTATAAAACGAGTAGTTTGATTTTATATGACAATTTTTCATTTTTATATATTGACATAGTTTTAGAAAATTTCCTTTGCAGTGTTTTAATTTTCTGAAAAATAATTATTTTTAACAATAAAAAAGTTTTTTTTATGAATCAAAAGCATTTCTCTTGCACTGCCTGAAATTACTCAACAGAAATAAAATAAAAAAAAAATGTTAAAATGATATGACTACAAGTATAAAGACAAACAAAGGCTTCAAATTTATAACACCCCTCTTTTAAGTCAGGGATTAAAAAGCAATTTTACCTAAACCACAACTTGTGCCTACTAACCTTAAAATTATTTAAAATGTACAAAAAATGCTGTATTATCCTTACATATACCCTATGCATATATTTGTTTTGTGCATTAGAAAATATTTAACCAGAACCCTTTTAATTACACATTTTAGTTGATTTTACTATTGCAAAAAAGAATTTTTCAAGAAAATATGCTATTTCGTTCCTCTATATCTTCTAAACTATTGATCATACAAACAAAATGTAATGTACATTTTTGTAGGAAATTTTACGTAGATTAATTTTGTAATTAATATTTTTTCTCTAAATGCGATAGTTTTTAAGATATTGAATAAAAACGGAAAAGTGCCCCCCTGCCCCCCGCTCACTCACCACGGGCGGGGTCTTTTAATATGTTGTTCAGGACCCTCTTGGCTATCAGTATGCAAAATTTCAAAACTACACGATTTTTTTTTAAAATGTTGATCGGTTTTGGGTCTTCGTTATCTGGATTTTTACTCAAACCGCCACTTGCGCCTACTAGCCTTAAAATTACTTAAAACTTACAAAACAGGCTGTATTATCCTTGCTGTATTCTCTATGTATATATTTGTATTGTACATTAGAAAATATTTGACAAGAACCCTTTTAATTGCACACTTTAGTTGATTTTACTATTGCAAAAAAGAATTTTTCAAGAAAATGTGTTAATTCATCCCCCTATATCTTCTAAACCATTGATCATACAAACAAAATGTAACATACATTTTTGTAGGAAATGTTACGTAGATAAATTTTGTAATTGACATTTTTTCTCTAAATGCGATAGTTATTAAGATATTTAATAAAAACGGAAAAGTGTCCACCTTAAATTCCCCCCCCTGCCCCCCGCTCACCTACCACGGGCGGGGACTTTTAGTATGTTGTTCAGGACCCTCTCGGCTATGAGTATGCAAAATTCCAAAACTACACGATTTTTTTTTTCTATTCGTGAAATTTTGGCCTTCGTTCCCTGGACTAAATAGTAGAAATGGGCGAAAAAAAAAAAATAATAATAGTTAATGGACGAGGAAAAGAGAAGTCCAAGTGGCAGTATTCAATGGGTAGTATGCGAAGGAAGTGATAACTTGATTATCCCTGCTTCTCTGGCTTATTCTATAGCCTTAAGATTTTGAGTGCACGACATATGTACGCCGAGCATTAAAAAAACCTCTCTGTTTTTATCATGGACCACTAGTCCATATTACACAACCGAGCATGGTTCATATTACACGCATAAACAGAGCAACGTTGTTTCCAATCAAAAATCGCTATGCAAATTGGTGCCCATCGAACACATGTCTGGATTGTTTAGAATATCAGCACATTTGCTACTATTAACGTGAAAATTATATTAAAGTTACCTAACAATAGAAAGTCACCGATCATACTGAAATTGCACATTTCTTCAATTACATGAATTTCGGAGGCTAAATATATTACTATTATCATTATTATTATTATAATAATTATTACTTTATTTTATTTTATTTTATATTTTATATTATATTTTATTTTATTTTATATTTTATATTTTATTTTATTTTATATTTTATTTTATATTTTATTTTATTTTTTTGTAAGTCTAACAAATAAACACTTATATTAAAATTTTTAAACATATAATAGAGCAATTATAAAAAATTATTAAAATGTTTGGAAAATTCAGCCAGTTGGTCCCAGTTTCCACAGACCTTCAGAAAATCGTTGGTCACTGTTTCTCAAACATTAATGAAATATGCAATGAAATGTGCAATGATCATACTGAAATTGCACATTTCTTCAAAACAGATTTTCCCTGTGCTTGAACGAATAATTAAAAGAGAGAGAGAGAGAGAGAGAGAGAGAGAGAGAGAGAGAGAGAGAGAGAGAGAGAGATTTCAAATTTTGGCAGAGTTGTATGCAAAAAAAAATTGCAATTTTCGGTAGTTTTACTTTGTAAAATTAATTTTAAGCGAAAAAAAAAAAAAGAAAAGAAAGAAAGAAAGAAAAGTAAAGAAAAATAAACCTTCATTCAAGCACTAGTCAATTATAGGTTGAATAAGTGTGGTAAATTTCAATAAGATTAATGCATTAATTTTTGAGATATCGTATCAACCGCTATTCTAAATAATCTTCGAAAACCAGGATCCACCGGCTGTTTTTTCCAAAACTTTTTAATGAAAATTTTATAAAATATTATTTAAATGTTGTTGTTTTATATTCTCAAAATTTTGAATAAAAATTGTATTTATTATACGAAATTTATATACTATTTATAACGTTTAAAACCCATATAACTCAGTGGCTGAGAGGTACTGCTCTTAAAGCTGTTAGACGTGAGGGTACGAGGTCGATCACAAGTAGCGCTCATCGGCTTAGCTGTTCGGAGGTTTCCGTATTTTTCTCCGAAACTTGCGTAAATACGGGCTAGGACCCTTAGAATCCCTCCCTCCCACGTAGTGCACCCCCCAGGCCTAGGTCCCTAGTGCAGTCAATTGGCCTTAACGTCAACACCCATGTAACCCTTTAAATTAGTCTAAGAATAGCATAGAAATATTATTTATTACAATTTTTATTCCTGAAAAGACTGTCTGTCCCAGCGGGGGAAAAAGAAATCTAAAAATAAATGAGAAGATTAGGGACAACCAACTGAATCTCTACATCACATGTAATCATATTAATGAAATTTAATTATATACAAAGAACAGAAATTTATTGCATCAGGAAAATAAACCAATGACAAGCAACTTCTCAAATAATTAACTTGCTAAAACACCACGATAAAACATACACGCCCCGTCGCTCCGTACTTTTAAAGAAAAGAAAATATTACCTTTTACACTCATCTGATTAACGGAAAAAGATTAAAAATAATTGCATATTTTAAATTATTTTTCTTAAAAAAAAAAAAAAAAAAAAAAAATGTTAAGTATTTAGAAGATTTGATGGTATTCAACATTTTGAGACAAGGGAAATGAAAAAGGAAAATAAGCTTATCAAAGGTAATTTCCTCTATTGTTTTAAAATAAATGAAGCGTAGTATTTCCTTTTAGCGAATTTATTTGGTGTAAAGTAATAAAATATATTTTTCAATGTTTTGTTTGAGGTGAAAATGATATTCATCAATACCAATTTAGTTTAGAATATTGTTTTAGCTAGTTTTTCAGTTAATTAGTTATTCAGTTAATTTATTATTATTATTATTTATAGCAGATAGAGGGTTAGTTTTCAAGTTATGTATAATAATAATATTTTCTCAATAGGTATTTATCTGTTTGAAAAATGCAGTGTCTATTTGCTAGAACATTAAAAAAAAAATAATAATAATAATATTCATCAAATTATATAATCAAATCAAGTAAATACAAAATATTTATAAATAATAAATTATTTTTCTATATTTATAAGAGAGTTTTTTAAGAGAGTTTGTTTATATTTTATGTGTATATGTATTCATATTAAATAACTCAGAAAATTTATAAAAATTACACCAAATAAAATATTCAAAAAGCAAAGATAGAATACTTAGCTTCTTACTATAAATGAAAATTATAAGTACAATAAATGAAAGTCTTTTTAGTTCCTAAGGCAATTTTATTCTTTCGTCTGACAGAATTCTAACGTTATCGGGGTTTGGGTACCAAAGATTTTACTTTATTTTTCTAACGTTTCCAGTAATTTTTATAAAATACTGAAAGTTATAATTTGTAAATTAGAAGGAATGTAAGTATGTCGAAATACAATTAATCGAAATAAAAAATACTTTCATATTTTAAAAACATTGGGAATTTAGGGAATTTAAGGTTCTCCCTCAAACATTATTTTTTAAATTTCGGAGTAGTGCTGTTATCTTAAGAATAGGGAAGTTTCAAAAAACGATTGAAACAAGTAAAATATATTGACTAATTTTTACATTAAAAATGTAAAACATTTGTTTTAAGTGATAATCCAATGAAAACTGAAGGGTTGTCAGGCACTGTGTAAGTATATATTACCTATTTATTTTAAGTACAATAGCATATTTAAAGAAAATTGGCTAAGAGATGTTGTTTTAATAACATACGTTACGTTGTATTTCATCTACATTAAGATATAAAAGTATATTTAAGAAATAATTTCGATAAAATAAATAATGGTATCAGCAATTTTAAAGTACAGTAGAGCGCCGATTATCCGAATCGGCCGGGACCGAGGCCGATCCGGTTAACGAAAAATTTGGATAATTAGACAACTTATAAAACGGCCAAGTCAATGTTTTTTAGGTAACTTCCCTTCACATTTTTACCAGACTTAAAACTGGCAATTGTAGTAGTGCCTATTTAGCTTATTACAAATGACGTGTTTAGAAGTTAATTTTTTAACTTAAAAAAAAAAAAAATCTATAAAAATGGTACAAATTTTTACATAGAAATTATTCTCTAATTCTTGGAAAAAGAAAAATCCTAATCCATTTATTCAGCCCTTTCTGCTCTCCCCCTCGCTGAAACTGTCAAAGACCTTATATAAGGTCTATAAAAACTGTGCGGAAGAAACAGAGTGGAGGGGTCGGGGGACAGAAGGAGCGATTTCGACAGTATTCAGAGAATCTAAAGATAAAAACTGATTTTCGTGGGTTTTTTTTTTTTTTTTTTTTTTTTTTTTTAGAAGACCGGAAAAGAAAGAAAAAAATGCTTCTCGATCGATCCGGTTAATTGGACATTCCGGTTAATCGGTGTCCGGATAACCGGTGCTCTACTGTATTTTAGAACTATTTTGTAACTTTTACGTCATTACAGTTCTCCGTTAAAATATTTAAATAACACAATAATTTATTTTTGTCCCTGATAAAAATTAATTTATGTATAGGAATATTTGTCAGAGTGTAATGCCACAATTAAAATAATAATATCCAGACCTCTATAGAGCGAATTCCCTCTAGGGTATTCTTAAAACTTCATATAATATTACAAACCTCGTGGGAACGAAATTTCATTACTATAAAATATTAATAATATTTTTTATCACCGGGTGAAAATATAGTCTCTAAACTTTACAAGTGTAAGTAATTGATTTGAATGTACCCAAAAATTGTACACACACACAAGATAATAATAATAATCATATTATTAATTTTAATCGGTAGTACCTTTCTGTTGTTATATTTAAATTATATTATTATAGTTATTACAATTTTTTTTTCTAATGTTCAAATTAATAAAAAACATAATATCTTCTGAAAAAGTTATAAGTGATGTTTTCATCACGTAGTCAAAAAAAAAAAAAAAAAAAAAACTCTTATATAATGCTAATACCGCACATTATTTTCGTTTAGTGATTGTACATTTCATATCTAATTATAATGCTCAGTTTTTATGAATATTTTTATATGTATAGAAAAAACCGATAGGTTTTTTGTATTAATTATTGTACAATATACTGCAAATCGTGTAATTTATTTTTTATCAAGTAATTTCTATTTTTTCGAAATTTATGTAAAGTTATTTTATATTCTTACACGCTCTTCAAAAAAAAAAAAAAAAAATCTGGAAAGAAACAACCATACGACTTCCAATGTCCATTAATACACGTATTACACATGCATTTTTTAGAAATAATGTGGTCAGAAGGCATAAAACGGACCTAACGAAGTAGACACAGTTATTTTTTGAGACACCAATTTTCAAGATCTGACCAACCTAATCAGTATGACTGTTAATTTTCCTGTAATAACCACGTAATACACGAGAGGATATCTAAAATGGATTTATGTAACAATTTTCAAGAAAATCGTTAGAGCCATTTTTGAGATATCAAATTTAACCAAAACTTGGCATATTCAATTATTGACCGAAAAACAATAATTACATACAAAATGATATAAAAAAGGGAGTTAATGTGGCGAGTTTGAAAAAAAAAAATTCTGTACAGCCGTTTTTAAAGGAACGCACTTGGGAGACCTGAAATTGAGCTGTTTATACAGGACGCCTATAAATTTTCCTGAACTAACCAACCATATCATTAGAAACGACATGTAATAGAGTGTTACATAGCAAATTAAAATAAAATCGATGGAGCCGTTTTTGAGATACGGGCTTACGGTCCAACTTCCGGTTTCCAATGTCCTACTTCCGCTTTTCCAATTTTCACCAAAATTTGGAAAATTCATCTGCACACCGGACCTGTCTGAATTCTAAACTTACGTAGTTCTGTCTTTATTAGCTTCAGATGCATCATAGTCAGAAGATTCCGTATATACATACATACATACATGTATACATACACACTGACCAATTGCCAAAAACTACGTTTTTGGACTCAAGAGGTTGATCGTGTAAATCAGGTGAAAACTTGACATCGAATTTTTGGTCCGAATATTCCATTACCTACGATAGTCGGGTAATGGAACTAAATAAGAGATCAGAAATGTTAAAAGTTGAACAACATCATTTTAAAATGCGTTTATACATATACATATACATATACACACACACACACACACACACACATATATATAGATAGATAGATTAGATAAAAACATAAATTCATAAATTATTAGGTTTTTAAGCAATAAAAAGTATTTATAAAATGATATATAATACGAAAATTTACTCGGTTCTTTTTCTCTCTGGCTAAATAATAATAATAATAAATAAATAAATAAACGTCTAGAAAATGTACTGAAACTTTCACCAAATTTCATTTCCTATTTTTATTACATATGTTGATTTGCGTATTGGTTTTTCATAACATTTCCACTCCCTTGCTTTATTTTAAAACAAAGTGTGTATGAAAAGGGAGAGAAAATCTTAAGATCAACTATTTTTAATAATGCTATCACAGAAAAAATATCCTTTACAGTAATAAAAATTCTCAACTATTTTAAATAAATAATATATTTTTTGGTTTTTCTAAGATAAATATGTGTACTCATAAATTCATAGGCAGCATTTTATGGATTTTTTAAGCAGTGTTTTTAATTTTTCTAATGTAATATCTAATGTAATTTGTTCGTATGTTGTTATTGTCTTGCATGTGTATTTTTTATAGTCTTTTAATTTTAAGAAGTATTGACATTAACCGTAAACGAATAATATATATATATATATATTTCTTTTTCATTTGTTTTTGATAAAAATAGTCGAAAGTATGGATAAAATTTACCATTCTCGAAATAAAATCATAAACAGGATAAATACGAAAAATAAAAAAGCATATAAGCTTTAAATAAAAATAAAATCTTTATTTAAAGTGAACTGAAAGGTCTTTAAACTTTTTTTTTTTTCAATAACCATTTTTTTTTTTTTTTTTTTTTTTTTTTTAAATAAATGTGAATTGCAGAAAGATTAAAATAATCCAAACGTTATTTTGATTCAACTTTATAAACATTCACTTGTATAAATACATACACACACACATATATATGTATAAGATCTTATTTCTTTTTCAGGAAATATTGCTTTATTTGCAGAACAAGAGCATGTAAAAATACTTAAATAAAGTAGATAAATCTTAACCTTAATTATAAATGTACAGATAAATTTATACAACTAAAATATATTCTTTACTGAGGGTATTATGACTTTTTTTTTTAAACTTTTACACAAATACAGAAATCCATTATACAGGTATTTATTAAAGTCAGATATTTTTTTATTCAACTATTTATGCATTTTCAAACACTTCTGTTATGCGCAAAAATTATGTCTCTGATATTTATAATTTTATACAGTTTTTTTTTTCTTTTTTTTTGGTAGTTTTTCAAACCATAGCCTCCTAAACTAAATGCCTGTCGCGTGACTCGGAAACTTGGCAGCAGTTGAAACGGTAAACAGCGCCACCTGGTACAGATTGCGCTACTTTTTTATTCAACTGTCACCAATAATTTTAAGAAGTGTTATATAATATTTTTAATCGAACATTTCTTCGATTCTATTCGCCTTTTATGTATATCATATCCCACATTTAAAAATTTTGTGGCTGTTGAATAAAAAAGTCGCGCAATCTGTACCAGGTGGCGCTGTCTACCGCTTCAACTGTTGCAAAGTTTCCGAGCCACGCGACAGGCATCTAGTCTAGGAGGCTATGTTCAAACATATAATGTAGATTTGTTAACATTTCGGCTTAAATATAAATATAGATTTTTCCACTTCATATTTATATTTATCTTTATCGTGATGTACTTCTTTCTTTATTTTTCGTTTTTTTGTCCAAATTCAAGAACGTATTTTTACTTTCTGAACACATATATGTAGACCTGCTAACTATGCTAGTTTATCCGTAATGGTATTAAGCCCCGCCTTTTTTTTTCACACCAGAATAGTTGTAGAGCAATAGTTTTCTTATTTAATCATGAGAATATATTGTTATTACACGACAACTATTCTGGTGTGAAAAAAAGGCGGGTTCTAATACCATTACGGATTAACTAGCATAGTTAGCAAGTCTACATATATGTAAGGAACATTGGAACCATGCTAAAAATTCGAATTTTAGATTTTGGTGTAGCTATACATTTTGAGGTAACATGAGTTTCTTTTTCCTATTTCTACGGTGTATATATGTTTGTATGTATGTGATTAAGAAATATAACGTCTAAAAATTTAGTTCGAGTGAGCTAAAAGTTGGTAAGATTGTTATAGGTCACCGTAGCACGAACTGCATATATTTTGGCGAATCTAGTACTTATTAGGTTTGTTACAAAAACACAAAGAATAGTTTTTATGAATATGGCCTATAGGCTCAAATTATTTAAAGTGCGATTTTCTCTTTTGTTTATTTAATGACATCTTTTACCTTAATTTATTTTAGCAATCTTTAATGATTTAACGTTTGGAAAGTCGAGTGGAATCATTCCAGGGTTTTTGTATTATAGGTCATACATGAGATTTCACTCATTATTGTACAACAAAAAAAGTTTATTCTAAACTATGCGAATTTGGTAACTTTTAGATTAACTATAAGATTATGAGGAATTATATATATATATATATATATATATATATATATATATATACATTTATTTTGTTTTTTCTTACCTACATATTTTGTAATCGATATTATTAATTTTTATGTACAAACTTAAAGAAAGGAAAATAACTTAACGGAACTTTATATCAAACTTAAATCAGCGAAATATTGTTGAATAAAGGTTATACGTATTACTTACTGGATATTTTCAAATTTAAAAGTTTACTACTCGAAAATTTTGTTACGATTGACGTTTTACATGCATTGAAAAATATTATAATATTTTTAAACTAGAATCTATTTTCGAATGTGCCAAAAAACGGGAAACAGAAAGTGTGTTTCAACATTTAGTTTTCGTTGTTTATTTAGCAATACTATATATTTCTAAATTGATGGTTAGTGAAAACAACTAAATGCTTTTCATCTGAAACTGAATAGAATTGAAACAGCATCGGTTTGTATATTTTCGTACACTGTAAAAAAAATTGAAAAATTGAAACGGAATTAATTCGTTTTGGAAACGAGAAATTTTAGTTTACAACACAATTTATTTCAAAATTTTCTGCAACAAAATTAGATATTTTCGTAATGGATGAGGCCTTCTGGAAATTTTCCATTACCAAAAAGATTGTTTTCATTGGAAATCTGAAAAGAATCGTGTTGTAAATTAAAACTATTCCCTTACAAAACGATTCGATCCATTTCAGAAAATGCAACTAGTTGCCTTCGGAAAAGGCATTTTAGCATTTCTGAGAGCATTTCTTTTAGCATGTTTTTTTCTTTTTAAATAATACTTTTTATTTTAACAGATTAAAAGAAGACCAATAGTTTATGTAAAAACAAATCTATACAGCACATGGTTCTATATTTAAACATAATTATTAGCCTTTTTTTTCTCTGACTGTCATTATGTCATTAAATAAATCTCAAACATGTATATTACAATATACTTATGAGTAGTATCTTTTAACAATTTTGTTATAAAACATATTTTCGTAAAGTATAATAATAGCAATAATAATGATAATAATAAATATAAAATGATTGACTGAGGGCAACCATGAAAATTTATTTAAAACAGTAGATCGAAAAGAGAAATGACTTTGTATAACAGATGTAAATTGTAAATTTCTGTATCTTATTTCCATTACATTTATTATACTAATATAGCATAATTTACATATTACATAAACAAGAACATTATTTATTTATTTATTTATTTTTTTTTTGTACAATTTCCACTCATGATTTAGCTTTATTTTAAAGTATATTCTTAAAAAAAAATTAAAAATAAAAATTTGTCTCTGTCACCGCATCCGTTTCGGAAAAGGTCTTTTCTAACATGGATCGATTCATTTTGGGAACGAAATGTGTTAATTTACAACACGGTTCGACCATTTGCATAACGAAGCTAAACTTTTTGTTATACAAAATTTAAAAAACGGTGTATTTCATAACCAAAAAGGATGGTTTCGTTGCAGATTTTTGATGAATAGTGTTATAAATTAAAGTTTTCCTTTCCCAAAAAAAATCGATTCGTTTTAGAAAGGCAACTAGAATTCTTTGCCGAAATGAAACATAGTAGACTTTTATTTATTTATTATTATTATTATTCTTTAAGTATTGCTAATAAAATTAATTTAAAATTCTACATCTACAAAAATTCGTTTAAAAGTTTTTTAAGCAGACGTCCGACAATGATATCTAAAAATAAAAATTTAATCAATATATATATATATACATAAAAAATATAAATTTAGTTTAAATGTGAATGAATAGATGATTCAATTTTTAACGAAGCTGTCGATTTATTTTCAATTATGGTAATTAGAAATTAAACATTTTTTTTTTTTTTTTTTTTTTTCTTTTTTTGCTTTATCAAAATTAACTGAAATGTAGAAAAAATAAAGAAAATCGCCGCGAATTTATTTAAATATTTTAAAGCGGTTGCTATTTTGTAACGAAATGATGGTTGAAATTAGTAAATTTGATTGAAACCTTGATACGGACTATGTATATACTGTGTTTCAAGCAAACCAATTCATAAATCTTCTTCTTCTTCTTCTTCTTCTTTTTTTTTTTTTTTTTTTTTTTTTAATAAAATTTTCAAGTGATCGCCATTTTGAAACAAGAAGACGGATCTAGTTGGCCAACGAACTCATTTAAGATATTTCTAAGCTATACCCATTGTCCAATTTTAGTTCAAATTGATTTCGTATTTAAGAAATTGCCGTGATGACGAATTTTTCATTACATATACTTGGACTAGTATGTGTTGTAGCCACCAAAAGATATTCTTCTGCCTAATTTTACATAAATTCAGACATAAATTATTTATTGAAATTATATTTATTAAAATTATTTTCCCTATTGAATGCAGAATTTTTTATCTCACAGAATTGCAACTTTAAATGACGAAATAAAGTCAAATATGTGCACACATCAGAAGTTTTTTTTTTTTTTTTCTTTCATTAAAAAAGAAAAAAGACGATATATATATTTTTTAATTATTAAATATCTGTGGTTTATCCATTGGTTTTAAAGGTATTAACGAGTTCTTTTGAAAGATACCCATATTAAAAATTTCTCCCCCCCCAGGGGGGAAACGATGCTCCTACATGCACAAACATTTCTTTTCCTAGTTTACTACTACTATTATTAATTAACTTTTATAAATTTTACAATCATACGTTTAAAAAATCTCTCATTATGTACATTGACACGAAATTTTGTCCTATTTTGCCATGTTAAAGTTTAGAAAAAATGGATCACAGCGCCACCTGTTAAGCGATTGATCTCAAAATCTAATCAGATTTAGTTTAGGTCAGGGTCCAAGTAAATACCAAGTTCGGTTAAATTCCGTTCATTGTTTCGTGAGATACAGCATCCACAAATTTTGTAATACGCACACACAGACTGACCCACAGACAGACATTTAAAAAAACAGTCAGTCGTGTTCAGGACATCTCAAAGCGTGTAAATCCATGGAAAACTGGAGTTCGAAAAATTTCACGAATTTAATACTTTCTTTTTGTATATATATATATGTATGTATAGAATAAAGTAATAAATTAAATGATTGCAAATAGGTTGATTACTAAATAAATCTACCTAAAAAATCCCCCAATCGCATTAAAGTTTAAAGATAAATTATGAAATTTTAATGTTTCACAAAAGAAAATTTCTCATATGCATCAGCAGAATGGATGTATTGCATAAAAATCAATTACTGTTTAAAATAAAATTAATACAAAACATTTCTAACGAAAAATCTATGATGGTTAAAAATTTTAAATAACTGAATAAATCTCAAAATTTCTGAATATTAGTTTTTTTACATAAATCTATTAAATGAAATTTCCTTAAAATAATATGTTTTATTTTATTTGTATAAAATATATTAATTATTTTACAAAAAACAAATTAAAGCTGCAGACTACTGTAATTTTAATAGGTATTCGATACTATAAAGAAATAATATTCATATGCTTAATATTCATTTACAGTAAAAATAAATGACTAAAATAATATACGTATTTACTAAAAGCCGTCATAAATAATTAAAAGCACTCTCCTAAATACACATTCTTGTATTCTAATCAAAGGTAAGCGAATATTTATAAAATAAAAGATCACTTAAACTAACGAAAAATATAGAGTATCTTATATGGAGATTTATAGTAAGATAAAATGAATTCTAAATTGAATCTAACTTATATATTGCAATTAAACCTTCGCAATGTTAACAAACTATTATGAAAATAAATCCCCACTTCCATACTTTAAAAACATCTTTTGTTGTAGTTCTTCTTTGGAATGTAATAAACTTAGTCGGCTTATTTTAAGGAACGAAACGTTCAATATAAATATTATACTTTGAAATTTGATGCGCGGACTAATTAATTAGTGGTAGGGTGAATATTTTTAGATTAATTAATATTAGAATGATAATGAAAGCCTGATATGAATATATGCATGAGATTTTTATTTATGCATTTATTCGTCATTTTATCCATGAAATATGTATAGATATGGAAAAGCAATAAGATAGTTTAAGATACTTGAAAATGCGATGTAACTACACAATACCGAAGTATGTTATACATAAATTATAAATAATAATAATATTATTATTTAGGTAATAATATGACTACAGCAGTAAATCCGTATTATTTTTTCTAACAAACATAACTGAATAAATTCTTTTTCTTATCATTATTTAAAGCAAATACATTGCTACACTATTTTCCTCTTATTATTTTTTTAAATAAAAATACAACTGTCATGATGCATGACATAATCTAACATAATAATATAATGACAACTATAACACTAATTTCTTTTTATTTAATGAATTCTTTAAAAATGAGTTAACTGACATAAGGCATTTTCTTAATAATTAAAGTAAATTTTCCTCGTTGGCACGTTAATTATTAAAACTTTATCAGATTAATAAATTAAAGAACAGGTGTAGAATAATATTTAAACTTAAAATCTTCTTTACACACTCTAAAATTAATGTAAGCACTACCGGTTTCGAAAGAACGTGGCTTTTCTTCTCCGGGTTTAAAAAACACGTGCTACTACCTTGGAGGCCTGCTTTTACCTCCAAGGTATTAGCACATGTTTTTTGCACCTGAAAAAAAAAAAAAAAAAAAAAAAAAAAAAGGACACGTCCTTTTGAAACCGGTAGTGCTCACATTAATTTTATGGTATGTAAAGATTTTTAATTTTAAATATTAAAATGTTAATTAAAAATTTGAAATTCTTATTTAAAATGAAAATGTAAAAATCGGTTTTATTTCAAAGATAATTATTATTTAACCCTTTGACAGGCAATGTTAAGGGTGCAGTACGTACTTAATGGGCAACAAGACTTGAGGGGCACTTGAGAGGCAACACTTAATTAATATGGAAATCCACAATAATTTACAAGATTAAAAGAAAAGAAACTAAAGACTTTTTTTTTACTGAGTTTTGAAAGCAAAAATTTTTTTTAAGAATTCCTCTATGAACTTTTGCAGTTGGGAATTAGTAATTGCATTCTCGTGGAGATGAAACTGCGCATTAAAGGGTTGCAATTTCTTGAGCATCCTTGTGGTTATAATTTTTTTATTATAGACAAAGCTATTTAAAATTTTAAAAACCTAAAAGTTCCGTATTTAACATCTCAGTATCTCAATTCTACGCAATTCTACTGTAATTTTACTTTTTTGCTTACATTGCTTTTAAAATCGTTAAAATTCTCTTTTGAACACGGCAACAAAATAAAATTATCTTATTTTAACAATCTCATTCTTATTCAGAACTATTTGTTGTATGTTCTATTCTGTTGTCTTTCATGCAATTTACGTTATATTGGCTAAACTATGAAGCTTTTGATATAGGATAAATGTGCACCGTCGATTTGTTTGTAAATTACTAGTCTCACGGTCATTGTTTTGATATTTCTAAAGCTAACACTATTTATTCTCTTATTTCTCCGTTGATTTGGATTTCCATGAAACTTTTTACGTTGATAAGAATCTAAAAATCTTGTTAACCACCTTTTCTTTACGCCATTTATTTCTGTTGTTTGGAAATTTTTGCATATTATTATTACCTTTTTCTTTATTTTCATTTCTTGTAATTTTTTCTAGTAGTCTTCCTTATTTATCTTTTTTTTTCTACTATAGCTTTTCTTTCTTTTCTGTAATTATGCTCAGACCAGTAATTATTCATTTTTGTACTATTTTTTTAATCGCATCAGTGCTTTATTTTATTTTATTTATTAGGGAGACTGAAGAGTGATGCCATTCTTTTAAAATAAATTCAAACACATATTTTTTTAACAATTAGTTTTTATTTTTAAACAATTATATAATTACCATTGTTATCAACAACCTTTTAGCATCTAGTGTGCATATTTGCAATGCCGGATCTATAAAATTAAATTGATTTTTGAGCAAAATCTCTGGAAATTGCATTTTGGACATCATCCAAGTATTAAAATTATCTGCCCCTTAGAATATGTTGTAGCGGTCGAAATGAATGGAAATCTCATGTTGCAATATCGGGCAAATGTGGTAGATGAGGCAATAATTCCTACTCTAATCCATTATATTTTTCAAGGTTTTGTCTTGCTCAATGATGTCTTGCATTATCGTTTTTCAGAATAACGCTCTTTCTGGTCACAATCACTGGACACTTTTCAGTTAAAGATTGATTTACTCGGTCCAGTTATTTATACTAAAGGTATCTGCATACACGGTTTGTCCAGGTTCCAGCGCTTCAAAATGAACTACCCCTCGAATACTGCACCAAACACACAAAAACACCTATCAGTTGTGTAAACCTTGCTCGGCTGTACGTTGTTGCGATTCATTCGAAGAGAGCCACTGTTTTTTACATTTTGAATTACGATAAAGGAACCATCTTTCATACCTATTGACCAAGTGGTCAAAAAATGCTTATGTGTTGTGCCACTGAAGCAATAAGTTGCATGTGCTCGATCAGTTAGCTTTGTTTCCTTTGGGCATATTATGGGAGATCCAAACACCTGCTCTACTTACTTTACCAATCTGCTGCAAGCGTTTTTGGATGGTAGACCAAAGTTGGCTAAGAGAGTTTGACAGTTTCTCGATTGCTTGACACAGATTTGTTGAGAGGCCATTGTCTATAGTTGTTTGCCTCCTTGACCTATACGAGTCAAAAAGATAAAAATTACCGAATTTAAATTAAAAAAAAAAAAAAAAAAAAAAAAAAAAGCGCCTTTAGCATTTATGAATAATTAATGCACTTGAATAAACATAATGAATGATTTTTGAATCAACTGTTGTATTACTACACTTTCGAAACTCATGCCGGATATGTACCTTTTCTGGTATTTGGATGGCCATATTCACTATAAACTGCAAAATAAATAAATGAATAAATAAAATTAAATAAATAAATAGTAAGCTTTAATAATTTACGAGTAAACAAGTCACTCTAACCTCGAAATATATTTGTCACAAGTACAAGCACACAATGAACTGATAAATGGCAATCGAACACCGACATGTGCAAAAATGACATTGCTTTATTCATTTATTTTTTGACCAGTTATGTTGTTTACTTACATTTATTTTTTATTTATTGCTTTTCAACATCAGCGCTCTGATGTATTGCGTGGTTGATAATAACTAATACTAGAGTAAAATTAGTTTCTAATACAACCAAGTCATTACCTAACAGATTTAACAAATTTTCAAAATATTTTTTTAATAAATATGCAAATGAAACATTATAAAATAAATTGTTTCAATCCCCCTCAAAATCTTGTAAAACAGACAATATTCATACTACTTATTTAGAAGTTTTTTTTTATTGTAATTGGATTGTGTCATCGCGTCTTCGTGTCACGCTAAATATAAACAAAGCGCCTCTACTTTATAGTAAATGTAAGCCGTTCTTTTCATAGCTCGTTGGCTCGGTTGTTTAGAGTGTTATGTTAATAACGCGATGGTCGTGAGTTCGATCCTTGAAGGGCCAATGTGATACATTTTGCAATAATGAATGTAAAAGGTATCAATTGATAAAAGAAATTTTTCATTGTCTACACAGTACCTGAAGAGTTTTTTAAGAAACTCTTTTTTAATTATTAAAAATCACAAAATAAAATTTTGAGTAAATATATATATATATATAATTTTTTTTTTTATTGAAATTAGATTTTCCCCATCTTGTCTTTGTGTCACGTTGAAAAGCAATGCGTCTCCCCTTCAACGCTCTTTTCCGTCATTCGTTAGCTCAGTTGGTTAGAGCGTCATATGTTGATAACGCGATGGTTGTGGGTTCTGCCGATGTGTTACTTCGTTGCAGGAGATATTTAATGGAAAAGATGTCAATTGATAAAAACAAATCTTTCATTTCACAGCATTAGCTCAACGATGACAAGAAATAAAAGCGGTGTGCAAACTAGCCTTTTAATCAAATTAAAATTATATAGTCTCCCTTACCAACATTCATTTGCATTTTTAAAATAGTATAACTTAGTAAAATTATGTACAAAGAAGATTTCAGAAAAGCTGTCTAAAATAGGTTAATTTTATAAAATAGAAGCAGTTTGAAAACTAAATGTATTTTGTAAAACTGATAGTGAAAGTACATAATTTATACATGATATATAATTTACACGTTATACTGAGTAACATAAGTTATTGCAGAGTGTTAAGATCGGATGCCTTAATGTAGTGGAATTAATTCACATTTAAAAATCTGTGACATATTATTTATATCCTTCAGTTTCCATTTTGAATAATAATGCATATGATATTTCTGTCGCAATACCGCCGATCCAGTTATTATACAGTTTTCTCTTAGGAACACACCTGATAAAATAATTTTGTTAAAGAGTGTTTGTGGATAACAAAGTAGCAATATAACACGTGATCGGATGTCTCTTGTAACGTTCTTTCCACTTACGCGGATGGCCCTGGTTCCATTACTGTTTGGTTAAACGTAGCTGTTTCATTTAATGTGTATGTTTTTTAGTAAATTTACAGATTTTATTTTATAAAATTTCAATTTTTTTTCCCGATGCTCTTTAAACATTTAAACACATTTATTTAGAATAAGCTTGAAATCTACCACACAAGGAATTAGTATTATTTTTATTAGCACAAGGAAGTGCATTCTTATTTATTTATTTATTTATTTATTTTTCAATGAATTTAAAGATTAAACAATCTTAAAAAAAATGTACTGTTATTTACAGTAAGCACATCATAAATATATAAATATATTTTATAATTTACTCATTTTTTATTGAATCGAACATTACTTATAAAAAAATTAAGAAATAATAATTCATAACTTTGTAATTACAATAACAATGATTTATACTAACAAAACAATGTAGAATATTTTTAAAACTATTATGAGAAAAGACTTTTTATTTTTCATGAAAAACTACTTCATTTTAAATTACATATTTAGTAATTTTCATCAAATATTTTCTAACAATTTACGCAAAGTTAATTATCTTTTTTGCAAGAATTTTTCTTTTCTTTTCTTTTCTTTCTTTTACTAAAAAGTAATTTAGAAAACTAACTAGTTATTTTTACAAAGTTTAATTACAAATTTTTTCTCGAGATATTTTTGCGTTTTACAATAATTTCAATATTAATGCAAATTTCGATTGAATACCAGCCTGTATTTCAATCTATTTCTAATCATTCTTTTTTTTTTTTTTTTCCAAATTTTTTTCCCTTTTTTTTTTTTCTTTATTTCTTTTCCTTTTTATTTTTTTTTTTTAATTTAGAGTTTAAAAAAAAAAAAAAAAAAAAAAAAAAAAACTGTTAAAAGTTCTTAAAGAAAAAAAAAATTCTTTAGGTGAAGCTATGTAATATAAACCATTCCCAATTTCAAATATATATAATATTCAAAATATTATAAATTATTTATATAAAAAATAAGTTTTTGAATTTTTTCTATCCTTTTCGTCAAAATTTATTATTTTCGCTTTATAATTTTTTTTAAAGGATCATTTTTTAGTAATGCATTCAGATTTTAATAAAATTAAAATAAAGTAAAATTTCATATGTTTATGATTTATTTTTAAAATATACGAAAGTATTTAGAAAAGCGTAATACATATATGTATATATATATATGAGCACTTTTTTTCGTTGAGGGAAAATATGAGTATTCTTCATATATTAAAAGATAAAAGATGTATAAAAAGACACGGTAAAAAGTTTTTTTTTTTTTTTTTTTTTTTTTTTTTTTTGTTATTACTATTTCTTAATAAATTTAGCAATTCAAACTTCACAATAAATCGAAAAATGTTAAAATATTAAGGAAAAAGAAACAAAAAAGTTATTTAAAACAATATTCGTTGAACTAAATAAAATAAATAAATACTTTTAAAAGAATGATATTTTCCCTTTGGATTTTTTTTTTTTTTTTTTTTTTTTTTATCAGAAATAATGTTTACGTCCATTATCCGACTACCATAGGTAATGGAAGTATTGCATTAGCTCCAAAAATTTCATATCGAGTTTTTACCTGATTTATATGTTTCAATGTCTCCTGAGTCCGAAATATTATCTTTTGGCAACTAGTTAGCATGTGTATATGTGTGTGTGTGGATGTGGATGCATGTAGGGAATCTTCTGACTATCATTTCTCCAAAACTAGTAAAGATATAACTACGAAACTTCTGAAATGAGACAAGTCTGGTGTATAGATAATTTTTCCAACTTTTGGTGAAAATTAGAAAACCGCAGATGCGACCGTAAGTCCGTATTTCACAAACGGCTTTAACGATTTTCATCAAAAATTTCTAAAGTTGCTATATAAATACTCTGTTAGCTGTCCTTTTGTATGAATTAGTTGGTTAATTCAGGAAAATTGATAGGCGTCCTGTATAAATAGCTCAATTTCAGGTCCCACAAGTGCGTTCCTTTAAAAACGGATTTACAGATAATTTTCAATCTCGCCCTATTACCCCCCTTTCAAATATATTTTTGTATATAATTGTGGTCAAAAATTGAGTATGCCAAGTTTTGGTAAAAAGTTGTATCTAAAAAACGGCTTGAAAATTGTTACATAAAAACATTTTAGATATCCTTTCTCATGTATTACGTGGTTATTACAGGAAAATTAAGAGATATTCTGATTAGATAAGTCAGTTTTAGTTCTCGGAAATTGGTGTTTAAAAATTTTCTCTGCCTGTGTATTTTTTTTTTTTAAATATATATATAGTTTTTAATTGTTATATTTTATTAATGTTCTGGAATATTATAAAATATATTTTAAACAGAAAAGCAGAATAACACGCTCCTTTATTTATTTATTTATTAAAAAGCCTTAAAAATGGCAGACCTTTTAAGCCGAACATGGCGGTATTTTTAAACCTAAAAAAGAGGGTGGTGTTTTAAAACATTTGAAATATATTAATTTCTGATGCAGACACATGTCTAAAAAAGTAAGACTTTTTTTTTTTTTTCGCTTACAAAATGACCATCCGTTTAAGGCACTTTTTAAACTGAATTTAAGACGTTTTTGTTCACAGTGGTTCAGTTGTATGTTTTCTGATCACATTATCTCCCAAAAGTGCATATAATGTATGTAAACGTGAGTAATGAAATCCATGTACTTGTTTCACACCAGATTTTTATCTAATGTTACACAGCACTACAATGTGTTAATTGCACTACAATGTTGAATTGTTTGTTTCAAATATTCTGTTTTACGAATTTCTAAAGTTAATAATTTTGATATAAAATACTTAAAAAATATTTTTCTGGTACCAATCATAAATATAAAAGATAAGAAAATCTACACAAATAATAGTTATTTAAAATAATAGATTTTTTTTAAAGAATCACATTTAAAAATTACTAATTGCAGTTAAATTTAACAATGAAAAAAGTTTTCCAATAAAGTGACATTATCTGTCTAAATATTTGTGGTAAACCTAAAAGAAAATATAATAATAAAAAACATTATTAGCTATATAAAAATAAACAAAACTTAATAAAGCTTTCGCAGCTGTGTTACAAATTAAGGATAATATTTGCTATATAGAACTAAAAAATTCATTATTATTAATTTTGGTGTGACTATTATTATTATAGTTAATTTGCATGTCTTTAGAAACTTTTATTACTAGCTAAAACATATATTATTTTTATTTAAAATAAATAATAATAAAATAAACTATTTTGTTTGAATACAAACCACATTAGTTTGAGCATAAATTGCATATTTGAAACTTTTTAAAAGAGTGCTTTGAAGAACAGGAATTAAAATAAATTTGAAATTAAACGCTTATCGAGGTAAGTTATCTTGATATATAGCAGCTGTTTTAAATACATATTTAAACGAAATAATAATTTTTAATTCACATACTCACTTTAAGAAATTCTAAGTTATCTAATTACAGATCTTCTGAAATAGCGGTATTTCAAATTTTGGAATTTTGAATAGGATACACACATATAGTATTAAGCACGATTAAAAAAGGCAATTATGAACTATTTGACTCTATTTAGACTCTATCTTAAAATCCTGTCTGCGCATCAGATTTTGAAAGATATTGGTTTATATATCATATCCATTGTAATATATGGAGAAAATATTCCTACGATAAAGAAAAGTCTTCAAATTTTGACCACTTGATTAAAGGATGGCATGTGAAATTTTCATAGGCATGTAGGTGGAACATTGAAAGCTCAGAAAATTTAAGAGCATTTTATTTTAATCGATAATAAAATTGCATATATTGAATTATAAAAATTTTAGATTTAAAAGTAACTGCTCTTTTTTTTTTTTTTTCGAAATTTTGTTTGGGTTCAACATGACAAATTTCAATTATTTTATTAAAAAATAAATAAATAAATAAAAATAAATAAATAAAATAAATAAAAATAAATAAATAAATAAAAATAAATAAATAAATAAAACTACCTTATTTTATTTTTTGATTCAAATCTAAACTTATTTTCACATATATTTACTTTAATGGTCCATATAATACAAATACCAATTTTCCTCGATAACTAATTAACTTTACAAGATTCTGAATAATGTCTTTTTTTTTTCATAATTATAGTCTTTCGAAACTGTAAAATGTTTTTAAGAGAAAATAAGTTCACCGAATTCGTTAATTCGCAAAGTTTCGTGATTTTAAATAACCAACCATATGAGTTGCCACAGGGGTGTCCTGTAAATTTACCGAACATAAGAATTGGATCTACTTTGAAAAAAGAGAAAAAAAAAAGCATGTTTTAAAACAGATTTCTTCCGATAACACAATTCAATTCTGTGAATTTATATTGAGTTGTTCGGAAAGTAATTTTGTTTTTTTTAGCAGAGGACTTAATTGTATTTTTTTCACACCATCTTCACAATTAAGCTGTATTACCATTATGTATTGTGACAGCTGATATATCAGGGCTTGTTTGTGAAAAAGTTCGTTTTATTCTACTCAATAGGTTTTGATTGGTGCCCTATCAAATAAAGAAAATCGGAAGCGACATTTTCGGCATATTTTGTTTTTGCTATCAAAAAGACGAAAATACTGTTCAAACAAGGGAAAAAGTATACGATGTGTATGCAGAAAATTTACTTAAAGAATTCCTGTGTCAAAACTGGTTTACCAAGATTTGCTTCCGGCAATTGTGACGTTAAAGATGCATTACTTTCTGGAAAACCAGTTTATGCTAATGAAGACAAAATAAAGTATTAATTTATTTAAAATGCCAACTAACAATTCGTGAGAAACCAATTAAAGTGGAGAATATATAATTCAATAAAATATTTATACAATATAAGAAAATAGTCTTTCATTTTCAAAGGAAAAAACGAAATTATTTTGCGAACAACCCAATATATATATAGTTACTATTTGAAAAAATTGAATTTGCATCACGTGGGTGATGCAAATGTGGTACCACACCTGTGATACCTCATCTGATAGATTACTTAAACGAACTTTTTAACGTTTTCGAACACAGTTTAACAGTATATTAATGGGCGACTTGACATCGGATAATATAAATAAGGTAATGATGCTGTGAAGACTTTTTTTTTTTTTTTTTTTTTTTATTTCTCTTTATATTTTCAGGTGTCCTGTATTTTTCTCTTGTAGCCCATTATATCTTTTATAGTGCAGTACAGATATATTATATAAAATTAATATTATGCTAATAAACTAGCATACGTAGAATTAAAAAAACAACAACCTTATATTTACAGTAAAAAAAAAAGTAAAGTATAAACCATCGTTGTATATTTTAGCCTTTTGAAAAAGTATTCGTTAAAGGGAAATTTTTATAGTGTAAAGAGAACATAAAGTGATCACTCAAACTGGACACCGAATACGATTCTTAACATATCTTTGCTACCTGGAGAACCAATTTGTATTTGTACACAATCTACTTTTAAAAAAACTTACTCCAAAACAAAGTGCTATATTATGAAAATCCTAAAGCTTTCCTTTTAATTTCTTAATTACTGAATATCCTTCTCAGAATACATTTCTAAATCAGAATAAAGACAATCCAAATCGATTTCTTCATTACTCTCGATTTACGAATTTCCTTCTAAAATTCTGTGAGACCTCACGAGGTTAAACAATCCGACATACAGTGGAAAAGTGTCATTAATCAATGCGAATCGCGTGTTTTTTCGTTCTTCTTTGTAGAGTTATATGAGTTTTTTTTCTTTTAATGTTAATGCGATTTACATTTTCGGATGCTGTAGTACACAGCATTTTCCTTCTTGTAATCATTATATTTTCTTATAATACACTACAGGTATATTATATAAAATTAAAATTACAATAATAAAATGACCTATTAATGAAAGAGAACTTATATTTACAATAAATATTGTAAATAAAATCCATCGTGGTATATTATTTCTGTTTTAGTGACAATTTTTTTGAAAAAAAAAAAAAAAAAAAAAAAAAAAAATGCTTACAAACAAGCACGTTGTTTGACTGCATAAAAGAAATGTAATATTTATTATTCAAAATACAATCATAGACAGAATGAATACAAGGTCGTCTTTTCGGAAATTTGATTTATTAACATCATTATTTATTATTATTATTATTATTATTATTATTTTAATATTCATTTATTTTTAATGCTTTGAACTTATATTTATCTATTTTAATCTAAATTGTATCAAATCATATGGAGTTTTTTCTCGTATGAAACTTTTGTTCTTCTTCAACTTAGAAAAACATTAATTAGTTTTAAAACAATGTTAAAAAAATATCTGCATTATATATTATTAATAAACTCTTGTAAAAGCAAAGAAAAATGCAATGAAAAATTCTTCATATTACCTTCTATTAGAGCAAGGATGAATAAATTTGTTTATCGTAAATATAATTTGAGTAACACAATTCCAGATAAAGTATTACTAAAAATTAATTAAAAAATAAAGATAGCAAAGAGAACATATTAATCACGTACAAAAGTGTAATTAACGCTATCTTTTTAATTAAGGAAACAAAAACAACAATAAAAATACTAGTACAAAGATAAATTAGTATATTATTGGTTAAAAGTATGCCTAAAATTCATATCATTTGTAAGAGTAAAATATATATAAGAGGTAGCTTATATATCACAGAATGAAAATTGAAGCAAGAATTAATTAATTTCAGCGGATATAAATTTTCAAATAAATTAATATGGAAATTATAATGAAAGCACAAATAATAATAATAATAAAGATTGGTTTCATTATGATACATTCATTAGTTTGTGTTAGAAATGCATACCGATATTCTACTAAAGCTGTACTTTTTATGCATTTTTTTTATGTTTAATTTTATATAACCGGATGTTTGAAAATGAAATTTGTTTCTGACAATAACAATAATAAAAAGTTTTTGTATGCTTTGTTAAATATATCTAAATTTCATATGAAACTAATCATGTAAATATTAACTATGTGATAAGAAAGCACCACAGAACTGGCGTTTTAAAGTAATAATTACAAAATTTTGAAAAAACACCATAAAATGCAATGAACTCGCAAAAATTGTTTCGGATCGAAAGAAAACACAATTATTCGTCAGGCGAACAAGTGCTGCAGTCAAAGCGCCAACGCAGCTTTTCTGTCTTGCCTTGCTACTTTGACTGCAGCACTCATGCCTACATTGTTCGCCTGACGAAGGGTCGTGTGTTCTTTCGATTCGAAACAATTGTTGCGAGGTTATTGCATTTTATGGTGTTTATTCGAAATTTTGTAATTATTATTAACTATGTGGTTTAAAAAGAATTACTCATTATTTTCGTTGTAAGTATAAATGCAAATAATAATAATAGTAATAATAACCGCATGTATTGTTTATATAGGTTGAAGTTGCAGTTTGAATAGTAACAATAAAAACAATAATAATAATAATAATAATAAAGTTATGAATATATATACACTACTTTGGTGGGTAAGCATTACCAATAGTAAAAAAAAAAAAAAAAAAAAAAAAAAAAAAAAAAAAAACGAGCTGTTCTGTTGTTTTTCTATTTTGGAACACTCATATATTTCGTATTATTAATTTAATCCTTTACAGGATTGCCAGAGTTTCTAATTTTGAACACTAAATCCCGCTTTTTGGGCTTCTTTAAAACATTACTATATTCATAGCTGCCAACATTTCGTATTTATTTCGTAGAATATTTAGTACTTATTTTTTCAACCCACCACTTTCTTTATAGAGAAATTTTCTGCAATATTTAATTAGGATTAAATAAGAAGAAAAATACTCTTCAAAAAATGTGGTGTGAAAAAAAAAAAAAAAAAAAAAAAGCGGGTAATAACAATGCTATGGAATGAATTAGAAAATTTGGTATCCCTGCTCACGGGTTTCAGAAATATAACAACATGTATATGATCTTCTGCGAAAAACTTTTGACGAAAATTATTGTCTAGTCTGCCAGCAAGTTTTAGTGAGTAAGTTCTATGAATGGGCAACTTATACATAATTTATTAATTTTCTTTACTTTATTGCGTTTTTAATTCGTTATTCACTAGTGACAGTAAGGTCACCCAATAACTTAAGAAAATGAAACGGAAATATCTTGATATTGTAAAAGAAAATAGAGAAATATTACAAGAAATACAAATTTAGAAACTTAATTGTTTAAAGAAGTTTTATAGGACATCTGATATATCTTAATTTTGGGTGAGTTATTCTTTTCTTACGATTATTAAATGTAATTCTGAAATTTTAAAGTATTGATTTAATGTAGAAAGCAATGACTTTATATAGATTCTTCTAACATCTTCTTATAAAGACAGTGCTATAAAGTGCTTGAACTTCCAAGCTTCTTTAAGTATTAGTTATTAAGAATGAACTAGAAGATTTTTCTTTTCTCTCTCTCTTTCTTTTTTTTTTTTGAGACAATTATTATAAAATACTAAAACATAAATATGGAATTAAAAAAAAAAAATGCCTTATTTTATTAACATTTTAAAGAGGAGTTTAACATGAAGTGTTTTAAAATTTTGCAATTTTATAAAGAAACATTGGGCAAATACAAACATATCTAGTTATCTAAAAAATGTAATCATGTTTGAAAATATATTTTTAATTCTCATATATTTTTTAGCAATAAAAATATTGCTCTCTAGTGAGCTTTATAAAATATACAAATAAATTCTGTATTTTAATGACTATCTCCTTTAACATGTGTCACAATTTTACTTTTTTTTAAACACCTAAAATGAAAAAGACAAAACCACTTCAATGGCTCATCTAAAACTATTATTATTTTTTAGAAATTTTTCTTGTTTGTTTGTTTGCTTCATTTGTTAATTTTAATTATGTAATAATTTTTGTTAACTATAGTATATCTGCCAATATTTTAATTAATATTCCGTAGTATTATTAGTACCCACCCTTTAACCACACTCCTTTTGTTGTAGAGAAATCTTCGCCACATGCAATTACGATTAAACAAGAAGTAAAATACTAAGTGAAAATACTTTTAAAAATACTGGCGGGAAGAAAAAAAAAGAGTGTACTAACAGTACCACGAATTATTAATTATATTGTTGGCAGGTATGACTATAGTACAAGTAATAGTCATTTTCCTTCGGAAATTTCTTAAGAAAAAAAAAATAATTCCTGTAAAAAATATTTTGATCCCGTGAACAGATTAAATGTGAGGAAACTGATATTGAAGATGATATGATTAAAAACACTTTAAAAACACGTCTAAAATAAACTTTATTAAAAACATTAAAATAATCTAAAGCTTTTCGCCTTGACTTATCAAAGCATCATCAGTGATTTAATTATATGATTCAAAGCGCAATTATATATATATATATATATATATATATATATTGTATTACATGGTCAACAGTAAAGTCCTTTAATTAACTGAACAGAAAATAAAGTCAATTGGTTGTGATGTGGTTGTGGTTGGGTTTTACGTCGCACTAATGCTGAGCAGAAGGGCAATTGGCGGCGGTCTGGGACACACTCCTAGAGGTGGTCCGGAGACATGCCATCACAATTTTGATCCTCCACGGAAGGGATGGCTCTCCCGCTTCGGTGACCCCCAGAGGTATAAGTTTTGATGGGAACATGGAGGACTTTGCGGCCACGACAGATTTTACGTGCACCAGCCACCATTAGAGTACATGACGATCTTTGGTCGGCTCGAGTACCGAACCCGCATTCTTCCAATTACGAGGCCGGCGCTCTACAGACTGGGCTACCGCGGCCCTAAAGACAATTGGAAACGGGGGAAGACTGGATCCAGGAGCAAAGATACGTACAGTCGGTAACAAAAGTATCCGAACACTAGCAAAAATTCCTATGTAAAAAAAGTACACTTCATACGGTTTTGTTAAATAAATTTGACAAGGATTTTGACAAGGATTCTTCTCTAGCTTCATGATACCCATATAAAGTAAGTTATGAGATATTTTATTTAATTTACCAAGTAGCGCAAATTTTTAGGAATATGGGCTTATTTGAACTTTAAAATACCTCAACTCAATACAGAACTGTGAGGTTTTCTGAACGTCTCCAAAAAGTAATTCACGTGCTCAAAAGTAATTCCCGTTTAATTTATCACGTTCACGTTTAATTTAACAGTCCAACAAAACCTTAAAGTTCAAGATATTACGTTTTGTTGAAAATTAAAAGTGAAAACTGAAAGTCGACGGAAAAAAGTAACAGAAATTTGAAATACTTGGGAGAAGTATAACCCTCACAGTAAAAAATTTTGTGTAAGAACATACAAAATTATTGAGGGAACTTATTTTCCCCAACCATGTTATCAGCAGTAGCTGATCAGCTATAGTTATCAGCTATAGCTGATAATATTTCTCAACATGGTTGAGGAAAATAAGTTCCCTCAATAATGATGTATATTCTTACACAAAATTTTTTACAGTGCTGGTTACACGTTCCCAACATGCCAAATTCCTGGGGTATATGTAACCACTGGTAAAAGACCAAAAAGCTTAAGAACTAGAGCACTTTTGAAGTTACACTCAAAATCTACATACAAAATTGAACCTCTTTACCAAAAACTGGAAGTTTACAAGTACGCCAATGGTAAAACTTTGAATTTTGAAAAAGGTCACTCTGTTGGATAAGGAAATGAAAGCAATTTTTCTAACTTCTAAAACGATCACTTTTTCATATTTGATTTGATTTCCAAAGGCTAAATATAACAAAGAAACGGTAAAACAAACACATGTAATGTCTATTTGGTCAAAAGTTAGCTTATCAGCTGGCCTCTGAGGCAAGGTTACAATTACTTCACTTCACCCTTTATGAACAATAAATAAAATAAAAAGAAATGGAAAAATAAGAATGTTTTCTTTCCGTTTTTGTAAATATATGATATTATGATTATTTTCATACAATATATGTTTATATAAAATAGTATCCAGCATACTATATACTTAATTATTCAATGTACTACATTTAAAGTACTTTCAAAAAACAAAGTAAATATTAGTTATTTATTTTTTTTAATTACTTATTTATTACTTTTTAAAACAATATTACCAAAGCAAAAAGAAAAAAAAAAAGAAAAAAAAAAAAGAAACTTGCAGAAAAGAGGTAATTTTTTACCTCTTAATTCTTTTTACCTCTTTTGTTAATTACTTAGTATTTTTACCAAAATAAAAAAAGGGAAAGAGCTACACTCTTTAAAAGCATTTTAAAAAGAATATAGATACTAAGTTATTTAAAAAACGGATATTTTTCAGATAATAGGGATTTTATTTATTTAGCTACTGGCTTTTGTTTTTATATAAATGTAGAAATAAAACCTTTTATTGCAAAATAATTTAATAATACTTTTATCGTTTAAGATGGAAAGGAAAAAGTAAAATCTAGTTATTATGGCAAGATTACATTAAATCTTATTAAACTTTAATATGAATTTTAAATAGTTAACTATTTAAACCAGTAAACGGAATAATGTGTAAAAAAAAGTGCGATTATGTAGAATTTTTACAAACTTCTTTAAATATAGGCATTTTGGATATCATTTAAAAAGCATAGTTAATATTAGATTAAAATAAATTTACAATTTATTTTAACCAAAGTTAATTTAAAGAAAATATATGAAAATTATTTGGATTATTTTGTATCTGACTTATTATACAACACCTTAAATACTACTACTTCTAGTAATAATAATAACAAAAGGTTTATTTTAAACTCTGTTAAAGAAAGAATGTATAAAAAAGGTTTTTTTTTTTTTTTTTTTTTTTTTTTTTATTGAAACATAACCGCTTTCTATTCTATTTCGGAAATTATTTAATGCCTCGTCTTTCCTAGTCAATTTTTGAATGATAATTTTTGACATATTTAATCAACGCTAGTTTTTTCCCCCTTATTTATCAACCATACCATACGCATGATAATAGATGGGAAACCCGCATAAAATAAAATAAAATAAATAAAACGCATAAAATACTGTGGGAAAAGAAAATGAGCAGTTATAAGTAACACGAAAAAAAAAAAAAAAAAAAAAAAAGAACGAAATTACAAATAATTTAATGCATCAATGAGCATGTGCTATAGGCCACAGTATCCACGCCTGAACTGGAGATTTAAACTATATCCTAACAAACAAAGGTCATAAATCTAACTATTCCGCTACAAGATAGGCACAAAGTATTCCGAAAAATTCAAAAATGCTGTCAGCTATGGTGATATACTACGCAAGAAGATCTGGCAAGAGGTTATTTTATTTTTTTTTTTTCGGAATAGAATTGAAATATTTTGTTTTCTATTCCTTACTCTGAAAAAGAAGAAAAAGAAAATGAATATTCAAAAACAGTGGCATAAAATGTTTTTCAAATAAACAGAAAACTTGACAGTTATAAATAAAGGAATACTTTTAAACTTTAAACGGCAGTTTAGATTTTGTGTAAAATAACAAGTAGGTATATCAATAAGCTGTCTTCATTAAAATGCTAGCAATTATCCAAACGTCACTGGAGGCCTCCCTGTTGAGACTCAAAAAGATTTTGGGTTCCGTTTATGTGTTTGTCTGCATGTCTGTCGCGCGATAGCGGCAGGAAAAATCACGCAATTGACTTGAAATTTGGTACACATGTTCATAATCCCCATGGAATCAGCTGTGTAGTTTTGGGTGTGCATTCCATTTGTAATTGGTGTACAGAGACACGCCAAAGTTTTTCTTACCATTACGGCGAAAGACAAGAATTTGTATGTACCTCGATAGCGTCCGCAAAAATCAAGCTATTGACTTGCAATTTGGTAAACATATTCATGAGTCCAACGAAATTAGTTGTATAGTTTTAGGTGTGTATTCCATTCGTAGCTCGTGTACAGGGACATGCCAAAGATTTTCTTATCATTACAGCCTATGGGCAGAATAATAGCGGCCGCAAAAATCCTCCGATTGATTTGCAAGTTTTATTGCCGAAACGTCAGTGGAGGCCCTCTGTTGAGACTCAAAATGGTTTTGGCTTCCGTCTGTGTGTTTGTTTGTTTGTCTGTTTGTCACGGCCGCAAAAATCACGCTATTGACTTGAAATCTGGTACGCATGTTTACGAGCCCCACAGAATCAACTGTATAGTTTTGGATGTGTATTCAATTTGTAGTTCGTGTACAGGGGTACGTCAAAGTTTTTCTTATCATTACGGCTAACGGGAAGAATTTGTATGTATCGTGATAGCCACCGCAAAAATCAAGCTATTGGTTTGCAATTTTTGCCGTAACGTCAGTGGAGGCCCTCTCTTGAGACTCAAAAAGATTTTGGGTTCCATCTGTGTTCGTGTCTGTCTGTCTGACTGTCTGTTGCGTGATAGCGGCCGGAAAAAACACGCCATTGACTTGAAATTTGGTACATATTTTCATGAGCCCTACGGAATTAGCTGTATAGTTTTGGGTGTGTATTCAATTTGTAGTTCGTGTACAGGGATACGCCAAAGTTTTTCTTATCATTACGGCATATGGGAAGAATTTGTATGTACCGCGATAGAGACCGCAAAAATCACGCTATTAACTTTCAACTTAGTACACATATTTATGAGCCTAACGCAATTTTAGCTGTATAGTTTCGGGTGTGTATTTTATTTGTAGTTCGTGTACAGGGACACACTAAAATTTTTCTTATCATTACGGTATATGGGCAGAATTTGTATGTACCGCAATAGCGGCCGCAAAGATCCTCCGACTGACTTGCAAATTGGCACACACGTTTAGGCTCTGTATAGAAATAGCTGTATAATATTTTATGGATTGTGTACAGGGACACGTCAAAGTTCTTATCATTACGGCATATGGGGTGAATTTCGGTTAAACGCATTTTGACATCGTTATTTTGTGATCAACAAAATGAAATTAGCGTACATTACTGAGAGGTTTAAACTTATGTTTTCTGCAGAAAATATGTGCTCTTAGGCTTCCAAATTAAAGTACAGGATCATACAAAAATGTTCAGACAATGTAAAGTAATCATCGAAATTATGTCAAATTTCGAACAATTATTCACGAAAAATGTAGAATAAGCTGAATAGTTTTTACTTATGTATACAATGTATATGGTTCGTTTACGGCGAAACACAAAAGGATTTCGTGACATTAGAGCCTATGTACGAATTTTTATTTAAGCTTACTGTAATGCGTTTATGCTACATTTAACATAATGATATTAAAATACATTATAAAAATGCTTAAAAGCATGTTTACTGTAGGAAAATGATATGTATAGACTAAATAATTTATTTACGGGATCACACAAAAGAATTCCGATGATGTACTGTAATCATACAAATGATGTCAAATTAGGTTGAAATATTATTGAGTTGTAATTAAATAAATAGATGTATTCTTTTTAGTGTATGTGTAATTACTGTGGCTTCTTTTTCCGGGATAAGTAAAAGAATTTCGTACTAATACGGTCTATAGTCGGTATTTCTTAACATGGTTAACATTTTAACATGGTTACACCTCATTAAATATAATGAAATTTTATTAGAATTTTATTAGAATTTTAAAAGAATGTTTTTCAATGGAGAAGTGTTGGTATAGAATTGGTAATTCCTTTACAGGGTTACACAAAATAATTCCAATATGTTATATAATCATTTTGCTTGAAATTTGGTACAAGTATTTATGAATTATGAGGAATCAATACAAGACAATCAGTTATTAGGAATACATCTATCTATCTATCTGTCTATCTATCTATCTATATATATATATACATGTGCGTACATATATACAGTCGGTAACAAAAGTATCCGAACACTAGCAAAAATTCCTATGTAAAAAAAGTTTTGTTAAATAAATCCTTGTCGAATCATGTTCTTAGACTGACTAAGAACATGATTCGACAAGGATTTATTTAACAAAACAGTATTAACTCTACGTTTTTATATAGCAATTTTTGCTAGGTTCGGATACTTTTGTTACGGACTGTATATATACAGATAGCTATAGAAAGAGAGATACAGCTGGTGTTGAGGGGGGCGGCCGCTCCTGCCAAAAACGTTTCTGTTTATGTAGCAAATCCATCGAAACAATATATATATTATGTAATACGGTATAAATAAAAATGATCTATGGACTAATGCGTGATACAAATAGGATGTTGAGACTCCTGATCTGTAGATCCACTAGTTTACTTTCTATGGCTTGAATTTTAATGAAAAAGAAACGGAGTAAAACATTCTAAAAATTATTATTATTATTATTATTATTAAGATAGCATAAAATAGTTCAATTTGAAAATTAAAGAATGATTTTGAATTAGGATATCCAAATTTATTTATTAATTCGGTGTTAATTACCTTCTAAGAAAATTAATATATTTTTCAAGCAGATATATTAACTCTTAACGTCAAGAATTTTATTAAGTGATATTCAGTTAACTCCAACATGATGTCTTAGACGTTACTCTAAAACAATATTTTACTTATAAATAGGATGTTTCCGTTTAACATTTTATGTGCCATGTGCCCCACACCAGCGATACGCACCACACCATTTACTGAGGATAGAATTTAATAGTTCTAATCATAAATAACTATATAAAGTCATTTTGTTAAACCAGTGATTCTCAACCTTTTTTTTTTTTTTTTTTTTTTTTGTCGCGGCACACTTTTAACGATTTCAAAATTTGCGGCACATATTTCACTTTTCACTTTATGAAAAGTCACAAATATCAAAGATAAAAATAGTTTAAAATATGGTATTTAACTGTAAAAACAACAGTTTTCTTTTACAGAGTACTTTTCTTTAATCTAAACAAACTTTACTCGTAATAAAAAAAAAAGTATTATAATTTTTACTATATACATTTCCAAAATTTGGCGGCACACATAAGTGCCGCGGCACAGTGGTTGAGAATCACTGTGTTAAACAATGTAATGTTTTAGAGAATCTCCAATAGCCGTAGCTTATCGTTTAAAATAGAAATCCAGGTTTAAGTTTCACAGCATTAAGGTCGATTGGAGTTACAACAGGTAATATTAATCACTTTCTACTTTTCCAATATAGGTTATGTAATATATTTTCAATTATTTCATTTCACTATGCGATTAAACTAACAATTTGAATAAAAGTTTCAAAACTGAATCGAGAATAATTTTCTTTTAATAGGTTACTATCTTCTGTTATCTGTATATTGCAAATTGTTCATACGTAATAACTTTTCCGAGACAAATAATTTTTACTCAAATTCAATAAGATAGAAACACGTTTTCAAAAATTGATGTTTCAAAAATAGATTATAAATTACTTTCTCTTTTAAAGTAGTTCTTATTTTCGTATCGAAAGTAAAAAATCTGGAGTGACTCCACTCGACTTTTCGAACATTGAGTAATTAACAGTTTTGTAGATTAAGTAAAGAAAGAGGAGTTGTTAAATAAACAAAAGTGAGAAAACCATATTAGAGTGTTTGAGTATTTTTCTCCAAATATTACACGATGTTTTATTTAACGCTACTGAACTTTGAGCCCATAGATCATAATGGTAAAGAATTTTTCGTCGTTTTCCTCTAAAAACCTATAAATTCTAGATTCACCAAAATGCTTATAGTTTGTGCAACAGTAATTTATAATATTCATATAAATTTTCAGCTCAATTGAATAAGGCGTTTAGATGCTATCGCACTTTTAAAAATTTGGTTCCATAGGCCATAATGATAAAGAATTTTTCTTTGTGTCCCTGTAAAAAACCTGTAAGTGCTAGATTCACCAAAATCTATACAGTTGGTGCAACTGCGACCTATAACATGTGTGCAAATTTTTTGCTCAGATTAATAAGGCGTTTAGACGCTATCGCACTTTTAAAAATTTGGTCCCATATGCCATAATTATAAAGAATTTTTCCTGGTGTCCCTGTAAAAAACTATAAGTGCTAGATTCACCAAAATCTATAGGGTTCGTACTATGGTGACTTACAATATACGTACCAACATTCAGCTTATTCGAACAAAGCGTTTAGACGCTAGCGTGTTCACTGACAGACTTACATACACACATACGTACACACATACGTACACACATACATACACACACACATACCTACATCATCGTAAAAATAGTGAAAATGGACTCAGGGGACCTCGAAACGTATAGAAACATCAATCTAAAATTCAGATTTTTGACATGATTACAATATTTTCCTCACTATAGTGTCTTTAAAACTGGAAATCTTTAAAACTGGAAAAAGAGAATTTTCTAAAAAACAAAATTATTTGTAAATTGTGAAAATTTATTATTTTTATTTTATATTATTTACGTAATTTAAAAAATATATAGAAACAGTCGATTTTGCACTATGATTCGATTACCCTATTATTAAGATATTTTATATCCCTATTATAAAGATAGTTGATATTCTTCTTTTAGTCAAGCCATGTTTTAAATCGGAAAATAATATGAATAAAAATCTCTATATCCTATTTTGATATTCTTTTTATTTGAAATTAGATGATAGTGTTATGAAAAATCAAATAGATTCATGTGTTGAATAGAACAAATTATAATTGATTTTTAACATATAATATTTTTTAAATATTGTTCACAAAATGGCATGCGTAAAAAAAAGTAAAAATTATCAATATATTCGAAAGGGTTATACTAAAAAACTATTATGCGAAAAATATCAATCTGTTTAGCAAGGATTTTAAATTTAATAAATAATATTTTGCACATAAAAAATACGAAACTATCCGTTAACTCAACTTTTTCAGTTTTTGTATAATTAGAGAAATTATTAACATAAAGTATGTTTTTGAAATTGTCTGTATAGTAATTGATAACTGGAAGGGAAAATGTACATGCGAATTCCATAAAATTTGAAGCTTAAAAAATAATACCTTTATTTTTTTTTATTTTTATTTTTTTTTTTTTTTTTTTGTGAAAATCGCCAAACATCTGACATCGGCATTTCATGTTCTTTCAATTTTTAACAAGGCAGTATAGAATAAAATTTTGTATAAATGTGGAAAATGAAAATTACTTTAAAATAAATATTGTGAAATTAAAAAGAATTGTTAGAATAGTAATAGTCAACTAGGGAATTTTTTTTATTAATATAAGTACATCACTCCTCCCCTTAGAGGATGCGAATTTTCAGTATGTGTATATTTCAAAAGAGTTCCTCAATGCTGTAAAATGAAAGGTTGTACAATAGATCTGTGATAACGTAAAACAAATTTATCGATATTTTTCGTTTTCAATAAAGGAAAAATCTGTACTAAGAATGCCTTTTTTTAAAGATCATATTTGTAAAGCATACAATTCACTTTCTTTCAGTATTACAGTTCATACTTTTCTGAGATGTAAATCATCTGCATTCTTCATTGAAAATAATTTTAATAAATAATGTTAACTAATAATTTGTTTAGGAGATTATTAAAAAGAAATTTTGTGATGTCTCCAATACATCAGTTTTTGTTTATGTAAAAATTTCAGCCTTTATTTTTAATTTAATTTAATTAATTAAATAATTAATTAATTTTTTATTTTATTTATTTATTTATTTATTTGTTTATTTTATTTTTACTTATTTATTTATTTATTTGTTTATTTTTTTGGGAGGGGGATGATTAACGAATTTTAATATTTACCTGATTATTAGGAACTATAGCATTCATGTATATGATGGCTAATTTATACTTGAATTGATTTTTTTTTACAGTTTTAAAGAGAAATACAACTGAAAATGCATACTGTGCTGCATTTATAATATGCTAGAAGTTTCAAAATTATTTTAATTAATGTGTAGGTAAATCGAAAACTAACAAGCTGATAACTTGATAAATGAATGTTAAAATTTACAAAACACATATAAAATATATGTGGGAATTTTAACATTTTTTTTGTACGCATTTATAGCAAAGCTCAAAACTTAATTGAGATATCGTAGCAAGACATAAATTTATTCTCTTATCGAAACTGAATACTAAACTTACAACTAGAAATTAATAACTTAAGATAGTTAGTGTGTGGGTAGATGTTTTGCTAAATTAATATAAAGAAGAAAAATCAATTTATAGAATATCTGCATGTATATTAATAAATTCAATGTTCTTTGTTTTATATATTTACTCAGCAAACAAAATTTAATCATTACTTGAGATATCACAAGAAGTTTCAAATGTGTTACAATTAATTAATACACAAATAAATGTCCTTGATAAATCAATACAAAAATAAATATATGAAATATCTTTTAAATATATGCATGGAATTAATAGAAATTCAGTATTTTATATAAAGTAAACTTATTCACAAAAATATAACTGATCTGAAAGCGCAACTGAGATATCGAAGTAAAAAAAAAAAAAACTCAGATATATGATGATTAAATACTGCGTGGGTAGATATTTTGCTAAATTAAATTGAAAAACAAATAATAAGAAATACGTGAATTAATTTTGCCATGATTAAATATATTTTATTTGTTTAATGAATATAAAATTTCAAATATATTATTTTTGCCTTCTAAAATATCTTAATGGCATGAAACGTTGAAATATTTCACTTGATTTTATATTTTTAATGTATTTTACTGTCAAAAGATAGAAAGTTCAACGTATATTATTTCAGAACCTTAAAAATATATTCCGTATTATTGTTAATACCCGCTTTTTTTTTCACATTGCTTTTTTAGAAGAGTAATTTTCTTCATATTTAACCGTAATTACATATAGAAGGAAATTACTGCACAAAAAAATTACCTTAAAAAAAAAAGGCGTATGCTAACAATACTACAGAATAAATTAAAAAGTTTTCAACTGTGTTAATCTATTATATAAAAATGTAATTTTGTGAAATGTTAAAACATATTAGAATAATTTTGATCTTTTCAAAGTATATCATTACTAATCATATGCAGAGTTGCCAATCCTCCGGATTTTTGAATACCAATAACTATTTAAATAAAAAGTAATTATCACCAGGTTTCGCAGCATTCCTAAAATTTTACGTTCATTTTATTCTATTGTCACTACTATCTTATATCAATACTTTTTTACTTTCTCTTACCCATAAGGAAGAGAAAGTATTGTTTTTTAGGTTAAATATTCAAATACGAGATTTTGTTATATTTACACGTTTTGAGGTGCCCTGAATACGAAAATCATGTTTTTAGCAAATGGTCTCTGTGTGTGTCTGCGTGCGTGTGTCTGTGTGTGTGTTTGTATGAGTGTCTGTGTGTCTGTCTGTTATCAGCATATCCAGGGATGGAACACGGGCGCAGAATTCACACCGGAATCTGTTAAAGAAATTTCTATACCTATAATATTGTTGATTTAAGAGGTAGAAAATTTTCTTACTTTCATAGTGGTATGAATTCTGCGCCCGTGTTCCATCCCTGCATATCTCAAAAACAAATTATGGCAGAAAGTTCAAACTTGGTATTCCAAATGTGTATTATATAGGGATGCTACAGTAAGCTCTTCGTTCAGATCAAGCAAATGGTTCGTGTATAGGGACAATCAAGAGAATTCTAATACATTACGTCTATGGGGGAAATTACAGGGAAGTAGAGTTTAACGTCTATAGACTGCACTAAACCAAATGAAACGAATATATATTTTTTGTAATAGAGATAGTTAACTGGGGAAAAATTTTTGTGTATGTAGGGGCCTCGCCTCCAACCTGGGGGGGGGGGAGTCCCCCCTCGAGGGGAGTAAATTTTCATGATGGGTATCTTTCAAAAGAGCTCGCCAATACCTTTAAAACGAATGATTGAACCGTCGATCTGCGATAATTTAAAACAAAGTTATCGATTTTTTTTACAAAAAAAAAAAAAAAAAAAAAAAAAAAAAAAAAAAAAAAAACTTAAAAAAAAAAAAAAAAAAAAAATTTTTTTTTCTAAGTATTGAGAATAAAATGGACTTTTTTTTGGATATTTGGTTGGTGTTACACTACTTCTCTAATATGGAAATCGTCTGCATTATCATAAAAGATAATTTTTACTTTCCGAACACTATAGTGAGGAAAGTATTGTAATCATGTCAAAAATCCGAATTCGAGATTTTGATGTTTCTATACGTTTCGAGGTCCAACGAGTCCGTTTTCACTATTTTTACGATGATGTATGTATGTGTGTGTGTATGTATGTGTGTATGTATGTGTGTATGTATGTGTGTATGTCTGTGAGTGAACACGCTAGCGTCTAAACGCTTTGTTCGAATAAGCTGAAAGTTGGTACGTATATTGTAAGTCACCATAGTACGAACCCTATAGATTTTGGTGAATCTAGCACTTATAGTTTTTTTACAGGGACACTAAGAAAAATTCTTTATCATTATGGCCAAGGGACCAAAATCTTAAAAGTGTGATAGCATCTAAACGCCTTATTCAGTTGAGCAAAAACTTTATACACATATTATAGGTCACAGATACGCAATCTGTATAGATTTTGGAGAATCTAGCACTTATAGTTTTTTTACAGGGACACAAAGAAAAATTCTTTGCCAAATGTTTAAAAGTGTGATAGCGTCTAAACGCCTTATTAATCTGAGCAAAGAATTTGTACACATGTTATAGGTCACATTTGAAACAACTGTATAGATTTTGGTGAATCTAGCACTTACACTTTTTTTACAGGGACACAAAGAAAAATTCTTTATCATTATGGCCTATGGGACCAAATTTTTAAAAGTGCGATAGCATCTAAACACCTTATTCAATTGAGCTTAAAATTTATATGAATATCACTGTTGCACTAACTATAAGCATTTTGGTGAATTGTGGCCACCACGAGACTTTTTTCTATATTTTCCTATACAAATTCACTCAGTAACAATAATAAAAAAAAAAAAAAAAAAAAAAAGTGGGACTCTGACAAAATTGTGGGTAAAGTATGTGAAAATTTGTTTAAGTTTGTCAGAATTTATAGATTTTTACAGGGACACAACGAAAAATTCTTTATCATTATGATCTAAGGGCTCAAACTTCAGTAGCGTTAAATAAAACCTCGTGTGATGTATAGAGAAAAATACTCAAACACTCTGTTATGGTTTTCTCTCTTTTGTTTGTTTAGCAACTCCTCTTTCTTTATTTTATCTACAAAACTGTTAGTTACTCAATGTTCGGAAAGTCGAGTGGAGTCACTCCAGATTTTTTTAAATAATAATATTAATAAATTATTTTTTAAAAACAGAATTATTTTTTAATAAACGAATTAAATTCTATATAAATGTAGGTGCATTAATGAAACGGTTGCCCCCTCACACAGAACTAATTATGATATAAAACTCTTCAGAAGCCTAATATGAATTGTTTAACACAGGTTTACATAACAGTACTCGTTATCTTACCTTTTAATCTGCAACCTGTATTTATAGTATTAAATTTCAGGGTAAGAGAAAGTCGTGTGGGTGACATACCAGATTATTAAATACACTTTCTCACTGTTTTAGAAATAAAATATTAAAAACATGTTTTTTTTTTAAATTATTGGTGAGAGTATAATAAAACGAGAGTAAAATTTTAGGAACGCTGTGTGGCCTGTTTCATTATTAACGACCTATTGTGATTAAATAATGCGAAGATAACTTTAAAAAATAGTGGTGTGAAAAAATCTGGAAGGTTGGCAGTTCTGACAATATAACCAAGCATGCAAAACTCCCAAAAATCGCTACGTTATGTCTAAACAGAAAACGAAACTTTTATAAAATGAAGAATTTGTATTATGTATTTTAAATGTTTAAAAAATTAAAATACATTACATAAATGTTTCATTCTCCCCGAAAACTTCTATTCTCCAGAAAAAGAAAACTTCATTGATTTGTCTTTTAATTTTGAATATTCTATAATTTAATACATTTTCAGTTGCAGATTTTTGATACTTTGGTCTTAATATCAATGTAACCACATCTAAATTTCTAGTCTAAAGCTTATTATTGTATTGTAGAAACAAAGCAGCTTGATATTTTTGCAGCAAATATTTCTATACTATACTTAATTTCAGTAAACATATAAGGAAAAAATATCCTTTACTTCAAAGAAAAGGCAAATATATATATATATATATATCATCAACACTGACACATATTTATGCAACACACTATGCCTCACAATATTTCTACAACATGAAATGCTAAACGCCTTTAAATTTGACGTAGATTAATTAGTTTCTAATTAATTCGCCTTCTAAAACAATTTGAATATATTAGCAGTTCCTTATTTCTAATTGATTAACTCTAAAGTTTCGTGTATGAAGTACATAGTTTTCTCATATTCTATGAGACAGATAAAATGAGGAGTATGAAATAAATAGTTGCTTAGTAAGGATTATCTACATTTTTAGTGGTAAATATCCTTTAGTAAAGAAGATATAGTAACCACAACTATTATTTTCATATGTAATGGGCTGCTGCAAAAGTTCATCCCGTTTGTGTGAGAAAAATTAACAGGAAATATTATTTATTAAAACTTATGCTTATTTAAAGTAAAATGCATTGTTATGTTCGGTGAGCTTTCTGTATCTTTAGGAAGCGCTGTATAATGTTGTGCTTACAGAAGTTCTCCTGTTTTTCACTAAATCCATATCCAAGTGATTGTGATTTTTCTAAGTAATCCTTATCTTAGTGATTTTTTAGTCTTCCAAGGAATATTTCCCCATGTAATCTGCCTCAAACCGATCTTAATAAATGCGAATCAGAAAATCCAAAGTCTGCAAAATATGCTACAGGCACGAAATTATCCTCATAAATCTGTAAAAGTTGCTTTGAATTTTGTAATAAACAAGGATGCAAGAGTCACAGTCTCAAATTAAAAAAACTAGCACCCGTACTCTTCATCAATAATTTGTGTGATAATCAATCACAATAACTTACTGCACAAATATGATACATATTATTGATAAAAATATACTGATGTAAGTGTTCCGTCTTGAGACGCAACTTCTTGCACCCCTAGTAATGAATAATTATGACTGTGCTATAGATTATATTTCACCAGTTTAGAATTTATATCACATTTATATGTATAGAGGTGATTTTACGGTCATGGGACATATTTGAAGGAGAAGTAGAGAACATCACAAGGATTGAGTCGTGTGTAGGAACTCATACTTGCCAACATACTAATTAATATTACGTAGTATTGTTAGCTTCGCCTTCTTTTTCACACCAGTATCCTTTTAGAGTATTTTTCTTCTTATTTAATCGCAACTGCATTTGGAGAATATTACTCTAAAAATTTACTGGTGTGATGAAAAGGGCGGGACTAAGAACACTACGGAATATTAATTAGGATGTTGGCAAGTATAATAGACACTCATGACTGCGAACATGATTTTAATCCTTTAAAAACCGGTTGATTTTTTTTTTTTTTTTTTTTTTTTTAACAATAAAATCCAGCTATGGCGGTTGCTTTCATATTTTGCACCTTTTAAAAAAGAGTTTAAAATGCTAATGTTGACATAAACAAATATATATAGTAATAATTCTGATTTTTTTTTTTTTTTTTTTTTTTTTTTTTTTTTTTAATGCGTTTTATTGCACTGATTGCATTAATACGAACATTGTGCATGATTTTACGAAATAATGAAGCGTGCAAAATTTAAAAATTTGCGCAGTAGAAATTACTTATTGTTAAAAATTTTATTGTTAAAAATAACTATAAATATTCAGTTCTTAAGGATGGGAATAAAGTTTACAGTCATAAATTCCTATATAATACTCAGTCCTTGTGATAATCTCTACCTCTCGTCTAAATTTGTCCCATAACCGTATAATCATCCTATATACACCAACATTAGGTTTTTCTTTAGAGATACACGTTAAAAAATATATTGTAATAGATACACCGTACTCTACATTTCGCATTTTATGTTGCGGTAGTGTGTTTATGATGCATGAATTGTATAGTTGTATCAACGTTTTTATGCGTTATACAAATAACGACCAATAATTGAGATTCTAATACAATAACTTATTTATATTAATAAATAATAACAGGTCACTTGGCGAAATCACAATTTACAAGGTTTAATTTTTTTTTTTTTTTAAACCTTGTAAATTGTGATTTCGCTGTTCCCTATTTGTCTGACTGTTGGAAATTTTATATTCAGTCCATATTTTCTTAATTTTTCTACTGTTTACACAGCTAACTTTCCGAAATTCCTATTGGCCATTCTCCCCACCTTTCCCGTAATCCTATTGGTTGAACTAAATCCGGCCCCTCTCCTATATATACGAGCACATCTCCTGATTCAGAATCCTTTTTGCACTGAAGATGGTACGCTTTAGGCTACCGAAACAGCTGTATGCATTTGCAATATTTTTCTTTGGCGTTCCTGACGTAGTAGTTTATTCGGGTCTTATTTATATTGTTCAAATACGTGCATGGCAAAATTTTTATTTATTATGGAGCACTGTTTGTACAATATTTTATTTGCAGTGAAATAATTCCTAATATGTAATTACGATTAAATAAAAAGAAAATTACTGTTCGAAAAATATTATCGAGAAAAACAGGCGGGTACTAAAATTGCATCGGTATAAATAAAAATATTTGCATCTCTGCGCAAATTATGTGCCACTTATAATATATATATATATATATATATATATAATTTAGATCTTTTATAAAGCTGAACTTGTCTGGCTTAAAGATTACTTTTACATTTTTACAAATATCTATATAATATTTCTCTAACATGGACCAATTTCAGTAAATTTTTGTCAAAATGATACGATTGTGGGGAAATTAGTAAAATACTCGAGGATAAAAAATTTTATTTAACAATGAACAATATTTAAGCACGCGGATTCAGCACAATGATCTAATTCGATAACGTGATAATATTATTTTATGAAAAATATATTTTTATAATCTTTGTTATTTCTTCAGAATCTTTGCAAGCGTCATTTTAAACCCAGCAATTTTTTAAAGATATAAACAAAATATAAATTATTATAATAAATTGACTAAAAAATACGATCATAAAAAAGTATAATCAAAATAGGATTTTTTTAAACAAAATTTTACGCCAAATTAAATAAAATGTCGTTGCATACTTGGCGATAAAAATTTAAAAGTCATCATGGGGGTCCTTTACTAAAACTGTACAGTCTGCAGAAGTATGAAAACTGAGTCGTCAACCATTAATTTTATTTTGAAACTTTTCTTTGAATGATTCTGGTTTCACAATTGCACAATATTTATTTGGTTATAATAATAATTTGGCTTCTGGTAAATTAAAATTTTAATTTGGTTGTGAAATTGGTATAATATTTATAAGTTTCAAATTTTAAAGGTAAATAACAAAAGAAATAAAGTGCGAAAAATTCGCACGGGTTTGCTAGTTTATTAATAATAAGTCTATTTACTTTTTTGTAATCGCATATCATTTAGAAAAGAAAGGTATCCATGTAATGCATGAGGAAGTTTCATAGAATAAAAAGCGAAACTTACGTTACTTATTAAATTTTAATTAAATTTTAGAAAATAATAGCGGCTGGAAAATGTAAAAAAAAAAAAAAAAATTCATTGTTACAGATATTCATCCTGTTTTTAGTTAATGACTTAGGAAATTAAAGAAACTAGGGCAGGATATTAATAAAATATTTAATCGGGGAAATCCCATTCGTATAAGAGGAAAAGAAATTTTATGCATTATAGGTATTATTTAAAAAAAAAAAAAAAAATAGTCACAATAAAAAATAAAACAAAATGATATGTCTAATTGGAAACATTTTATTTATATCTTTTTTTTTTCAATTTTGCTCTTAAATTAGGGGTGGAATGCGAAGAACTCATACTGGTATTTATGAAACAAAATGTTCTTCTTAAATCAACGATTTTAAAAACAGAGAACTTTTTTTCAATAAATATGAGTTCTTCGCCAAATTGCCAACCTTGGCTTAAATTGTAAGGTCTTATGATGTTAAATGAGCGTAATTAATTTGCCCATGAAATGGTTAATTTATTATTATATAATTACTTATTTTATTGTGAGCATATCTATTTATCATAAATAAATTCTCACATTAACAAGCTCACATTAACTCTCGTATTTTTTTTTTTTAAATAACATTATTAATTTAAATTTTTTTTAAATGAAAATTTTGTTTTCTAATCTATTCCTATTTCAGAAAGATAAATTATTTTTATATTATTTTCATGCATATTTATTTAAAAAGATACTTGAAATAACTCTAAGAAAATCAATCAATAAAAGAGATTAAAGTATATACATATTTACATCCGTATATATTTTGTATTAGGTTTAAATCAACTGCCTTTGTGCAGAAAAAAACACGTTGTTTAAATTAACCACAAACATTTAAAAAATAAAAAATATTACTAATTTCTTTCTAAAACTAAACAATGTGTTAGGTTTTTTTCTCACATTTTTTTTCCACCATTTGTAGAGGATAATTACATAAATACTTTTGCTTTTTTAATTTCAGCTCTTCTTCTCTTCTCTAATTGAATAGTTAAAAAAAGATTTTTTTTTTTTTTTTTTAATGTTCTGACAAATTTTTCAACTAATTTAAAAGAAACTCGGCTATTGTGCAAAAAAAAAAAAAAAAAAAAAAAAAAAAAAGAAATTCCGTTTATTATATATATATATATATACACACATATATATATGTATGTATGTATATATTGTATTTTCCAGTAAAAAAATCAAAAATAAAAAAAGACAGCAGGGAAAAAAAAAATACTTAAAAAGTTAAAAAGAAAAGGGTGAATTTGAAGGACATAAAATACTTCCTTCGTGAAAATGAATTATCATTTAGTTATATGTTAAAGCAATACAAAACGGAAGGGGAAAAAAATTCATGTTCGCAATTTTTAGAAATTGAAAACTATAGTTTTTTCATTCACATTCTTTTTAAACAAATATTCACTATTAATTTAAACAAGTAAAGCAAATAATTTTCTTAAGAATTAAAAATTCTTTCCATTCATTAAATTTACGACGTGGATAACAATAAAAAATATATTTCAAAAAAGTTATAACAAAGATAATACAAGTAACTTAAAAAAATACAACTTCATTCTTTATTCTATTTTTGTTCCTATTATGATAAACCATATACAATATTTTCTTTATTAACGTTTCATTCGAAATAATATTTTTTTGTTTCTGTAGTAAGAAGGCTTTTCAAATACTTCATTTTTCTAATAATTAACTATTTATTGCAATACTATATTTTTTACAGATTCAATATTCCGTCATTTGAGGTTGTGTTTAATTTACGTTTATTTTATTGTTACAGAAATTGCAAAAACAATGAATAAATTCTTTATTTGATGAGTGTGAAAAAATATTGTTTAGTTTACTTTTATTTTATTGTTACAGAAATTGCAAAAACAGTGAATAAATTCTTTATTTGATGAGTGTGAAAAAATATCTAAAGACAAATTAAAGAATGCAACATCATAAATATGGAGCTGCATATGTTCCACAAAGGTACCATATTTTGCAAAGTCTTCTAATTTTCAACACCACTGCTCATTATTAGTCTAATTCAGAATTTAATTTCTGCAGTTAATTAAGGCTGAGATAACTATTTAAAAAAAAGCGGTATTCAAAAAGCGAAATAGTTGGCAATTATGAATTAATATTTTTTGGAAATACATAAAAAGCACATAAATTTAACGATAATTGTTTTCAGGTCAAACTTACAAAATCGAGATTTTGATATTTTTACACGTTTTGAGTCCTCTGAATCTAAAATCGAAGTTTATAGAGGTTTGTAATAAATGTAATGTATGTGTGTTTGTATGTGCGTTTGTCTGTAAATTTGTTATCACCATAGCTTAAGAACAAATTTGAACAGGACGTCTTAATTCAATAATCCAAATTTATATTACATAGAGATGATACTTGAAATTTTTGTTAACAATCGAATAAATAGGCTGCGTACAGGGACACTCCAAAAATATTCAAATACGCTACACTGTAGGAAAATGTTCTAATAGTTACAGTTTAAGACATTTTGGACCGAACTAAACAGAATGAAATGAAGATATATTTTTTTAGATTCATAAAAGCACTTTTCGTGTAGCACATAATATGAAAATTGTGGACAATTCGTTTACAGAACCACTCAAAGTATTTAAGATGTATTAAGACTGTACATGGAAATTGCTGGAAATGTATTCTAAGTTGTTTTATGTATTTTTCGCACTGTGCTAAATTTAAAACCCTTAAATGCCGACTGTTGCCTGTAGGCAACATACCCAATTTTATCTTTTAAGTATTATTAGAATAATATTGAATAAATAAAGCCTCATGTTTGGCAACTGACAACAAATTGCTTTTTAGCTGTAAACCATAGTTAAAAAAAAGTATGATTTTTAAAAGTAGTTTTCCCGTGATTTATTTAAGAGAGGAAACAAGTAAAACATTTTTAAATTAATAATAAAATAATCAGGCATTTAAGGGTTAAGTACACTAAGTGATATGTATATAATTTAGAGACAATATATAGGACTACCCAACACTAAGCAAAAAAATTAATTTCTATTCAGTGTAAGTGATGGAAGCATTTATTAAATTTTAATAAGTCCAGGAAAGCTGCATAGGAATAATAAATACTTTCTCACACCCATATACTAGAAAAAGGATTTTTTCAATGTGAAAGACAAAGTCCAAATTTCAACAATATTTTTTTGCTATCATTAATCTTTTTCAGGTCCCCTGAATACAAAATAATGTTTCTAACTTGTATATGTGTGTATTTTCAAAAGCTTAACTTAAAAATAAATAATTTTGTACTTTTCAATTTGGTATTCTCAAGATTAAGTAAGACTGCCAAATGAAAAATTAAAAGCCTTATTTTATCTATTTTTGAAATTTTTGAAATTTTTGTAGGTATTATATTCAGACAATAAGTTAAGAAGAATGCAGTAGCCTCCTCATACCAAAATACAACCTAGATTCAAAATAATAGAATAACAGTATTTTCTAAACAAAACTTGGCAATGTGTCGTGTAAAATGAACGTATGTAAATTAAGAAAGTGACCTATGTTACTCAGGAATTGGCAAAACAATTTTCAACAACTATATAGATATTATTTTAATAATTTAAGTGTCTTTAACATATTTAAATATTATGTTGACTTTTTATATGGGTCATAAAATTAGAATACTCAATTCATGCAATAGATAAATTTAAAAAGGAAAGAAAAATTTGCATATCTGTAAACCGATAGGTTGCGACAAGTATAAAGCTTGGCGTTCGGAATATCTTAAGTTAGTCTTTTGCTTTAAATGGGTTGTCAACGAAAAATTTCGGAAACAACGAATACGTGTATTGTATCATTGTTTAAAGCTGGGAAAAGCAACAGTTTACCTCGGATCAAGTGAAGGTTTAGCAGTCTATGGCTTCGAAGGTTTTAAAGGAATATAGAAGAACCGGCCAACTAAAAAATAAACGGAGTAAATGTGGTAGAAAGCTTGTAACGACTGCCAGAGATGAAAGCAAATTAAAACTAATCGTCCAAAATAATCGCTTTAAAAGTGTTTGTTATTACAATAAGTGTTGGAAAGAATCTGAAGTTGCCGTGTCAAAGTCAACTATGCTTAGGCGATTGCATAAATTGGAGTTTCAATCGCGAGTCCTTAAAGTAAAGCCAAAGCTGAACATAAAAAAGAGACGTGCACGACTGCATGAGTGCTTCTGAAAAAGGACAATTATGTATTTTAAAACAACGTGTGGATTCCGCAGTGTATCAAGATATACTGGAGCACTACATGACACCATCCTCTGAAGATTTTTGCAAAGATGCGATTATCTTTCAACAAGATTCCGCTTTATGTCGTACTTCGAAATCGACTCATAAATGGCTAACAGAAAGAGGGATTTCAGTATTAAACTGGGCAAGTAACTCACCGGACCTAAATCCGATCGAGAATTTGTGGCACCATCTAAAGAAAAAGATTCAGGACCTAGTTCCCACCAAAAAAATTGAACTCATTGCTGCACTAAAGAGTGCATGGAACAGTATCAGCAACGATGAATGTAAACAGCTGGTGTAATCCATGCCTGAAAGGATCAGAGCTGTGATTCTAGCAAATGGTTTCGCGACAAAGTATTAATATTGCTTTGTTTGAAATTTTATTTATTTTATTTAATTTATTTATTATTTTCGTTTTAATAATCTAATATTTTGACTCTATATAAACTATCATCACTGCAAGCTTTTTGATAATTCAGTTTAGTATTAAATTGAATTAGTTGTACACCAAATGCTATGTATACTTTAAAGCCTAAGAAAGGTTACACATTCATTTAAATGTCTGTTTTGTGCTTATTTTTTGCTAGATTAAACTTAATTTTGAAAAGTGACAAGTATTCTATTTTTTTAAATTTGGGTTGTATATCTCAAGTAATTTTTTTTGTATATGTATTTAAAGTAGATTCATATCCAGTGCTATTTATATTGCCACTTAATTTGTAATCTGTCGTTATAATATTCAACATCAGGGTAAAAGAAAGTTTTCGAGAGCCACACAAAACGTATTTTACATTAAATTTTATACAATTTCTGTATTAAACTATATTATTACTAATAGCTACTTATTCTTTTATTGCTATCATGCTGTTCTCTATTCCATACATACGAAACTCAAATTAGATACTGATTAAGACTGTGGAACATTATCTTCAGTAATTTTTAACGAAAAAAAAAAATAATTCAGACTGGAATTATGCGCATTAATAAAGAAATGATTATTTTTCTGAAACTGTGATGTTTGTGAATCTGAGTTACGTAGTGCCAAACAGACATCGCTATTTAAAATAAATAAATAAATAACAGCGATTTGTGGATGCCACTATTTTTTATAATAGGTTTTGTTTTATTATATATTCGAATTTGGTAACAAAATATTCTTTTTTAAATTTGGTATAAAAATACCTTAAGAAAAACAATGATATTCATGATACAGGACAACCGCGATATGATTATCACTTCATTTTAACAATAAATATCTGTTAATAATGTGTCAAAAATATTGTTACGAAATTGTAAATAATTGTGTTTATTTCTGTATAAATTCTTTCAAAGAGGCTTAGTAAGTTGATAAAGTGCTAATTTTGTACATTTCTAGTCGTTTTAGCGTTGAAATAGCCTTACTTTCTCTTAAAAACGCATTAAAAAGGCCCAGTAATGCAGGTAATGGATTTGGCGCCAAATTTGGCGACTTTTTCCCACCTTGACGATTTTTTGGCGACCTTGGCGAGAAAATCCTTATATGGGATATACCAAATATGGAAGCTGTAAGTTGATTGGTTGACCACTTTCTAGAGTTTTCTCGAAAAATCTGGGTTCCATGGAACAGCATATAAGGAGCGCTTCCTCGCCAAGGCAGTCAGTTCAGTTCAGATCTCAGCCAGCTTCGCTAGTGCTTGCATTGCTCTTGAGCCTCTTTGAAAGAGACTTGCTTCAAGTGTTATTGGTATACAGTTTGTACTGTGGATTTGCTATTGACAGCTGTTGTTTAAGCTGTGTTTACTGTTTGAATTGAAGCTGATAATTGGTTTATTGACCTGTATTTTTCTGGAACTTTCTGTGAATAAATTACTGAATTTTTGTACGTTTGGCCTTTCATTCTCAGACAACTCACGAACCCCCCAAGTACGCAACATTTCTGGTGTCAGGAGCGGGATTGTCTGTGAATGGTGATAACGAGGGCTATGGAGCAAGATATGAAAAAACTTCTAGAAACCTTAGCTACCCAGATGAATGAAATGAAAGCCGGACAGGAAAAGATGGAAACCGGATTGAAAGAGAAAATGGAAACATCGCAAAGAGAGTTGAAAGACGGTTTGACTGAAGAAATGAAAGTAGCACAAGAGAAAATGGAAACATCGCAAAGAGAATTGAAAGACGGTTTGACTGAAGAAATGAAAGTAGCACAAGAGAAAATGGAAACATCGCAAAGAGAATTGAAAGACGGTTTGACTGAAGAAATGAAGCATATGAAAAGCAGTTTGGGTGAAGTTCAGGAAGAAATTAAATCTAATCAAGATGAGATGAAGAGAGAGCTTTCAACGGTGAAAGAATCGATCGAGGGTAAATGAACGGTGATGGAAAATAGAATGGATGGAATAGAAGAGAAAGTTATAAAGATAGAAGAAAATTTTGAAGAGAAAGTTTTGAAAATTGAAGAGAGTTTTGAAGAGAAAGCTATGAAGATAGAAGAAAATGTTATGAAAGTAGAAAGGAATTTTGAAGAGAGATTTATGAAGATAGAAGAGAACTTCGAGAAGAAAGTCATGAAGAAAGTAGAGGAACATCTTGAGAGAAAAGTAGAAGATAAGTTGATCTCCTTGCCCCAGGAAACGGAAAAGAGAGATAAAAGAAGCCAGAATCAGGAATCTATTAAGCTATCTACCTACGACGGCAGTTCCTCCTGGCATGTATATAAGACGCAGTTTTCCATCGTAGCTGAAGCTAATACCGCCAAGTCAGTCCACTTAGCAGCAGCATTACGGGGAGATGCAGCCGAGATACTGAGAAATGTTTCTAAAGAAGAAAGGAACGACTTCGAGGCCCTGACTAGAGCACTGGAGCTACGCTTCGGAGAGAAGTGTTCTAAGGACTATAATCGCCTCCAGCTAAAATCCCGTTACCAGAAAACGGGCGAAAGTTTGCAAGAGCTGGCAGCGGACATTCAGAGATTGTCACATCTAGCATTCTCAGACTGTCATGCTGACACTCGGAACGACTTAGCTCTTCAGTACTTTATCGATGCTGTTCGTGATCCAGAAATTCAAAAAGCGCTAAGACTCTCCAACATCAGAGACGTAGAATCAGCTTTAGGCTATGCACTTAGGATAGAGGCAGCCCAACAAGCCTCCCGTAAAGACCGCCATACCATAAGAGCAGTCTCATTAAATGATACGCCTGCTGATGAGAATGAAATGAAGAGAAGTATCGAAGAGATCTTAAAGAGATTGCGCAGCCTGGAGAATAAAAAGGAAATAAAGGACCGGAAGATAAAGTGCTGGGGCTGTGGAGGGGATGGTCACGTGAAGAGGAACTGCCCTGTACGACCAACTATAGGAAATCACCCGGCTTCACCATCACTGCAGGGAAACTAGGAGGAGGCCATCTCGCGGGGCGGAGGTTGCCTGAAATTAAAGAGCCCCAATTTACAGTATTTCATGTTTCATCGATGAGTGGCGGCGATAATGGACTTTACGTCATGGCCAAGTCAACAACGCCACCTGCCGGATGATTCTGGACACGGGAGCCAAAGTGACCATCATTAGAACGGATTTGGCTCAAGAACTAAAAGAGAAGATCATCTGGACGCCGCCCTGTGTTAAACTCCAGACTGGGACCGGAGACGAAATCAAAATATATGGAAAAATGAACTTGACCATCACTTTTGGAAATGCCAGTTACCATCATATGGCATATGTGGCTGACATAAGAGATCCTCTAATCATTGGAATTGATTTCCTAAGAAAATTTAACTTCAAATTGGACTTCAAGAATAATGAACTGCATTCGAGTTCGGAAGACATAGCTGTGTTCAATACTGAAAATCAAGACATTCAGCAAATTTGCCAGATAACAGCCAAGTCGGAAGTTTCCATCCCCCCACACACAGAGACAATAGTTTCAGGAACCCCTCCTACCAAGCAATTCTTCCGCTATGGACTGATTGAATATCCGAATATAGACAATAGCCCAAGAGGAGTTCTGGTAGCTTCATCTCTGGTGGATCTCTCCAAGAGTACTATTCCTGTGAGAGTCGCAAACATCAGCGATAAGGTCCGGGCAGTGAAGAAGGATGAGGTGTTAGCAACCTGCACTCCTGTTACATGCATCAACCGTCCCACGCAATCAACCGCATCCAAGTCTTCAGAACAATTAATAACGGAATTACTAAAGAATGCAGAGTTAGGAAAGGAACAAAGATGTGCTGCGGAGAAGCTACTCCAAGAATTTAAAGACCTGTTTTCTCGAACACCTGAAGACGTCGGGAGAACAAACATCACCCAGCACAGAATTGATACAGGAAATCATCCTCCAATCAAACAACATCCAAGAAGACTTCCATTTGCTAAACAGGAAGAGGTCACAGAACTTCTAAGTGAAATGCAGCGCAATGATGTCATCGAGCCATCAACGAGTCCTTGGGCCTCTCCCATAGTACTGGTGCGGAAAAAGGATGGTTCAACAAGATTTTGTGTGGATTATCGTCGTTTGAATGACATCACGAAGAAAGACAGTTACCCTCTTCCCAGAATTGACGACACATTAGACACACTTGCTGGCAATAAATGGTTCTCGACTTTGGATCTGAAGAGCGGTTACTGGCAAGTAGAATTACATCCTGATGATCGTGAGAAGACTGCATTCACCACGGGACAAGGACTGTAGCAATTTAAAGTTATGCCGTTCGGATTATGTAATGCACCTGCCACCTTCGAACGCCTGATGGAGACAGTGCTAAAAGGACTTTCCTATGAAGCCTGTCTGGTGTATTTGGATGATATTATCATTGTGGGCGCACCTTTGAAGACCATCTACGAAACATCCGAAAGGTGCTGGAGAAACTCAGAATGGCTAACCTCAAATTGAATCCAGGCAAGTGTAACTTGTTCCGTCGTGAAGTGAGCTACCTCGGCCATATCATCTCTGCCGAAGGTGTGAGAACTGATCCTGCGAAGATCTCTGCAGTCGAGAACTGGAGTCGCCCTGAAAATGTACACCAACTACGAAGTTTCCTGGGGTTATGCACTTACTACAGGAAGTTTGTCAAGGGTTTCTCAAATATTGCCAGACCACTCCACAAGCTGACGGAAGCCAAACAGAAGTTCCTGTGGACAGATGAATGTGAAAAAGCTTTCCAGCGACTTAAAGAGGCCTTAACATCATCGCCAATCTTGACGTATCCACAGCCCGACAGACAGTTTATACTTGATACAGATGCCAGCCATGAGAGTGTCGGTGCTGTTCTGTCGCAGGAAATTGATGGTCAAGAACATGTCATTGCCTATTGGAGTAAATGTCTGTCTAAACCGGAGCGAAATTACTGTACCACCAGGAAAGAGCTACTCGCCATCGTAAAAGCCATAGAACATTTCCATCATTACCTCTATGGCAGAAGATTCCTGCTCCGGACTGACCATGCATCTTTAACGTGGTTGCTCCAGTTCAAGAACCCGGAAGGTCAGATTGCCAGGTGGATACAACGCCTGCAGGAATATGACTTCGAGATACGTCATCGTAAAGGGACTCTACATGGTAAAGCAGATGCCTTGTCTCGTAAGCACTTCTCGGAGAGCTGCAAGTACTGCTCTAGAGCCGAACAGAAATACCTGCCGATAAATCCGGTTACCTGCCAAGTCTCTACACCATCAGATCAAGATCCCGATCCATGGAGTGACGAAGAACTTAGAAAAGCCCAGTTGGAAGATCCTGACATAAAGCCAATATTACAGCTGAAGGAGACGACCAGCAACAGACCTATCTGGCAGGACATTTCCAGATTTAGTCCCATTACGAAAAGTTATTGGGCTCTTTGGGACTCTCTTCATATCAGAAACGGCGTATTATACAGAAAGTGGGAATCTGATGATGGGAAAAGCTTCAGATGGCAGATTTTATTACCAAGATAAAAAATTCCAGCTGTTTTAGAACAACTGCATAGTAGCTCTACCGGAGGCCATTTTGGGGTAATGAAGACTCTGCAGAAAGTTCGGGAACGCTTCTACTGGTTCAAGGCAAAGGAGGATGTGGAAAAATGGTGTAAATCCTGTGATGCTTGTGCGGCACGTAAGTGCCCGCAGAAACGAAGTCGAGGAAGACTTCAACGGTATAACGTGGGAGCACCATTTGAACGGATTGCAATCGACATCTTGGGTCCTTTGCCACGGACCTCCAGTGGAAATAAATACATTCTTGTCGTGATGGACTATTTCACCAAGTGGCCTGAGGCATATCCCATTCCCAATCAAGAGGCATGCACAGTCGCAGAAGTCCTAGTGCAGCAGTGGGTGTCAAGGTACGGCACGCCCCTACAACTTCATACCGACCAAGGTAGGAACTTTACCTCTGATGTTTTCAAAGGACTGTGTCAACTACTCGGCGTAGACAAAACCCGGACAACACCCTTACATCCCCAGTCGGACGGCATGGTCGAGAGGTTCAACCGTACCATCCTGAATAACCTCTCCCTTCTAGTATCAAGGAACCCGCAAGATTGGGACTTGAAGTTGCCATTGTTCCTGCTGGCTTATCGAAGTGCTGTCCATGAAACCACCGGCTACACTCCAGCCCAGATGCTTTTTGGACGTGAACTTCGTCTCCCATGTGATCTCCTGTTCGGTTGTCCACCCGATGCGCCTTCATCGCCCGAAGAGTACATCCAAGATTTCCAGGCACGATTTGAGGACGTTCACAACTTTGCTCGGGAGCGAATTCAGATTGCATCGGAGAAAATGAAGACAAACGATCTAAAGGCTACGCAACATGAGTTTCAGGAAGGAGAGAAGGTCTGGTTGTGGAATCCTGTTCGACGCAAAGGACTCTCTGCCAAGTTACAGTGCAACTGGGACGGACCATACACAGTCTTAAAAAGGCTGAATGATGTAGTGGTGCGGATCATTAAAACACCTTCATCAAAACCGAAGGTGGTGCACTATAATAGGCTAGCCAAGTACCACAAGTAACGGTAATATTAAAAATTAAAAATGTAAATACTGGGAAAATTTGCGCATGCGTAATGTAAATATTTGTATATAAATATTTGTACATATTTGTGAATTTTGTAAGTATTTGTATATAAATATTTGAACATATTTGTGAATTTTATAAATATTTCTCACTTGATTTGTATTTCTATTTTATCGTTATATGCAACTTAGTTTTTGTGTTTAAGATGGTGTAAATTTGTTTAGTTTCGCCTCTTGACCAAGGGTTGCACTGCCCGGGACGTGCAGTCCTTGGGAGGGGGGCAGTGTTACGAAATTGTAAATAATTGTGTTTATTTTTGTATAAATTCTTTCAAAGAGGCTTAGTAAGTTGATAAAGTGCTAATTTTGTGCATTTCTAGTCGTTTTAGCGTTGAAATAGCCTTACTTTCTTTTAAAAACGCATTAAAAAGGCCCAGTAATGCAGGTAATGGATTTGGCGCCAAATTTGGCGACTTTTTCCCACCTTGGCGATTTTTTTGGCGACCTTGGCGAGAAAATCCTTATATGGGATATACCAAATATGGAAGCTGTAAGTTGATTGGTTGACCACTTTCTAGAGTTTTCTCGAAAAATCTGGGTTCCATGGAACAGCATATAAGGAGCGCTTCCTCGCCAAGGCAGTCAGTTCAGTTCAGATCTCAGCCAGCTTCGCTAGTGCTTGCATTGCTCTTGAGCCTCTTTGAAAGAGACTTGCTTCAAGTGTTATTGGTATACAGTTTGTACTGTGGATTTGCTATTGACAGCTGTTGTTTAAGCTGTGTTTACTGTTTGAATTGAAGCTGATAATTGGTTTATTGACCTGTATTTTTCTGGAACTTTCTGTGAATAAATTACTGAATTTTTGTACGTTTGGCCTTTCATTCTCAGGTAACTCACGAACCCCCCAAGTACGCAACAATATTTATTACAAATAGTAGCACCGTGGTATTAATTATACTCTGAGTCACGTGTTTTTAGCGTTTCTCGGTGTTCTTATCGTTTCAATACTGTAAGTGCCATATTTTTTGTATTGTAATATTTCCTCTACTTGATGGTAGAAGAAGACTTGTGTGCGCATAGTTAAAAGCTCTATTGATGTACCGAGAAATAAAACGCCTTTATCTTGTTAGCCTCCAAAATCATCAGGTATTGTATGCTATGATCGTGTTACTGTATGAGCATTATCCCAAAGATTAATATACATTCCCAGTAAATTTTATATTTTCTGAATCACAATAGCATATCTGTATTTTTCATATAAGGAAGAAAAAAAAAAAAAATTGTAGAAATGTGCTTTCTTTTGTCAAATTTAAAAATATTACAATATTTTTCGATTAACATGTTTATTTATGTACGTCAATCATATTTATATGTTCTCTTAATTGTAACATTTAATTCAAAATATTTCATTTTAAAATTAAGATGTAAATATTTTTTCTCTACTATTTAAAGTATTTCCAAACTGCAATTAGAGAAAAACATAAGATTAAACAAAAATACTGATTTTTTTTTCAAAAACTAAAATGGCAGAAAAAATAAATTTGGGATATTTAGTAATAATACCGCTTACAAAAAAAAAAAAAAAAAAAAAAAAAAGTTCCTTTAATTTTACAATGTTAATATCTATTTAAAAAATAAGTTTAAACTGCTAACAAAAAAAGTGAAAATAAAGAGTAATTGTAAAGATATATTAAATATATATCTATATAGTTACTGTAAAACATCATAAATCATTTCCTTCAACTACGGTAAATAAAACTATTAGATTACAAATATTTCAATTAGAAATTCGCATCTAAATTTATACTATTTATATTCCGTTTGAATTATTGTGAGCCAATTTTCCCAGTTAAACAATTCTTTTAATCATCTTGCCTTTCCTATATCCTCTTTATTTCCTTTTTATGCTTCGTTGAATTTAATATAAACGATTTTAAGAAAATGAACTATTTTTAATCTATTGACTGGAAATGAGTGGATTTCTTTCTTTTCTTTTCTGTCTCTCTCTCCTTTTTTTTTTTTTTTTTTTTTTTTTTTTTGTATACATAAGAAATAATTTAGTTAATTTAATAAATTTATGCAGTTACAGAAAATGCTACGCAAAAAGCAATTTAAGCAGCTTATAATTTCATTCTTTCTGCGTGCCTGTCTAAGATATATTTCAATGAAGAAATAAGAATCGCAAGCCGCATATACAAAATTAATCGCACTGAATCTGTTTATAGAAATAAGATAATGCATTTTAGTAACTTTGGGAATGTTTTTAAGATTCATGTAATATATATACATACAATACATATATACAGACATATATAACTAAAAAACAAATTTTATCCAACAAAATGTATCTTATTCATCAATTTCTTTTATTTATTTCTTTTTTATTTTATTCTTAAGTATGACTGGTCGAATTATTTCTTTCAGACAGCGTCGTTACGAATTTCTTTCTATGATCCTGAATGAACATGTTAGCATTTTTGTTTTTATCTAAATATGTAAGCTGAAAGTTTTTCCTTGTATCTGTCCGATTTTTAGTCCAGATTATGAGATTTTATCAGGTATGGGAATTTGGCGTAGAAATGATATAATGTATGAGTTCTGAGCCAAGTTCCTACCTCTAGATTTTATCAAAATTTGAACATCTATTCATAAGAACAAACATCAGCTAACCCCGTATATATATATATATATATATATATATATATATATATATATTAAAGCACAACCTGATAATTGGTTCAATAAATATTAAATAAAAACCGTATTTTAATTTTAAAATTATTAAAAAGAAAATAAAATGATGCGAAAAAAAAAATAAATAAATAAATATATATATATATATATATATATATATATATATATTTCATTTCGGAAAAAAAAAAAAAACATGTAAATATTTTTTTGAAAATAGTTAAAATAAAATTGAGAAAAAACGTGCTAAAGAAATGAATTAGCTTTAATATAGAACCACTTCGTAAAATTTGAAATTTGACATCAAAGAAATTCCGACGTTTCTCGCTAAGATCTTTACTTACGCAATTGCGATAGCAAATGCAACAAAAATTTAAAAGACACAAATGGGTCCTGTTCTAAAGCTATACCAAAGAAATTTTAAGAAATGAATATTGTGACCGATGCTGGGGAACGAAACACGATTAATGTATATCTTTATATGGAAGAATAGATTAAAATAAGTCCTGTCGAACTAAAGGAAATTCTGTTTTGGGGGAATTTCATATCTATTACTTAGAAAACAAAAATAGGCTTAAGGTGTTTATTTTATTTTTCGTTCTTTCTTTCTTTATTTTATGAAGGGGACTATAGTGCATAGATGCCAAATTTTACACATGTTGGGTACCACTATTTTTTAAAAAAAGAATTTACTTCATTTAAAGATTAAAATTCTTCAATTAAATAAGACAAGAAAAACTGTTTTAAATATTGAAATCGCAAATGCGTAAAAATTCGTTATTATGATTCTTAAGTATAATCTCTTTGTTGAATGTCAGATAGTCTGTAGAAAATAGATTATACAAACAAATATACATATCACATATATCACAGGCAAATTGCTATTTTAGAATGCATATTGGTTTAATAACATCAATATTCCCTATATAAAGCTATTATGTAATATCGTTATTTGTTATAACATATTTACTATTGTTACTTTACCTACTGGAAACCTATTAATGGAAAACTCTATGGAGCTCTAAGTTTAGGCTTTTAAAATTTACACTATTATATATAAGGATTTTACATTTTAATATTTAGCCCTTAATTGTCGGCATTTGCGTTTATTTACGCCAGTTACAATTATCTTCATCGACTGCTGAAAAGGAAGTTTAAGTCACTTAAACAAAACACCATAAAATAATTTTGTTATGTGTGTCGTCTAGTTGCAAAACTGGCCAACCAGAAAATGTATTATTTTTCAGTTTTTCTGTTCTAAGTAAGCGTTTTTACCACCTGGAAACAAGAAACCATGCGAAATCCGATTGTTATTTGCGTTTAAAAATCACGATGTGCTCATAACCGGTCAAATCCTAAGACTGGAAATTTCAAAACCGATCATCTCCATACCTGTGATTTCACGATTCTGCTCCACATGACTAAAGCAGCACACTTGTTTATTAGGTTAGTGTTATCAGGTTCTCACCAGTGACTGCTCTTTCTTGGTGCGCACAAAATTTCTAATAATTGAATTTCGTGTTTCTTTCGACTTTGGAGAAGTTTGTTAAAGAATTATCTTCTATTAAATCAAGGACGAGAAAAAGACACCCTGCGACGTGGAAAAGGAACAAAGCCAAAGTTTAAAGGTAAGGTATAATCACTTTGTAATAAACTAATATTAATTGATAACATTATGAGTAATTAAACAAACGTTATTACTTTAATAATATACCTGTGATGATTCAGCAGGTTGTAGCGATGTGTTTATGTAAGTTTGTTTACAATTCGAGTAGTTTTCCTCTGTATCGAATCACTCGGTGTTAAGGAATTTGGGACCGTTTGTGATACATTTTCTCAAATTTCTAAAGTTATTATTATTATTATTTACTATGGATATCAGTTATTTTTTATTAGATATTTTTTATTTTATCAGTTATTTTTTTTATCAGATAACAGAAATCAGTCATTTATAAATAAAAATTAATTGAGCAAAAGATTTTGTGTATTTCAAACCCTAAAAATCGAATATTTATATTAAATTTAGCTAAAATTAAATTCTAGTATTTAGCAAAACAGGATAACTCCAAAATAAGTTGCAAAGGGCGCAAATCCAAAATAAAAATTTTAATAATCTCCTGCCTATGCCACCTTATTTCGAGTTTTCAAATATGCCATAAATGGCAACATTTTAATTTATTCCGGAGTATTTTTTGCCGCACTTTTTTTTTTTTTTTTTTCAAACCATTTACTTTTTAAGGATAAATTTTTCTTACTCGAAGTTATACATTGGAGAAAATTTGTCTGTAAAAGAAAGTGGTGCGAAATAAAGGCAGGTCTAAAAATACTACGGAATAATTTAAAATATTGGCATCTATGATTTGCTGCCCTAACAAATATAAAACTAAAGAGTTTTGCTTTCTATCTTATTTTGGCTAAGTGTGGTAAAAAATCAGCCTTTTTCTAAAATTTTACTTTTAAGACATGGTTGATTTTGCAACTTGACAGAAGATATAATGTAATCATCTTCAAAGCTAAACGGGGAAAAAATTGTTATGATTGACACTTTACTTACTGGAAATTTTTAATGGAATGCCTTCGAGCTCTAAATTTAGGCGTTTAAGCTTAACATTATTGTATGTAAGGATACTGCAACGCTTATTACTGTTTAACGCTTAAATGTCGGAATCACCATATATTTACGCCAGTTAAAACTAACTTGCTTTCTTATTATTTAACTTTACCTATTACTGCAAATGAAATTTAAGTCATTTAAACGCAACTGCGTAAAATCACTTTGTTATATAATGCAACCATCTAGAAGAACGTCAAAAGGGCGTGATTTACTGTTAAAAAATATAGAAAAACTAGGAAAAAATTATGTTAACATGTGGAATTTACTGTTAACAGCAACATTAAACTGTTTTAACAGTTTTACTGCTACTGCTTTTACTGGTTTTTATTGTTTTAACAATAAATTGTGTTTCACTGATAAAAACAATAAAATATGCAGGCGTGAAAGTGTTAATATCAAATCTTTAGAAATATTGCAAAAATAAAAAAATATATAAAATTTAATGTTTAAATAATAAAAATATACTCAAATTTCAAAATTAACTGCTAATAATTATAGAATTTTCTGTTACACGATAAAAAGGTATATATACATAATAGATAGACTACTAGCACATTTTTCTTTCTTTCTTCCTTTTTTTTTTTTTTGTACTTTTTAGTGCTGAATGCAAATTTATTATATCTCATTGATATTTTATATTTTCTACAGTGTTCTAAAACACCTTAAAAGAAAAAGAAAAAGAAAGAAAGAAAGAAACTCTTTAAAATAACAGATTAAACAAAATCATATTTTTTTCTGGTGTGTAGTTCAATGTCTAAACAACAGTGGAAAGAACTATAGTAGCAAAAAGTAGAAATTTAAATATATATGTTTATATATTTGAAAAGTTTTAACATTTTTAATATCTTAACAATCCCTTTTATAAAAATTAAAATAGCCCATTGCTCTCAATGATAAAATGAATAACGTTTCTATTAAAACATTTACTTTCTATTTTTTTTTTTTTTTTTACATTAATAATGCTAATTTTTTCAAGTATTTGTTTTTTAAAGTTTTATAAAATGAAATAGAAAAGACTTTTATGCGTTTCTGAATAATTTTAAAAGGATACGAGCAGTAATCCAGATTATTTTACAGGATAATGTTACAGTTCTTATATATATATATATATATGTATATATATATATTCTGTATGTAGTTTAGTCTGTAAATAAGCAATAAAGTAAAATAAAATGAATAGTCATCTTCATTAGATAGTAAGAAGCTAATCACATTATTAAAAACCGTAAAATAAAGAAAATAAAAATAATTAAGGAGACGTAAAAATTACATTTCGTGAGGGAAAAAAGCATAAGTTTCGCGATTTAACAAAAGAATGCCTTTTCTTGAGAAATTGTCTTTTCAGTTACAAACTAGGATTTACAATTATTTTAATCTTATTCTATTTGAATTAATTCTCTTTCTTTTTTTACAGAAGTATTAACATTTACTTTTAAATTGTCTCCAAATTCCTTTTTTAACACTTCGTTGATCATAATACCAAATGATTTAAATACGATATCATATTCTCCTATCTTTTGATTGAACGTTAATTTTATTTATTCCTTTGTTGTGTTTATGTCCTCTATTTTGTGAACATAAAACATTTTATGAGATTTTAATGGGTTAGCATGTCTACGATAATGAAAGACGATCATGATCTTAGAAACAAATTTATTATACATAAAAATTAGTTTTCATCTTGATATAGTTTCACGTAAAGCTTTGAGAAGTAAGGTTCACTGTTTACAGAATCAGTAAAAAATAATCATAAAATTTAAGATTCGATATGAAAATTAGAAATTACAGAGCAAATTTAATACCAAAAGTAAAATGCAACTATTAGGAATTTTTAAATTAATGCCAATTAAAATAACACACCTATTTCTTTCTCATGGTAGGAAGAATGATTGATCTAACTTGTTTAAAAAATCTGGTGTAAATTTGTGTGTTTACGGCAACTGCAAGTGGATCATGTTTCTCCATATATGTTACAATACAATAGTAGGTAGGATTGATAATAAAGTTGTGCTTTATTTTTTCTTAAAATTTATTACTTGTAAATTTTATATATTTTAAAATAAATATCTAGGACAGTATCAATTAGACAAATGTATTCCTAGAGTAAAAAATTGGCATTAAAATTATCGGTATAGTTTCAGAAAATAAAATAAATTCTCAGAGAGAAAGAAAAATTATACGTATATATATATATATATATATATATATATATACACTGGTCAAAAAAATTTAAGGATCAGCCCGTTTTCTCTTTCTCTTCTTTTGCACATAATTTAAAAAAAAAATAAACATATGAACATAAAATTTGGATGGCCTGTTCATTATCATATTATTAACCGAATCTTATGTAATTTTAGCATAAGAATAATTTTTAAGCTAATAAATATTCATTTTTCTCGCAAAATTAAGCTTTGGAAAAAATGAAAAATTTCAACAAATTTAGGAAAGAACACATAATGAAAAGTGGTGTTAAGGATGCATTAGAGATAGGTAAAGACGCTCATACCTTGAAATGTTAAACTAAATCTTGATTTTTCTTTTTGTATTAACTTTTCTTTTACTTTTATAATGAACTTTTTAAAAATATATCATTACTAATTTGTAAACTATACTCAGCACTAGAATAATAATGATGTCGAAAAATAATTGTATAATGAACATCTTATCCAATTTTCATGTTTGTATGCATATTTTTTAAAAAGTTATTCACATGCGAAAAGAAGAAGAAAAAATAAGAAACAGAAAATGAATGCAGGTAGAAAGATTTGGTTGTAATCTAACATAGGAACGCGTGTGCGTCTTTACATATCTGTAAGGCATCCTTATGACCACTTTTCATTAAGTGTTCTTTCCTAAAATTATTGAAATTTTTCATTTTTTTTTTAAAGCTTACTTTTGAGAGAAAACTGAATATTTATTAGCTTAAAAATTATTCTTATGCTAAAATTACATAAGATTCGGTTAATAATATGATAATGAACAGGCCATCCAAATTTTATGTTCATATGTTTATTTGTTTAAAAATTATGTGCAAAAGAAGAGAAAGAGAAAACGGGCTGATCCTTAAATTTTTTTGACCAGTGTATATATATATATATATATATATATACATATATGCATGCATGCATTGTAAATATTTATATAGTAAATTGTCTTTTTCCAACCACATTATTTTATTACATTTTATTAGATTATAGTATTTTTTGAAAACTTTAAAACTCTTTTAATGAATTTGCCAAAGTTTAAAATGAATTAGCTGGGGAACATAACGTAAAACACTTTTCGAAAATTTTCTCCAAATTAAGATTTACCCTTAATGAAAGGAAAAGTAGTCAGGACTTTATCTCTAAAATTGGTATTCTTTAGGAAATACTCGAAAAACTGTCTGGCCAACTTTCGTAACTCGGCGAGTTGCATTTTTTTTTACTTTTATTTTGTGTTGTATTGTAAAATTGTACTAGTTTTTCTTTAATTTTCTTAATGTCTTGTTTTATTTTACTCCATGTTCTGTTTAATTTAACCTTAAATTTATTTTTCTTTAAGTTCTGTTTTAAGTTTATTTTTATTTAATTATTTATTTATTTATTTTCTTTTTTTTTTTTTTTTTTCAATTTTTACTACTCTTAAACTCTTTTTTTTAGTTATTTTTATATAATCAAATTTAGTTTTGTTTTATATGAATTTCTGACGCAAGAGAGTAAAATGTTCTTTTCCCAGCAAAATTCTAGAATGTTCGCGATCAGTATGTGTATGATTCCATTTACCCACCGCCATTTAGTAAAGATGCTTTTTCTTTCTTCTTGAAAAGAAAAAAAAAAAAAAAACTTAAAATTTTAAATTTGTCCAGTTTCATTGTGTTTGGCTGGTGAAATGGCATTCTGATTCTCATCAATCACACTATGTTATAAGGAAATGTATTTTTTTTTCTTTAAATTACGTTTTTAACATAGAAACTCTCAGAATAAAACAGAAATCGGAGCAGTTTTTGTTTTAAATACCACTTTTTTTTTTTTTTTTTTTTTAAATGTAACACTTAACAATTGTGTACAATATTTTTTTTTTTTTTCGATTAAATAATATGAAGTGTGCATTATATGAATAGTGGAAATAAAAATAGAAAATGTTCCAATCCCTGAATAAAAACCATTAAAAAAATTAAAAAATACTGAAATATTCCAAGAACATCAATGTATGTGTAAACTTAGAAAAGCAAACAGCTAACTGAGGATAACTGAGAAGCTATAACTCAATAAAGTAAAAACTTCCTTTTCAATTCAGATGTTTTTAAGACTGAATTAATTTCATATAAGAAACTTTACATTACGTATACAGCATTTTTTAGTTTTATATTAAATCAGAAAGGAAAAAAAAAATACTTTGTTAAGTATTTTAAATTGCTATCTTTCCTTGAAAGCAATTGTGAAAATATTTTATACGAACGGTCTGGTTTATTTGATTGAGTATTTTTTTTTTTTTTTTTTTTTTTAATAATTTTGAGACTAATAGTTACAATGACTTTTGTCTCGATTGATCCATATTATAGGTATAGTTTCACAATAACAATTTACAATATCTTACATATTTTGCATATAATGGACACCACAAACAATCATACCTGAACAGAGATTCGAATCCGGTACGTGAGACTCTAGAGGGCATCTCTCTACCGACTGTGCTAGTTTATAAGATACCATAAATATTTTCGATTTATCAACACTTTATTACCATACTTTTTTACGAAAGAAATCTTTTGTTTTATTCGCGATAAAAAACATTACTGGAGAATAAGAAAAATAAGTCTACTACTTTGGCAATTACTAATACAAGAAGAAAAACATTTATAAAACAACTCTACGTTTAAAAAAATGGAAGTATTTAAAAAATAATTATTGGGCAAATGCAATGACAATAAGAAAATATAAGAATTATGCCGTAGAAAGTTTTCAACATAGCACTAATAGTTATATTAAAGAAGTACATGAGAGAGAAAGAAAAAAAAAAAAAAAAAAAAAACGAGAAAAACTAATTTCTATAAAAAGAGACTGGCGTTAAATTCGAGATAATGGGTACGATAGGTTATTTATTATATATATAGAAAATGAAGTTTTTAAGTTAAAAAAATTTTATGGGCACTTGCCTGTCTAGTAACTGACCACTGCTTATGTAAAGTGATTTGTGTTCAGAGCTTGGTGTATATTTAGAGTAAATTAAAATTTGCAAAGTGCCTGACTGTAGATATCACAAAGTTCCAAAAAATATTCACCGAATGAAAATTTTAAAACCTCAAATGGGCTCTGATTGTAGCCGCATGGTTACAATAACGAAACTATACACGAAACTATTTACCTTTCCATTCCAAAATTATGTAAACAATCAATCCTTTTACTTGAACAATACCCAACTTTCTATGATTAAAATATATGCCATAAACTTTGTAATTCTTGATATATATATACATATGTGATGGCACAGGGTTTTCTTTGAAAAATGCAAGTGTACATAACATAAAATACAATAAAGTAACATAAAATATAATAAAATTGAATTTAAAGAAAAGTTAGCCCTTAAATATGGATATTCAATTATTTTTGAAGAATATGAGCATAGTTGACATTTTTTAATGCTTTCTGGCTGGTGGAAAATTGTATTAGAAATTATTATTTTGTTTAATTACCAAAAATTGCTACTGTAGTATATATTTTTTAAAAATCAAATTTTTTATTTTGTTTAATTAGTGAAAATTGTTACGGAAATATATAAAAATTTTCTATTGAAAATTTCCATAGCCAAAAAATGTAAAAATTGGCAAATATGTATGTATGTTATATTAAGAATAAAATACCATTTTTAATAGGTTGAATGAGGAATTTCTTATTTTATTTATTTATTTTATTATTAACTTTTATTATGTGATATAATTTTCTTTTTAAAATGCATGCATAAAGATAACAAATTAAAATTAAATAGAATAAAATGGTAATAATAATAAAAATGAAGTAAAAGATTTCCCTTAAGCGTGAATAAATTGAATTATTTTTCTGTTATGTATGTGTGTGTTACTTTTGCAAATGTAATAAAATTTTTAATAAGTTGAAGAAAGAAAATATTAGAAAAATATAAGTAATATAATCTTCAACAAAAAATGGAAATTGAACTACTCTCTATATATTTGAATATGCTTTTTAAATAATAAAGCTTTACTCCTGAATTATTAAATGAATTTTTTGTTGTATATTTTATCGAATTCTGATTTTATTAACATTCTGATTTATCATGCATAAATTCTAGATAGTTCATTTCTTTGAATACACTTGAATTGTATTTTTAGTTTGAATAATTTGGTTTCGTTTGAAATGTAAACTAATTATTTAATAGAAGTTTAAATTAAAAAATAAATAAAAGGAATATGTTAATGTCTATCTAATTTGGATAGATGTATTGGTTTTCATTAAGTTGTTTTTCAGTATATTATGCTTTGATTATCTGCAAAACATTCAAAACAAATACTGAAATTATTTTGTGTAGTTACGGGTTTTAGAATGCTTTTACAGAAAACAAATGTTTTACATATACAGTGAAAGATTTAAATGATAAAATAATCCAGATTTTTATGCAAATGCAGCAAAATGTTTTATGTATAATAAAAATTTTGCTGAAATAAAATATAAGTTTTTATAACCTCTAATTTTATCATTCATTTAATATTTCTTAAATAGAAAATACAATTTCCTAGAATTTAACATAAATACCTTTAATTTTTATGTTGTTCCAAATAACAGTAATAATAACAATAGTAATTAAAAACAATTACTAAAAGAATAATTAATGACGTAATGCCATTAATAACGGGGATGATAAGATTTTTTTCTGGAAGTTTTTAATCATGTGGCGATAAAAATATTATGCATTCTAAAGTTATTTCTAATTTGAATGCGTATTGAATAAAAACTTTGTAAGTGAATCACATAGATTATATTGTATTTTATTGTGTCTTTTTACGAAGTTTTTATTCATAATTTATAAAATTTAATATTTTGGTTTATCTTACTGTAACCCCCTTATATATTATTTATTTAGTAGTGCAAATCTACTTCAAAGCGAACCGCTGACAAGCATTAACCCTTTCAGGGGCGCCATTTGTATACTACAAAAACGCAAATTTTAATTCCCAATTACAAAAACTGGCATCAGAAATATTTTAGATAATTTTTCTTAAGAGGAGTAACTTCATTTATTTCTTGTCTTTTGACATTATTGGTGAATTCCGGTGACTTTTGATTTTAAATGAGAAATTTTCCCTATCTCTCAAAGGGTTAAAAGCTGCTATATGTTTGGTGAGTGGTTGTCTTTGTTGGATTACATAACGTTTCAAATTGCACAGAGGATCACGTTGAAGATTAACTGCAGTTTCCTCGAAAGTGTGTTTTTCCTTGATTCGGAGCAATTTGAGGAATAACTATAGATTCCTTGGAATACATCGATTTAGCCGCTTGAAATTTTTTCGTGGTTTTCTCTGAGCTGAAGTGAATAAGAATTAGGATTCCTTAAAAAGGACCCCTAGTAAGACGCTCCGACCAGGCGTAGAGCATACATTTAGTTAATAGGCCTTAATAACTACACTGAAACAACTTGTCAGAATATATAGAGAAACACATTAAAGTCCGCCATTATCAAATTATTTTGAAACTAGTAAAAAAATAAAAAAATAAAAATAAAACAAATAAATAAATAAAGATAAGCCACATACAAATACGTAAGTCATTCTTTTTAAACTTATGTGACATTACCTGGGAATTAAATAAAATTTAATCGCAAAAAATTGGCATTAGAACATAATGCAGACTTGCCATGACTTCTAGTTTATTCAGGAGCATTGTTAGTAACAGCCGTTCTTTCAAACCACTTTGATTGTAGAGCGATTTTCTTCAATTCAATATAGAATTAGGAAAAAAGAAAAAGAAAAATGTCTTTAAAAAAAAGTTTTGTTAAAAAGAAAAAAGTGGGCATTAACGATACTTCAGAAGGAATTATAAATTTTGCAGTGTATGCGTAATGTGCTAATTAATATACAGCACACACACACACACATATTGTATGTATTCATGGCATAACTATACTTTATTGCGAGGAGCAATTCGCCTCCGATTATATTAATAAAAAATGTTATTTCATCAAAGATTATATCTCAACTATAAAACAAGTAATACTTAACATTAAAAATTCGAAATTGGATAGATTTGCAGTTCTTACAAATTTAGCGAAGATTATTGTAATTATACATATAAAAGAGTTTCTATCTTGAGGCAAAACTTTTCCATCACTATTTTTAACAATAATTTCTAGCCTATTTAATCACACTTACACTGAATTTTTTTTTTTATAAAAATACAATAAATATTTCTCGTTGAAAATAGTGGTAACCAAAAATGTGAATCATTTTAACCCTCGCACGATTACATAATTTGGCGAAATAAATATGAAAATTGTGTTAAGATTTCTTTTGGAATTGAATTTAACAAATAAAAAAAACATTTTTAAAAGTGTTTTGTGGACAATTGAAAAAAAAAAAAAAAAAAAAAAAAAAAAAAAAAAAAAACGAAAAGATCATTTTTTGAAAGATTAGTAAATTTTTGATAACGGCAGCTACTTAATAATACCTTTCTTTGATTGTAGGTACAATCAAATAACAAATCACATACTACACCCCAAAGCTTATATTTAGTAATAAATAAATAAACAGAACAGTTTTGAAACTAATATTTCTTAACATATTTTATTATGAGGAAATTTAATTGATAAAAAAAAAAAAAAAAAATTATTTCCTATTAATATATTTTAAATCTTTACATTCTAATGATGAGAACATTTGTAATTTGAAATATTGTATATAATTTATTTATTACACACAATAATATCATTGCATACCAAAAAAAAGGCCTCTTCTTTAAAGTTTTATTTAGCGTAAAATTTATTTTTAATTTAATGGCAATTATCATATTTTATGAAAATTTTAGCTCTGAATGTAAGCTGATTTGCATTCTATTTCTAGATACTGATAAATTTTACAATAAATTTTAACGAAAACATGCCCATTGAATCGATTTAAAAATTCAGTGAAAAAAAAAAAAATAATAATAATTTTAAATTATTTGTGAACATGTATGCAAGATATATCGTCTAATAGTCTATAATTTTATCTAAAGGGAACTAAAGGATCAAACATTTGTATAAGTTCAAAATTAATAAAACGAAAAATATTCTTAATTGGTTGTTGTGAAAATAAAATTTGAATGAAACTTAACATTATTCTCTATATTTACAACAGAAACTATATCTTAATATATATACTATCGAACGAACTTTGTTAATGCAAATAAGGAGGCTGTTCATCTTACGCTTGATAGAGATTAATTAGGATCTAATTTACTCGGAATCTAAAACAATTTAAATATTTTAACAATTCATTATTTACTCACTGATTAGGTGAAAAGTCTCTCGTTAGTTTTCTTTAAAACCGTTTCAAAGGGTTCGAGATTAAGCGAGGATTCATTAACAATTTTCATTTTACGGCATAAATGAACAATTGCTTATGATTCTGTTTCAAAATTTATTGAAATGGTTATAGTAATTTAAAATTTCAGATAATAATACATTGGTTAAACAGTAGAGTCTCATTCACAAGTTTTAAATTATGCATAGTTAAGTATTTAATTATATTTCTTTTTCGCAATTTATCTACGTGATGGTAATGTGGTGTAGGTGTAATTGCGGATTTCAACGTATTTTGAGTACCACTATTTTGTTAGAAAAATCATACTTTATTTAAAAACAATTTTTTGTAGAATTTTTTATAATAATAATAATAATAATAATAATAATAATAAAAGTTAAAATTTAATAGGGGTACGCTAAATCCGTAAAAGTTGGCAATTGTCTGTACATGCATACACCGTCTGATTGCTCTATGGTCTACGTTTCGGGAGAATGCTATTGGGATTATTTTTAAGGTGTCTAAGTAATTAAAAGGTGAATTTAAGGAAAATAACACCGACTATCCAGCGTATATCCAGCGAACGTTCCTTTACTCAGGGAAAATATATTACTTCCCTGAATATGGAGAAAATTGCAAAATGTAACGAATAATGGAACTAATAAACAATATTAATTAATTAATTTTTGACAAATAATTAATGAATTGTTCTTTCGATATAAGTAAATTAAACGCATTCCAAGTTCTTATGAGCTTTCCTTTGAGCAAAATGATCATTATTTTGCCAAAAGTTCCTGTTTTCTTATAAATTTAATTGTTCTTATAAAAATAAGAACTAGAATTTGTCTTTCAATATTTAAAATTTTAAAAGAAAAAATCACTTGCAAATGAAATCAAATTTATAACTTATTACTGCTCTTTGAAAAACACTTTCCTGGAAATTGTTACAGATGGGGCGTGTTTAATTTGTAAATATATGCCGCAAGTGTAAAATTTTTATCAATAAAAGATAACGGGGGGATTGTTGTGTTTTAATTTTTTTTTCCCAAAATAAGGAAATTCACAACGTAAAATAATAATAATAATAATAATAATAATAAGATGATAAAAATTAAATAAGTAAATAGTGTGTATAAAAAATATTTTTGCTTCTGATGAGAATTTTTTTAGTTTAATAACCGGTGATCCTGATTTTATAAAGCGGCGGTTTTAAGAGCAGTTTGTATTGATTCGATTTCGGTACTGGTAAATCGATCAGATTAAGCGGCTGATTTTATTAACCAGTGATTTTATTAAGCGGCGGTTACTGATAGCATTTTACCCAGAACCAACGTTGAGAGTTTTGAGAAGCAACATTTAAATTATTATTAACTTGAATGCAGCACTGCAATGAACCTTAAATTTTGCAAAATTTAAGATTACCAATATTCATTACTTTTTGTTTATTTATTGCAAATTTGTTATTGCTTTCACTTATCAATTTGAAACTTAAAACCGAAATAAATACTATGTAAAGCTCAAGGTATTTTTTTTCTAATAAATTATTATTTTAAGTTAATGTACAAACTTGTTGTTAAAATCTATTTTGCATATATTGTCTAAAAAAATCTGGAGTGACTCCACTCGACTTTCCGAACATTGAGTAATTAACAGTTTTGTAGATAAAGTAAAGAAAGAGTAGTTGTTAAACAAACAAAAGAGAGAAAACCATAATAGAGTGTTTCAGTATTTTTCTCCATCTATTACACGTTGTTTTATTTAACGCTACTGAACTTTGAGCCCATAGATCATAATGACAAAGAAATTTTCGTTGTGTCCCTGTAAAAACCTATAAATGTTAGATTCACCAAAATGCTTATAGTTAGTGCAACAGTGATTTATAATACTCATATAAATTTTCAGCTGAATTCAATAAGGCGTTTAGATGCTATCGTACTTTTAAAAATTTAGTCCCATAGGCCATAATGATAAAGAATTTTTCTTTGTGTCCCTGTAAAAAAACTGTAAGTGCTAGATTCACCAAAATCTATACAGTTAGTTCAACTGTGATCTATAACATGTGTACAATTTTTTTGCTCGGATTAATAAGGCGTTTAGACGCTATCACATTTTTTAAAATTTGGCCCCATAGGCATAATGATAAAGAATTTTTCTTTGTGTCCCTGTAAAAAAACTATAAGTGCTAGATTCTCCAAAATCTATACAGATTGAGTATTTGTGATCTATAATATGTGTATAAAATTTTTGCTCAATTGAATAAGGCGTTTAGATGCTATCGCACTTTTAAGATTTTGCTCCCATAGGCCATAATGATAAAGAATTTTTCTTTGTGTCCCTGTAAAAAAACTATAAGTGCTAGATTCACCAAAATCTATACAGATTGAGTATTTGTGATCTATAATATGTGTATAAAATTTTTGCTCAATTGAATAAGGCGTTTAGATGCTATCGCACTTTTAAGATTTTGCTCCCATAGGCCATAATGATAAAGAATTTTTCTTTGTGTCCCTGTAAAAAAACTATAAGTGCTAGATTCACCAAAATCTATAGGGTTCGTACTATGGTGACTTACAATATGCGTACCAACTTTCAGGTTAATCGAACGAAGCGTTTAGACGCTAGCGTGTTCACCCACAGACATACACACATACACACATACACACATACACACACACATACATACATCATCGTAAAAATAGTGAAAACGGACTCAGGGGACCTCAAAACGTATAGAAACATCAAAATCTCGAATTCGGATTTTTGACATGATTACAATACTTTCCTCACTATAGTGTTCGGAAAGTAAAAATGTAAAAATGAACAAACAGTGTAGCTTACAAATATATGTAAAAAAAAAAATAGCGTTCATTAGAAAACAAAAATTTGAATAAGCAATTCTCATTATTAAAGAATTAATAAATTTCATTCTATTTAACTAATAAAAAACTTTTTTTTTTTTTTTTTTTATGTAAAAAGAGATTATTATTTTAACATTTAATTTGACTAAAAATTTGAGATAAAAGTTTAAAAACAGAAGTGGGCATTATAATATCGTTATTTTATTCGAAAATTAGGATTCACTTCAATTTTTATGCGATTCCTTTTGAACTGATGAGTTTCAATGTTTTATTATTATTTTTTCTAACATTGTTTTACACTTTTTTGGAATATCACTGATTACAAAGTTAAAAATATTTAGGTGAATATATTATTTGGGATCCGGAACTTTCGCTCAAAGCTTCTCGTCCCCGGCATTTATCCCCTAGTACTTCAAATATACAAAGTGTTTTGTTCAGTTAAATTTTACTTATAATTTCTGATTTTTGTTATGTGATAAAATAAAAATAATAACCGATAAAAAAATAATAATAAAAAAAACTGTTTAAAAACTGGTATCCATAACAAAAAAATACTCTGAAAAATTATGAAAATGACAAATGGTCCCATATTCACAAGGTACTCTTTAATAGGGTAGAAAATCACTAGAATTGTAAACAAACGGAGATATAAACACGTCGCTATGACTTGCTGAGTCATCGTACGTATCTTATTAAATTCATAAATTTGATTAATTAATCATAATATGCTAACTAAGATGCTATTATGCTATCAACTAATATTATGATATTATAAAGTGATTGCACATTACTTTTGAACTTTGGCTTTTTCCTTTTCCACGTCGTAATGTCATTTTTTCTCTTCCTTGATTAGTTAGCATATACGTCTTCTGCAAACTTCTCCATTATCGTAGAAAATACAAAATTCAACTATTAGAAACTTTGTGTGCACCAAGAAAGAGTAGTCACAGGCAAGAGAAAGCACGATAACACTAATCTAATCAACAAATATCTTCCTTTAGCCGGGTGCACTGTTAAAAATTTTTCTGTAAATTTACAGAGAATCTATTGGTAATTAATTATATTAAGTCTTATGTAAATTTACAGAGAATTAAACAAAGAGATTCTGTCAAAATGCAGAGAAACTATTCTGTAAATCAATCATAGTCTCTGTAAATTTACATAGATCAAAATATTTAAGTCTCTGTAAATTTAAATATGTAAAACATCAAAGTCTCTGTAAATCTACGTATGTAAAAATTTGCAAGTCTCCGTAAATTCGAGCATGTAAAAGCATCTAAGTCTCTGTAAATTTACCATTGTAAAAATAACCAAGTCTCTGTAAGTTTACATACGTAAAAACATCCAATTCTCTGTAAAATTACATATGTAAGACCATCCAAGTCTCTGTAAAATTATTTATGTAAGAACCTCCAAGTCTCCGTAAATTTCGTATATAATATTACGAAATGCTCAGTAAATTTATCCATGTAAAAATACCTAATATTTGAAGGCCCCACTATTGGCAGAGAAGCTCTGCTCTCAACGTTTGAAGGCGGAAGGTGCCTGGTTCGATCCAAGGTTGCGAATTTCGACCTACAAATTCGGAATTTTCCGCATATTTCTCCAAAACTTGTATAAATATGGGATAACATATTTTAGAAAGACCTACACTTACGGCAATCCCCACAGGTCTAGAAACCTAGCATAGCCAATCGGCTTTAACCAACGCCGATTAAATATTAGTACGTTTACAAGCGTATTGAAGACACTCTAAATTAGCATATACTTAAAATAAATTCCATTATTATCAATTTACAAGTACAAAAATATCCAACAGTAAGTTTATCTTCATGAATATATGTAAGAATCTAGTAAATACGTTACATAAGTACAGATTCTTATACAACTTAAGGAAGAGAAACTTAAAGTTGGACGTTTTTGTACTTGTAAATCCATAGTCTTCGGATTTATTTTAAATGCGCGTCAGTTTATAATGTCTTAAACAGGCTTCTAAATATACTAATAATATTGTGGTGGTAAAATCACGTTGATTACTCCAGAGTTGTAGGCCTGTGTAGAATGCCTTATGTGTAGATCATTCTAAGAAGTTCCCTTATTTACAAAAGTTTTTAAGAAAACCTTGGAAAATTTCGAATGGCTGAAAATCTCAACCTGAGATCGAACTTGGCACCACCCACCTTCAAACTTTGAGAACAGAACTCCTCGGAAATTGATGGGACAAGATGACCGGAGTGTGTATATATATATATAGACAAGCTATACATTTTTTTTTTAAATCAAAACTACATTATAATTCAGAGGTATAAAGTTGGCTAAGCTTGTATTACCTTTGGTAGGATTTGTAATGATTCGCTTTAACATGTTTTTAACTACAATTTTTATTAATGTTGTGGTACATTTTGCATGCATTAAACTTTTAATATAAAATTTGAAAAAGAAGCTGATTTATATTATGTTACTTCTAATAAAATGATCAGAAATAATTGCAAAATATGTCATATGGTTGCTTAATATTGCTCGGTTATATTTAGTCCATAACAAAATTAAGAATTTAATTCCCTCATTTAATATGACTCAATAGTGAAAGATCTCACAGGTCTAAATCTAGAATTTTGATTTGATAATTTTTTTGGCTGATATCGATGGTCTTTGCTGGGCTGAAATCGAAACTAGTTTTTACTCTATCACATACAGATTTTTATCAATACAGGGTGCGCTATTTTTTTTTTTCATAACTCTTCCAGCAATATAATTATATTTTTACTTTTATAGTCTAATTCCATGATTAATTACAATTAATCATGGAATCATACTAGAAACTACCGAAAGAGAAGGAATTGTGTCGGTAGATACCCTGTATTGGCAAAAGCTATGTGTGACAGAGAAAAACTGGCTTCATTTTCGGCTTCAGCACATAAAAAATATAGGTATCAGCTAAAATAAACAAAATAAAAACTTTGCCAACATTATATTTGTAGATCTGTGTTAACCTCAGTTTCTTTCATTCAAAAAATACATCCAATTTGTAAATACACTTCTTTTTTTTAACAAATGTAAATATATTACATTTTTATTAGATATTAACTTAAAACAATTAAGAATTTAATTAAAACTCTAATCGTTTAAAATGTATTATGCTGCTAAAAAGGTGTAAACTTTCTAAATGATAAAAAAAAAAAGGAAGTAGTAGTAGTATTAAAAAATTGTTAGGTACACTACCTTTCCATAATAACCGTACACTTTCGATTTCAGACATTTTTAAAAGTATTTCAAAAAATGTTAAACAAATCATTTTGAAACTTAAGGGTTGTGAAAGGAGGACCAGTAAAATATTAAAGTAAAATGAAAGTATTTGGCTTCACCCTGTAATAATTAATGTTTGAAATACGATATGACAGTAGCATGTAGTCAGTAGGACTCTTTCTCATTAATTATTTAAGTTTATATGGTCTCTACCGCATATAATCAAGGAGATAAAGATTTCTTTAAAAAAATGCGAAAAACATTTACATTTTTTTAGCTATAACATGCAAAGTATTGAAAAAGACAGTGCAAAGTTATTTTCAGAAAACTCGATATACAATATTAAACACAGCATACTGCAATCAGAAATATATATATATATATATATATATATATATATATATATATATATATATATATATTTTAAATATCTAACGAAATATGAGTATTTTTACTAAATAATTTCTACCTGAACATGCGTAAATGTTTAGCGAAATTTCATTTTCAAAATTTAACAGCCAAATTTATTGAGCTACTTATAGAAAAACCGCAAACAAATATCTTGTAAACTCAAGAAGTTCTACATCATAGAATAAATTGAATTTCAGCTGCTCTCCAAAAAAGAAATTGTTAAGAGGGTTTTCCCAATATTTATTTACAATCACATAAAATTGCATTACCATTCATTAAATCAAAATAAAAATGTTAGTAGAACTCTTTATACTTTAGCGTTTCTTCGAGAGTAACTGAAGACCAGTTCATTCTTTGGCGTAGAACTTTTTGGGTTTACACAATACTTGTTTGGGTTTTCTATATAAGTAGTTTAAAGCATTTGGCTACTAAATTATACAAATGAAATTTAGCTAAAACTTAGTCATGCGCAGTTAAAAGTTATTTAGCAAAAATGTTCACATTTCATTAGATATTCAGTATTTTATTCATTCTGATTGCAGTATGTTGTGTCTAATGTTGTATATTGGGTTTCCCGAATATAGCTTTGTACTGGGTTTAATACCGTGCACGTTATAGCTAAAAAAAAAAAAAAAAAAAAAAAAAAAAATCCACTGAAGTTTTATTCGCTAATTTTTTAAAGAAATCTTATATCTCCCTGATTATATGCGGTAGAGACTTAAAAATTTATACAGAAAATGAGAATGAGCCCCATAATCATATGCTACAGCCAGATTGTATTTCGAGAATTACTTTATACTTGGTAATGCCAAATACTCTCATTTTTCTTTAATTTTTTAATGGTCCCCTTTTCACTTTTGGCAAAAATAAATAACTGAACTACATGAGGTATAACATGTTTTTTACACTCCTGAAGTTTGAAGATGATTTGTTTAGTACTATTTGAGTTATTTTAAAACAAATCTAAATTCGAAAGTTTTCCGGTCGTTTATGGAAAGGTAGTGTATTAAATGAATTTGAAATTTAAATACTCACATTGATTTTTGTATTAGCTAAAGAAAAAATTTACTAATTCATTTCCATATAAAGGTCTCTCTTAAAAACTATGTATACAATTTTTGTAGTGTATTAAAAAAGTAAATTTGTGCAACATTTTAATGCAATGCATATTTTGTCACTTAAACCAAGACTAACAAATTTGATGCAAATTTTATTTCGAACTGTAACACAATTTGAACATTTTCCAATATTATGTTTTTAATAAAATTGGTTTTTAAAGGTTATTTTATTTGAAAATAAAAAATCTCATTTCAGATCAGATTTCTAATGCGTAATAATAGAAGTATAAGAACATAGCAAAGGTTTGATACCTAAATAATTTTATTTTTTATAATTAATTCATTGCAATGTGTAGAATAATTTCCTTAATTATTGCAGTTTCTGGGATATAAATATTTTTAGATAGACGGCAAGTGGAGAGAAAATGTACGTGCAGTCGGTAACAAAAGTGTCCGAACACTAGCAAAAATTCTTATATAAAAAAAGTACACTTCATTCGGTTTTGTTATATAAATCCTTAACGAAGCATGTTTTTACACTGACTAAGAACAGGATTCGACATAGATTTATTTAACAAAACCGTTTGAAGTGTGCTTTTTTTACATAGGATTTTTTGCTAGTGTTCGGACGCTTTTGTTACCGACTGTATGTATTAAACAGTAGATAAAAAAATATAGAGCTTTTTATATTTTTAAATATCAATTTAGGTTTCAACGCAGATGGAAATCAGGTACTCTTTTGCTTTTCGTCATTCATTCCATAAATTAAAATCTTCAAAATATAAAACTTTTTATTAAAGAAGCCATTAGATTATTTTGAATTAAAAAAAATTTGACTTTTTTCTTCTTTTTTACAAAAACAAATTTTAAAACACCTTTTCTTCTACAAAATAGGATCTAAAGAAGAAACAAATACTTCGCTTTTACACTTGAAGCCAGTACCCCGGTAATTTACTAGAATCAATGCAAAAAGCTCACTAAGAAGAAAAACGCCATTGCTGCAAAGAAAACATACAATTAAAAATAATTAAAAAATAAAACATACTGAATTAGATTTAAATTAAACTTTATTCTACTAACATAACATTGAACTTTTTTTTTTTTTTTTTTTTTTTAATGAGATTAATAAAAGATAAATGGTGAAAGTGTCTTTAATAACAGGATAAATATTTGAATACAATTTGCAAATGTCTCTGATGAGGGTATTTTACGGCATTTTCTATTTTCATATTTCTTAGACAACTTGTTTCGTTTCTTATATCAGGATCAATTTCCATTATAACTAGAAAAAAGAAAAATGATGAAAAATTACTATTGTAGGAAAACACTTCAACTATAAATTTTTAAAACAAAATCTACATCCTATGATATTTTAAGCAAATAATGAAAAGAAAGGATTCTAATTCCATGGCACTAAAAAGAAAATTGAGTATACATAAGCAAATTTTAAAGTGTGTCTTATATACTCCATCTAAATAGAATATAATGAAAATTCATCTAAAGAAAATAAAAGTAGGTATACATGATATTTTAAAACATTAATACAGGGAAAAATCACTTATATAATGAAAGAAATCATAAGATTTTTAAGTACCATTTTATGAACGCCAGTGTAGCAGGAATATTTTTGAAGTATTTTATGTTAAAAACAAATATGGATTGGAGTGGATTTGGGAATAAGGCCGACTATCTGCTGTAGATCCTAGACCTACTTTGAAAAGACTTTATTCCCGAGCTTTTAAAAGACTTTCCCCCCTTCCTATATGACATTTTAAAAGTTTCCGCCTGTGTTCCCAGCCAGTTTTTTTTTTTTTTTTTTTTTTTTTTTTTTTTTTAACAAGTGCCTTAAAGTTTTCAGAAATGTCGAGGCATTCCCAAGGTACAGGGAGTAAAGTGGGACTTTTGATAACTATATTAACTATATATAACTACATTTTCAAAAAATATTGAAAAGAATTTAGACAGTTTTAAGTAAGCCTCAATTTATTACCGAAAACCCCACCGTGGGCTGATTTTTAAGTGGTATTAGCCCATATTTACATGAATTTGAGACAAAACCTTGGAAAACACCGAACCACTAGGACAGCATGCGTGACTACGTATCGAATTCGGCATTTCCCGTCTACCAGCTTCAAGAACAGATCCTCCTGTCCCCTAGACCCATTTTTGTCTTTTGGATCATTATAGTAATATGAATTAATACATAGTTCTGCTGCAGATTGATTTTTATACAATTCAATTACGAAATATTTGCGTTTTATTAAATATATTTAAAAATAATTTTCTAAATATTATTTGGTCTTTAATAATTACATAAACTAATGTAAATACACATTAGAGTAATTTTTTGTGGTCTTAAGCTACAGATAAATCATTTTAATTAACATTCTTCTTTATTTTCATTATTAACATTATGATAATTACTTAAATATTCTATCTCCAAAAATTTAAATATTTAATGAAAACACTTTCCGGTGGTTAAGCATTAACGTCCCCCCCCAAACCCCTCAAAAGAAAGAAAAGAAAATTAAAAGTTCAAAACAAAATAAATAAATAAAATAAAAATTGAATCGCTTGATAAATAAGAATTTTTCTAAATCTAAAATCTTTATTTTGTATTTCGGATTTTAAATTTATGAAAATTTCAATACTTAAACTATTGTTTATACAAGATGTAGGCGATTTACTTTATTCTACTCAAATTCTTGCATTTTGATTTCGAAAATTCAGATATTGTTTAAGTCTTCACGTAGAAGATATAACGGTAAACATTTTTAATGGCATAGAGAGTTGTACAAAGAATACGAAGAAACTTGAAGAATATTAAAATAAAAATTGAAAACAAACGGTAGCAGATTATAAAAGAATACCAGAAGTGAAAGTTTTCAGGGGCTATCTTTAATTCCAGATTCCCCACCCCCTCTAATTTTTTTCTTTACAATGCCTTAAGAATTCTACAAACATAATTTATTATCGGTATAAATAAACAATTTTAATAATAGTCACGTAATAATAACCTTAATCTATTCTTTCACGATACATTTTGTATACAAATAGCAGTTTTTAGGGTTTTGGGATGTTACGTAGTTTTTCACCCTTTGAATATGGAAATAAAACAATTTATTGTCTCCTGAGGGAGGGAACTGCTCCTGAATCATCTCTAACTGTACGACTCCATGAGTGTCCGTGCCATTCTAGACTCAGAGCTGATAAACGGGAAGTGCTGGGTTCAATCCCAGGTCTAGCTCTTTGATCTAGCCGTTCGGAGTTTTCAGTAGTTTTCTCCGAGACTCCCATAAATCTGGGCTTGCCCCCCTTAGTAAAACATTCCCCCTCAGAGGGCACACTACCACAGGCCTAGGACCCTTGAGTAGTAGATCGGCCTTTGTTCCAAGCACTCTCTTAACTTTATAATACTCCGAATTAAAAACTGTCCAGTTATTAAAATCTTCCCCTTACAATGAAAGAAAAGAAGGAAAAGAAAAAACACGTTTAACAAAAATTATTTCTGTCAATGCAAAAACTTGTCTAGAAGTTTTCTTCCAATGCGTTATTAAACGGAATCTATTAGCTATATTTCAGTGAAACTGTATTTTTAAATTGCAGTTACTCCATAATCGTCTGCGTCCGCCTCTCTACATAAACATGTAACCGCAGTCTTGGCATGCTTATGATTATGGTATATTCATCCAGGATAATTCGAAAATACAGCTGGATTTTGTACTTAAAAGTAACGTTTTATGTGGATCGGTTATTTTGAGATATAAATTAGTCCGCAACGTATAGCAACCTGGATTAAATTTCGTATTAATTTAAACATTTCCTCACTCAATTTAATATACACTCTGTACTTTGAATCCTTAAATATCAATCTGTATTCTGAAAAATCTTAACTTGTCAGAAAATTTAATTTGTCCCCAACCCACCTCTCTATTACCATTGCTCGGCAACAGCAACAATAATTTTCTTTCTCTTACATTGTGGTTTTAACTTGTGCATATATATATATGCATACATATACACAGGCGAGCAGATTCTCAAAATTTTCAGAAAGCAAAATTAAAAACATTGCGAAAAAATAAAAAAATAATTAAAAAAATTGTCGAATAAAACTCTCATCTATAAAATCTTTATTTCGTATTTCAATTTTTAAATTTACTTATTTTTTATTATTTAAACTATTAATTATATAATGTGGAAATGACTTACTTTTTCCTCAATTCCTACTATTTGGATTTAAGGTAATCTAGATTATTTTTCAGTCTTTCAGCAAATGCCAGCAAACACTTTTAATGATAGGAAGAGGCTGTAAAATGAATATATAAGAAAATATATAGAAGTTTCAGACAATATTAAACTAAAATCTAGTATGAAGTGGCCACCACATGACTTCCTTCTATATAATTTTACACAAAACTAATTCAATACAAATTACTTATTAAATTATCAAATATAAATGCAGACGATTTTTATCTGATAGAATTATCACTAAATGCCGAAAGATGTCAGTTTTTTTTCCAAATCAAAAGAAATGATTTTTTCCCGAAACATATTGAAAATTTACTCCCCCAGGGAGGGGGGGGGGAGCGATGCCCCCACATGCAATTTTTTTTTTTTTAAACTAGCTAATTACTACTATTATCAATAATTCATATCAATTTTACAATCACACGATTAAAATAACTCTCATTATGTACATTTATACGAAATTTTGTCCTATACTGTCATGTTAAAAATTTAGAAAAATGCTATCATAGCACCACCTGTTTAGCCATTGTTCCATAAATCTAATCAGCACCAGTTCATGTCAGGGTCCAACTGAATACCAAGTTTGGCTAAATTTCATTCATTTGTTCGTGAGATACAGCGTCCACAAAATTTGTGATACACACACACAGACATTTTCTAAAAACCGTCAAATCGTATTCAGGGCATCCCAAAACGTGTAAATCCATCGAAAACTGGAGTTCGAAAATTTTCACGAATCCAATACTTTCTCTATATACATGTAGAAGAAAGTAATAAAAATCACAGGTAACAGATTAAAATATTTAGAAAAGTTACCGCCTGTAAGTAAACACACTTTCAAAAGCATCCCTAAACTGTCTAATCCTCAGAAAAAAATTTTCTTGTTCTTTAAAATCCCCCCCCCCCACACACACACACACACCTCACAAAGAAAAGGGAAAAAAAAGTTTAACATGAATTTATTTATTTATTTTTTATTTATTTATTTATTTATTTTTTTGCGTATGTAAAAAATTATCTGCTTATTTTCTGGCCCAGTTTTGATAGGATAGTATCAATTTAATCTGTTTTAGCGAAAAAGTAGTTTTAAATAACAGCCAATTGTCATTTCGGCTATCTCTGCCTCACAAAATAAATTTATGGACGAAATATTGTCATGACTGTAGTTACGGCACAAAAGTACAAAAAACATATGTGCATTAGTTGTACTTTTGAAAGTTGTAGTTCTGAATTGGTTCGAAAAATGTAACCTTGATAAAATTTCGCATTCATTTAAACATTTCTTCGCACAACTTAATGTTATGTTTTCAATCTTTGAATTTCAGTTTGTACACAGAAAATTAACAAGTTTGAAAGTGTAATTTAACTCCTTCCCCACTTCCCCCATTCATTCCCGCTGCGGGTAAAGAAACAATTTTATTAGTTTTTCTAAGTTGCTTGTTTCTGTTTTGTTATATTAGATATATAAATATTGTACACACAAACAGATTGTCAAACATTTAAGAAAACAAAACTGAAAATATTGTGTTGGTATCCATACAAATCATTCCCATCAGCCCCTTTCCCCCCTCCCCCCCCCACACATTAAAAAATGTTTAGCATCAAAGATCTATATAATTTTCAATAATATTTCTGGTCTTTAAGGTTCTGAATAAAATTTAACCTTATTCTTATCGGAGAAAAACATTGCTCATTTAATAAACTTTTCATTAGACATTTAAATTGGCATTATTCATTTAAACTGGCCATTAGACATATGCTTTTCTCCAAAAATAAAGAAAGAAAGAAAAGAAAAGAAACGCTTAAAAAATAATGTTTTAATTCATACCAAAATCTTGTCGGAAAATGTTCGGACTTTGTGTTGATAAGAGTGTGTAAGTTTATTTCATCAAAAAAAGTATTTTTTTAATTGCAGTTAACCTGTAATCAACGTCTCCGCCCCGCTGTAAAAACACGTAGGCGTAGTTTTGGCAACGTATGGTTAGGAAACATTTATCTAATGTAATTCGATAATCCAGTTGTTTTTATACTTAAAATAATTCCGCATTAAATTGAATTTTTTTAAACTTCGATTTGAATTTATTCACAGAATGTAGCCTGTGTAAAATTTAGTATAAAACATTTCTCTACTCAGCTTGATTCATAAACTATACATTTAATCTTTAAACATCAATTTGTGAGCAGATTGTGCTACTAGTTTGCTACTAGTCCCCTCCCCCCCCCCCTCATCCAGTATTGTCTCTGTGGAAAAAAAAAAAATTATCGTTTTTCTTGCATTGTTTATTAATTTATATAGTAAATGTTGACACTCGCAAAAAAAAAAAAAAAAAAAAAAATTGCTGGGTTGATGTACAACTCCCCTCCCTCCGAAAAAATAATGTTTAACATAAAATATTTATATATAATTTGTAATAATGTTTCTCTGTTTTTATGGATGTGCTAAACTGTGTTTAACACCCCCCCCCCCAACCCACACACACACACACTTTTTTCATCTTTTAAGGACCCTTCAGAGACTGGCTTCAACTTCGGTTTCTTTTGATATCCCTTTGATGTGGGAATCGAATTGACCCGAAGCAGCAGAGGGATTTTCTTGGCTGACAAACCTCCTACTGCGATCGAAATTGGGTCTCCTTTGTAAAAGAGCAAAAGTAATGTCCTTCATTGTAAATCTGTGCAAAATGTCAAGGGTCGCTTTGGACAATGGATAATGTATGAATTTTGAAGCTCTGCACCGTTGCTAGCATCTGAAAGATCCTATGCAATAACTGCTTTCTAATAAATTAATATATCTATGTTTATTTTGTAAATTTTCTGCTAAAGCAATTTTCTTCCAAACTCTAGAAGAAAAGGCGGCTCAAATTACAAGAAAGTCCCCCTCCCCCGGCTAACATGTCGAAAATTCGTCCTTTTAGATTAAAAGCTCATACCGGTATGAATGCATGTAGTCGAGAACATTTAAATTAAGTTTCTTTTAATCCATGAAAAAATTTTAGACCAATTTATTTCTTTTTCTTAGGTTTCTCTGCAAGCTAAATGTAGGCTTTTTTATATCAGGTGTTATAAGCGTATACTACCGTAGTTTTACATCTCTAATGATTTCTTTGCTTTTGCTATTCTTATTGCTCATACGGACTTCTTATTTTGTTCTTATTTGCTACCGTGCGAAATGTTAAACGTCTATGTCGTTTCAAAACAATTCTACTCCCCTGTTGATTTTGTGTACCTTGCATAGTCGGAATTTGTAGGAAAATGAAAACGACAGTCTTCTAAAGTTTTGTTTTATGAGCAATTTATGAAGAAAGCATCTGTTATTATTATTATTAACTAAAATGGCCTCTTTCGGTATTATGAATCATTTACCCTTTCTCCCACATGGAAATATTCTCTGAACTGAACGAATGCAATTACAACTGCTTTTAGAATCTCTTCTAAATGCTTTACAAAATCATACGCAGATAAGACTATCTATCCCAAACCGCTGCATTGATATAACTATGACATTCTCATCATTTTGCTCCATTGTAAATTAAAGAAGATACACATGTAAAAATAAAGTTAAAGATACATATGTAATATTTGTAAACTATTAATATAAAATTAGCAGCAGTATCATACATTTAACTTCGACAAAAGACTTGTGTATTTACATATAAAATTTAATTGATTTCTGCTGCATTTGTGTAATTTCTATAATTTTGCCCTCCGCAGTAAATACATAAAGAATTATGTAACCGAAATACACAGCTAGATGCTACATACTAGATTCTAGGTATCTTTAAATTGAATAACTCTGTTTATAAGTTTCAGGATTTAAATATAAAAAAATAACCGTTAATATAACTAACATAAACAGTCATTGTTTTTGTTGATTATTAAAATAGGATAAAAGATTATATAAAATTTAACTTACCTAATTATGAATTCCAAATTAAAACACGAATTGCTTTAAGTTATTCAATACAGTCAACAACAGCAAGCTTTTAATGAGTAGATACGAAGATAAACATTCCGCAGAAACAATCTAATTTTCCCTAACGTTCCCTTTCCCCCCCTTTTTACGTAATAGTACACTACAATGAAACAAATTATTCAGTATATTTATTTCTACCTACAAAACTTCTAATTAAATATATATATATATATATATATAGGTATTTACTTTAATATAAAAATATTTTAAGGTTATGCATTTATATAGTTTTTTATTTAATGTATCTATCAAAATCCCTACAGGGAAAACGTTGTTTTGAAAAGGGAAATATTTGTAAATTAAGAACTGAGTTTCTTGGTTCAATGCTTTTAACAGAGAACTCATGTAAATTTACGGAGAGTCTCAATACATTTTCTGTACTTTTACATAAATTTTTGACAGTGAACCGAGTTTCTTGATTCACTGCTTTTAACAGTGAACTCATGTACATTTACGGAGATTCTCAATACTTTTTCTGTATTTTTACAGAAATTTTTAACAGTGTGGAGCAGAATCGCGATCTCACTTGTACGGAGAGGACCGATTTTTAAACACATCAGCCTTAGGATTTGACCGGTTTTGCCGCACATCGTGATTTCCAAACGCAAATAACACAGGACTGGATTGGCTTTGGCATGGTTTCTTGTTTCCAGGTGGTGAAAACGTTTACTTAGAACTGAAAAAACACATTTTACAAACTTAAGAGTTGGTCGGTTTTACAACTAGATGACACATTTAAAACAAATTTAATAAGTTATAAAAAGTAATTTAATGAGTTATAAATATTTTTCTAAGCATCTATGGATTATTTTTTATTCAACATCTGTATTTACTTTACTAAAAGAAAATAAATTGGTTTAAAGAAAAATATAGAGAGAGATTATTAATACTTCTTATCAGCTACCAAGAACAGAATGCTTGAGTCTATTTTCAAATTTTATTTTATTCAAATTTCATTAAATTTTAAAAATTGACCCAAGAATTCTACTCTTGGTGGCTCACAAGAAGTATTAATAATCTCCCTATATTTTTCTTTAAACCAATTAATTTCCTTTTACTAAAATAAATAAATTTCGGACAACAAGAATCCATAAATACTCAGAAAATTAATTAATTCTCAATATTTGTTTTTTATTGATTAATAAATTAATATACAAATAAATATCTGTATAAGTTTCTTTTATTGATGCAACGTTTAGTACATTTAAATTCTGTATTAGCTACGCGTACGATTTTTCAACCAATAAATTTACTCCATTTATTGACAAAGGCCTTAAATTTCCATATCGAAACACTGATACTACTGAAAGACATCGCAAGAAAAATAAATAGTTTTCAAATAATACGTATATAATAAGTTTCAAAACAGCGTATGAAATTAATAACCTGCCTTTTTTTTATTTATAACATCCATTTATTAGAATTAGAAGGTTTTTAATTGAAATTGACTTGGTCATCGTGTCTTCGTGTCACGCTAGTAAACAAGGCGCCTTCATTTTAAAGTAAATAAAAGCTATTTCTTTTGTCGCTCTTTGGCTCAGTTGGTAAGAGCGTCCTGTTAAATCGCGGTGATCGTGAGTTCGGTCCCCGGAAGGTCCAGCGAGTTACTTTTTGCAGGTAATTAGTAGAAAAGGTATCAATTGATACAAGAAAATTTTTCGTTGCTTACACTAAGAATTTTTTCAGGAGTTTTTTTTTTTTTTTTTTTTTTAAGAAGCACTTTTTTTTAAAATTTAGATATTGGAAAACACAAAATATTTTAGAGATTAAAAAAGCAGAAAATAAAATGTTTTAAGTAAAAAATACATAAAAAAATATTTTTAAAAGCTTTATATATATGTATATATATATGTATATTACTATTATATGAAATTGAATTTGTCATCGGCTTTTTGTCACGTTAAAAAACCAAGACGCTTCCATTATATATTTATTTAAAAAAAAAAAAAAAAAAAAAAAATGTAAGCGTCTCATTGTACCTCTTAATGAATCAGCTGGTCACAGCATTATGTTGATAATGCGAGAGTCGTGTGTTCGATCCTCGCCGGGCCGAGGTGCCTACACAGTGTCCTAAGGAATTTTGATAGTTTTTTTAAGAAGCTTCTTTTTGAGTTACTAAACGCACAAAATAAAAATTTCAGTAAAAATTAAAATTAAAAATAAAAATTAAATAAATATAAATATAAGTAAGTAAATAAATAAATAAAAATAACACTGAAAGTTTTTTTTTTTATTATTGTGGAGCCCTAAAAAGCCTAAAATTAAAATTTATTCTTGCAAAGACATGCTATAAAATCATAAAAGTTTCAACAACAAGAAAATTTTAAAGAAAAAGATTGATATTTCAATTTAGAAATACTTATTCACGAATTCATCAACCGTGAGAAATTCATTTATGTGAGAAATGCCTAGCTGGTTGGCAGCCAGGGTAGCTCAGTGGTAGAGCATCCGTGCGTTAAGCGGAGGTGCCCTGTTTCGATTCCCGGCTCTGGTATTTTTCACATAGTTTGTAAATAAAAAATATCAACCTTTACGCTCCAATTTGTTTTAAATTGATATTTCACTTTTGTAAAACATGAAAAATCTTAAATATTCCAAATATTTTAAAAAGCATTCGAGAACAATATTTCTTTTGTATAAGAATTTGTTAGATTTTTCTAGAATGTTCTATGATTTTTCCTGACAGTTCTTAGACTTTTGGCTAGAGCGTCATGCTGATAACGCGATGGTCAAGGATTCGGCCCTCGAAAGACGTTATAATACTGTTTTTTGCAGATAAATAATCGTAAAAAAATGTCAGTTGGTAAACAAAAATCTTCCGTTGTCTACAAAATATCCTAAGAAATTTTAATTAGTTTTTTCAAGAAGCTTTTTCCTCTTTTGTAACTAAAAAGCACAAAATAAAATTTAAGTAAAAAAACATTTTTTTAAAGTAAGAAGCGTTTTATTGTGAAGCCCTAAAAAGCATAAAATAAAATGTATTCTGGCAAAGACATGCTACAAAGAAATGAAAGTTTCAACACAAAGAAAATTTTAGAGAAAAATATAGGTACTTTCCTTTTGCAAGAGATGAAAATTTTTTAATGTTCAAAATATTTTAAAAAGCTTTCGAGACATTTGAGATTTCTGGCCTAACGAATGATTACACAAAAACTAATAACTAAGAATATGTATTGGTCTCGAAAGCTTTTTAAAATATTTTGAACATTAAAAAATTTTCATCTCTTGCAAAAGGAAAGTACCTATATTTTTCTCTAAAATTTTCTTTGTGTTGAAACTTTCATTTCTTTGTAGCATGTCTTTGCCAGAATACATTTTATTTTATGCTTTTTAGGGCTTCAAAATAAAAAGCTTCTTACTTTAAAAAATGTTTTTTTACTTAAATTTTATTTTCTGTTTATTTGGATTAAAACGCATCGATAAATATCTGAAGAAATTTTTCTTAGTGCTGTAAACTTATTTACTTATTTATCAATAAAAAACAAAATTGATAAGTTAATAAAATAAAATAAAATAAAATTTGATAAATTACTAAATTTACTGTGCGTTCACTTTGTGCTTAATAAATAAATAAATAATATTACTGTACGCTTAATTTTTCATTTAATTAGCAACGATAAAAATTTCATTAAACAATTTTTCATTTGAAAACTTTCTTTTAATTCAAATGTTTTATATTGAAATTAAAAGGGAAAATAGCGTGAATGAACAACAAATATATTGGGATGTATGTTTATAATTATATTTTTAATTATGTTTATTCTTTACACCACTTGGCGGTGAAATTTTTGGGGATTAGATACAGGGGGCGAAATTTCCGTAAACCACATTATTTTCTCTGTTATAGAAAATCTAAATATTTTATTATAGAAATATATTTATACTTGTTCATAATTATAACCATTGTACAACATTCAGACATATTGTGGACATTTCAAGGGTAAATGAATTTACGATACAAAAGAAAAATGTGTCATAATTTCTGGGAAAAAAAAAAAAAAAAGTCAATTTTAATAGAATGGGCATTTTATCGTATAGCAACTTTTAATAGAAAATAAATAAATAAATAAATAAATAAGAAAAATAAACATGAGAATTACTTAATAAACTTTCGTTTGTAATTTCAAAGTTAATTGCTATTCGAAATTTAAATCCTTAATAAATCGTAAATTTACCATTCTGTAAAATTGTTTTCACTTCAAAAGACTTGATAACGCGAAACTTAAGGGAATGGAAAATTAGATGAGTAAAATGCTTATTGTAATTGCTTATGCTTAATTCTTTAATATTTATACGAGTCACAGAGTCTTATTAACGCTATTATTTATTGAAATAATTTTCCGTGATGAATGCTGATAATTTTCATCAAAGAGTATAACACTAAATAACCATAGAAAGTCAACTTTATGTGCTGTAAACAATATCGTAGTATGTTTTTTTTTTTTTTTTTTTTTTTTACTTATTAAAAATAGTAAAAATCGATAACTTTATTTTAAAATTTCACAGATCACTGCATAGATGCCAACATTTGTATTTATTCCGGAGTATTTTTAACCCCCACCTTTATTTCGCCCCACTTTATTTATAGAATAAATTCCTCCAATATACATAACCATGATAAAATAAGATCAATTACTTTTAAAATAAAAGTGGTATGAAATAGAGGCGGAGCTAAAATTGTTCCGGTAAAAAGTAAAATATTGGCATCTCTGATCTATGTTTAAAAAGTTTGTTTTAAAGGTATTGAAAAGTTCTTTTGAAAAATACTCATAATGAAAATTTACACCACGTAAGGGGAGGGGAGAAGGGAGACCGATAAATCTATATATACAGAGCGTTTTTCTTTATTATCTATTAAAGTTATAATTAAAACTTTTTAATTTAATAATCATTTGTTAAAAATAATTCGTACTGTATAAATTTATGCAAAATTTTGTCTATAATGCCCTGTTAAAATTTTTGAAAAATTGGGACGACAAAGCCAGCTAATGTGTTATTGTCACTAAAAATTAATGGGCACCAATTTTTGTGATGATACAAAAAAAAAATATATATATATTTATATGACATTCTGTACAAATTTTCTTAAGTTAGAGTTGCCAAGAATATTGTTTTCACTCACGCACACCGATAGACAGGCGTTTTCCTTAAAATAGTGAAATCGTATTCAAAAACTCTTAATACTTATAAATCCATCGAAAACCGAATGAAAAAAATTTTTACGAAACAAACATTTTTTTTTTTTTTTTGTTTTTTGTTATTAGTAGAAAGAATTAATGTGATTATTATATAAAATATAAAATATTTTCAATTGTTGTGGTGTTGTCGGACCATTTGAATTCAATTTTCTCAAAAGTTGATACGATACAAATCCTGGTAAAGCATGTTTTTTTTTTTTTTTTTTTTTTTTTTTATATCGGTACTAATTTTATTATTACTAATTCTAAATTTTAACCAATTTCTAAATCAATAAATTTTTAAAAAATTGCAAATTCAGTATTTATACCATTTTACTTGCATCTGAACATCATGAAAATCAGTTTAACCCTTTGCGGCGCAAGACAATTCGGTTCATTTAAATTATACTGCACACCGGAATTCATGATCTAAATTTAACTAGAAGAAATTTTAAATTTTAAGGTTAAAAAAACCGGCCTTTTCTAATATGTTATAAACGTAAAGTTTTGCTAAAAAATTTCCGGGATGAATTTTTGCAGCTGAATCTTAAATTTTGCGTCCTCGCAGCGAGGATACCGCGCGTTAAGGGGATAAACGAAATTTTCCTCATATGCCATATTTTAAACTTTAGACGTTTCGTTTTATAAAAATCATCAGTAACATTATTTGCTTATTATTATTATTATTTAAATCTAATGTCTTTATTTTGAGCACTCCGAATTTTATAATCAAATTTAAAGTAAAAATTAATCTTTCTTTTTATTTTCATTTTCAAATGAGATTATATGTTTTATGAAGAACTAAATAATATAAAAAAAGTGGTAGCAGTTAGACATGTAAAAAAAAAAAAAAAAAAAAATAGTTTTATGAGAATTAAAACAACACAAAAAGTCATTACACTTAGGAAAAGAAACAATATTAAAATATTCTATTTTAAATTACAATTTAGAAACTACATTAACTTTTTGTAAAACTTATTCCGACTAAAAAAATTCTCATTTGCATGAGACATTTTTTCTTTCTTCTTCCTTTTCTTTACGTTAAAGATTGTGTAAGCATACGGCAGTCTTTATTTTTAATGTAACGTGCATGAAAGGAATATATTGAAAAGAAAATATGATCTCTTTAGAATTGACTGCTTTATATAAAAATTTCGATAATCTGAAGAAAATGTATCAGTATAAATTATATATATATATTTAATTTTATTTATTTATTTTTAAATATTAACTTTCTACACTTAAGATTAGTTAAGTTTTGATATGGAATATTTTTTTATATATTGATAAGGAATATAACATCAAAAAATTACTCTCATACTTGGTATAAATCTTGTAAATTAAATAATTGACAAAGAAAATAACAGGTGAAAGAATTAACAGAAAAAATAGCTAATTACATTTTGTTATAAATAAATATAATATTAAAAAGTAGAATCAACGAAAAAAACTGATGTTAAAAGAAATGTAATATTAAAAAGTGAAATCAACGAAAAAGCTAATGTTAAAAGATAATAAGTAATTTGTAAGCAAACACCAAAAATTAAAAAAAAAAAAAAAAAAACTAGCAGTGTTATTTTTGGGTGGAAATGGGAGAACGACCCTTCATCATGGTAAAAGCAAACTTGTTGCCGCTTTCATGTTAAATTCTCGGCTGCTTTTTTTTTTTTTTTTTTTTTTGTTTCCCCTCGATGATGGGCTTGCTCTTATTTCGACCTGCGACAACTGTTTCGCGCTTTTTCCTTCAGCCCTAACTTCCATGTATTAAAAAATCTGAATTCCTTATTTTGAAGAATTTTAACTTCAAAAATCTAGAGTCCTACTGATACATACAAGAATAGTAATATGCTACCATTCTTGCTCAGTAGACGATAGGACGTCCTCTCAGGGAAGATAATGGTAGCGTCTAGTCATTTTCAGCGAAAAGATAAAAGCATCTTTTCCACTAAAATTATTTCCTTTTGTGAGAAATTTTCTGTATTTTTATCTTTTCCACACAGAAATCATTTCTAAATGTTACAAACAAAATAATTGTAGCCTGTGCATAAAAAAAATTTTCTCCTTTTGGTTAATTATAACTTACGTTCTACTATTAAAATATTTTTTAACTAATTTGTAAATTGGCAGAATGTTATAATATTTCATAATTAAGATACTTATATGTAATATAGAATATCTAATCATTCATTGATTTTTTCATCTGCCCAATTCATAACTCATGGCTGATGGGGTTAATATTATGATATTTGGTTACAAAGTTTTTATTCATAATATTAAAGTATTTAGAAAAAAATTCGAAGTTAAAGTCTTCTTCATTATATTAATATTTTAATAAATTATTTGTCGGTTGAAGTTACATTTTCATGAGATAAAAATATTCTTAGATCATACCGAGACTTTATTATATATTTCTTAATAAAAATTTTTATAAACTTGTTTCACTGAATACTTTTTATTTATTTATTTATTTTTTTTTTTTTCATTTTAATGAATAACAAAATTTTTATGATTTGTTTTATGCTTTAAAAAAAGCATGTTAAATATAGATTACTATTATGCCATGAAGTATTCAGTATTTAAAATTATCTGGAAAACATACAAAAACTTTTTAAATTTTAGTTAAGTTAAAATTTCGAAACACTTTACAAAAATGTTACAACATTAAATTTTACATCGCATAAATTAATTTCGGTACAAAAAATATTAAAATAAAGAAGTGAAAAGGAAATGTTGAAACTCTTATATTAGACTTTAACAACAATTACAAATTTCATCTCGTTTTATAAATTATCATCGGAAGATTTTTGAATATATAACTGGATAAAATTTTTACAAAACCTATTCATTACATAAATATTGAGAAATTCTTTATTATGCAAAGTTTTAAAATAGAAACCTTTAAAATAGTTAGTTGATATATATATATATATATTTATATAATTCTAGTAATGGTAAAAGTGTTTTATTTTTATGTTATGTTACTTTATTTATTTATTTATTTTTTTCTTTTTACAATTCAACTAGTTTTTTCCGCATGAAAATACGTTACATGTAAGAAATTTAATATAATTATTTTCCTGCTGATGAAAAATGTAAACTCTGTCTAGACATTTTGGACTCTATTGAATTTTGTAAACAAAATTGCTGAAAGGAATGTATAGAATATTTTAAGTTCATTATAAACTTAGCTGAAAATGCAATCAAATGTCTTTTATCGTATTTGATAAAAAATTTTGTTGAGTTATCTATATTATTAAATATAAAACTTAACTTTTTACTTTGAAATTTATTGAAGCAATGAATTCTAGAAAATTTCAAATCAAATTGCATTAAAAAATATTATATTTCAAAAGAAAAGTTTAAATATTTATCTTTATAAATATATTGAGAAAGATATTAAATGTACAAAAATTTTCTTAAAATGTCTTTATAAATTCAAAAAGGAAAATATATCAGTAAAATACATTCTCTTAAATTTGATATTCATAGAATTTGATGAAATTGCATTTATGTAAATACAGTCGAACCTCGTTAACGTGAAACTCAAAGGGGAAGAAAAAGTTGTTCATGTTACAGTAGTTCATGCTATCAGTAACTAATCTTCATATAACTAGACTAATCTTCATTTTGACAGGGATTGTGAAAACAGTTCATGTTAAAAATAATCCACTTTAAGCGTGTTCACGTTAACGAGGTTCGACTGTATTAATAGATCTCAATATGTAGCTAAAAATAAAATTGTAAAAAAACTTTATGAACACTACTATAATTAAAATTTAAACATATATTTACAAGGGTTGCACTCCGCACATTTTTTTTTTTTACAAAATTTTCGTAAACGAGATTTTTTTTTTTCCCTACCACTATTTTTATTCTTTTTATTCTTTTTTTTTTTTTTTTTTTTTTTTTTTGTATTTTTATAATAACGTGTCATGAATAAATAGAATAGGTAATACTGTATACAAATATAGGATTAAAGGTGGAAATGTCTCAACTCTTCCCTGAAAGAGTCCTCAAATATGGCGGGTAGTACAACACCCCTGTATTCGTAAGTTGAATACATATAAGGTTAACCCTACATAACTAAACTTAACTCAGTGTTACTCTGTATTCAACTCATAAACTAGGAATTGAAAATAAGTATATTTTTATATTTCCTTTATTTATTTCAAACAAATTAGTGTAACTTAAAAAAAGTATTATAATATTTCAATTAATAAAATCTTTTTGTAAAAAAATAGAACAGACTCCAAAAAGGAACTACCATTCAAACAACTAAAAATGAAAGAAAATTCGCAGAAAATGGAACTGTAAATTGCGCCTAAAAGTATAAAATAATTTCCTTCGCCAAACAACCTATAAGACTACAATTAATCATAACTTTTTATGTCGGCGCAAAATTAAATAAAATTTAATTAGTTTTTAAAGGTCTGTCTTTAGATCGGTAGCAACAAATGCTGTTGTTTCGAATGATCCATTTTCATGTTTCCTTCATTATTTTATCACTGTATACAATTGGTCCATTAGTAGCATCTACATAGAACAGTGAACATTCTTCACAATGCGGTATTTATGTTTCTACGAAGTTAGAGTTTCCTTTGCAAATTTGGTATAACTTTGATAAATATCATCCTTGATGGCTTTTGGATTTGGGGACAAAACGTAAGGCAAAAATATACACGCAAGATGTATATTTTCATAATATATATTGTACGATGTGTTGTTTCATATTCTTGATTTATCTCTTGATATACCTTATGAAAATAATCATGATATCCCAAAGAAATTAAATATGTTTGCCAGTTAATTTTGCGATTTTTCTTTCACCAAGGACGTCAGATAGATACCAGCATCTTCGCCAACTTTTGCTGCTTACGAAATCTTATTTGTTTTCTTGAATCAAATTAGTTCTCGGTTGCGTTTTGCAGGTAACAATGTGAGATGTGTATTTTGAATAGGATCTGATTTTTGTATTGAACAAAGGTATCAATTTTTATTTAATTTTGCGCCGACTTCAAAAGTTATGATTAATTGTAGTGTTATAGGTTGTTTGGCGAAGGAAATTACTTTATACTTTTAGGCGCAATTTACAGTTCCATTTTCTGCGAATTTTCTTTCATTTTTAGTTGTTTGAATGGTAGTTCCTTTTTGGAGTCGGTTCTATTTTTTTACAAAAAGATTTTATTTCTCTCTTTTCAGTGAAAACTTATTTATATAGCAGAGTATCAGAAGACATTCAACGGAAGTTTCACAAATCATAAGTTCCAAGAAAAGTGACATTACTCAAAAAATGGTTTATGTCACTGAAAAATACATGAAATGCACCGAATGTGAAAAAAAAAGTTACATCTCCATCTAGAAAGTTATCCACTCGAGAGACAGTTGTGCCAGTTTTATTATAGTCAAGTTATTTTTAAGTTGATTTTTCTCAAATGCTGCATTTTTAAGTTGTTTTACTTTTCTTGCCTTTATCGGATATGAGCAAAAAACTATCTATTGAACGAACATATGTTAAATTAAAAAGTCTTTAGAAATATAAAGGACGGATACGCAGCTGACGGACAGAAGTTTCAACATCGATACTTACATAGTGCTTTCACCAATGTAGCTGCATGTGTTCAGCAGTTAGAGTGAGAACAGATTTTTGTGAGTATCCTGTAATTTGTTTATATCTTAATAAAATCATAATGAAACCTATTTCAGGCCAAGATCATTACGACAACAAAAAAAGTATTAAAATTGAATCATCTCTTACGAAGTTATAAGCTAACAAATTTCAACAACAACAACGAGAAACATGGTTTGCATTGAGAACCTCTTCCTTTATGAAGTCGGTTTAAAACGTCTATGCGTTAATCGATGTGACCGTTTACAATAACCATACTTTGAATTTTACATAGCATAAATGTCACCCGCTACGCTACAACATATGCAATGTCATTCAAGTGTGCACAAAATAGAAAATTGTGAACAAACAAATGCACGTTTTACGCGTTTGGTTTTTAGCATTAATTTCTAAACTATCTTTGCGTACTACATCGATGATGCTCTGCAATTTTATAATTAACTTTTTCCCCTGTCTTGAAACGTTTCCGAGATAGGATCGCTAACTCCACTCTTTCCACCAGGTGGCGCTTTAGGCGGTTGAATCGCGTAGCACGTGTCCACTTTACTATGCCTACATACCACTTTTATAACTATAGCTGCAGCTGTTCAGCAGTTAAAAGAGTCGGGACTGACATTTTTGGGCACCCTGTATTTTCTTTTGATCGTAAAGATTTTACAATGGGATTTATTTCAGACCAAGACCTTTACAATAAAACAAAAAGTATCAAAATCGGATCATCTGTTCAGAAGTTATGAGCTAACAAACAAAAACATACGCTTTGAATTGAGAAAATCCTCCTTTTTGAAGTCGGTTAATTAGAGCATCTCTTACGAAGTTATAAGCTTACAAACACCAACAACAACACATAGCTTGAATTAAGAACACCCTCCTTTCTGAAATTGGTTGAAAACGACTTTGCGCTAATGTGACCGCTTACAGTAACAGTACTTTGAACCACTGAGTATACATGTCATCCGCTACGCTGCAAATTGTGCAACGTAGTTCAAGTGTGCCCAATGTAGGAAATTGCGAACAAACAACTGCACGTTTTAAGCGTTCTATTTTTAGCAATAATGTCTTTTCGTAGTAAATCGAAGATGCTCTACAACTTCGTAATTAAAATTTCTCCCACCTTGAACCGTTTTTGAGATAGGAGCGCTAATTCCGCTGTTTTTCACCAGATGGTGCTTTATTTTCTTTAGATTGTAAAGAAGTTATAATGGGACCTACTTCAGACCAAGATCTCTACAACAAAACAAAAAATATCAAGTAACCGCATTTTGAACTATATAGTGTATGTCTCAGCAGCTACGCTACAACGTGAGCAATGTAGCTCAAGTATGCATAGTGTAAGAAATTGCGAACAAAAAAATGCACGTTTTTAGCCTTGTATTTTTAGCATCAATGTACATCAAATGTAGCATCAAAACTATCTTTTCGTACTAAATCGATGATGCTCTGCAATTTTATAATTCACTTTTTCCCCCTGTCTTGAACCGTTTCCGAGATAGGAACGTTAGTATGAATGTCTAAACTATCTTTTTGTACTAAATCGGTGATACCCTTCAGCTTTGTAATTTACTTTTTCTGTAGAACCGTTTTCGAGAAAGGAACACTAACTCCGCTATTTTCCACCAGGTCGCGCTGCAAGTGGTTTAACTTTGTACAGCATGGCCACTTTTCTATACTTACATACCATTTTTATCACTATAGCTGCAGTCGTTTAGCAGTTAAAGGAGTTGGGACTGATTTTTTTGGGCACCCTGTATTTTCTTTAGATCGTAAAGATATTACAATGGGACCTATTGTAGACCAAGACCTTTTCAACAAAACAAAAAGTATCAAAATTGGAGCATCCGTTCAGAAGTTATGAGCTAACAAACATAAAAAAAACATACGGTTTGAATTGAGAACCTTCCTTCTTTTTTTGAAGTCGGTTAAAAAATAGAAAAGTGGTAAAAATTATCGTTTGCACTTTTCGCAGATGTTAAAAGTATGCTCTCCACAAATAGCCTTGTTGCAGTAGCTGCATGTGTATTTTGTCATTCTGCGTTTCTTAGATGGACAGAAAGTACAAATTCTGCGCTTGATCGCCGCACTTTTAGTCGTGTCGTCTGTGGTCTTTTCAATATTCAAAATATCTTCAATATTTATTATGATGGTTACTAAACATTGGACTGTTAGACGACGATTACAGTAAATCTCAGAGAGTAACAAGTGTACAGCCGTGCTTATCACTTTCGGATAACACATTTTACGAGTTATGAACGTACTGTGAGTGAGGTGGTGTGTTCACAACGGGAACGTCTCGAATTTGCAAAACTGACAAGCGTCGGTAATCTATTAGACGGATGCTTAGTTATCTAGGGTTACATACACTCTATAACAAAAAAAAAAAAAAAAAAAAAAAAAAAAAAAAAAACGACGCACCAAGAAGAAGTGGGGGCAAAAATTGGTAGATGGGGTGACAGCTTATAACTCTGTGAAAAATTGAGCAAAATATATAAACTATACCGTTTTCCGCGATGATTTGATCCAAAGAATTCAAATAAATTATAAAAAATTGGGGTTACCATTGAAAAAAATGAAGTTGATGCCAGTTTTAGTATGTAAACGACCCCTTAAGCAAAATCTAACAATACCATTATAAACTATGTGAGGTTGAGGCGTCAGAACGTCACCACATTTGTTTTAATTAAGCTGGATCCAGCAAAGTAGAAAGTGGGGACGGTTAAAATCGCTTCGTCACCAGTGACTCGGTGAAGGTTGAGGTCGAGTTAGTGTTGTGTCGGCAGGGGGCTGCAATAAAAGACTTAGATTTTGAATATTAGATAAATTAGAAGTGATTTTTAAAGGAACGGATTGAAATGTAGTGAAAGGAGGGTGTAGGAAGAAGTATAAAAATAGAGATGGTTTTAGTAGATGGTGTGGATGTTGGAGGATAGAATAGTGGATGTGATGAATCTTATTTTGGTGAATATCTGGAAGTAGAGTCGTGGAGATTTAGTTGTGTGAAGTTAAGTAGTGATGAGTGTTGGTGTGCGCAACTACTAGCATTCGGAAAGGTCAAGTTGGGTCCGAAGGGAATCCTCTGATCCATAGTGAAGTCGTGGTAGCGGAGTACGAGTGCGACCGTCTCTACACCTTCGACTATCTGCTGGGGTGAGATACTTAAGATAATTAAATTGTTGATTTATATATTTTGATTTAGTAATACGCTGACTGAGCTAAGTTTTATTACCAGGCCGCCCTCCCATTAATCTGGTTCAAATAAACTCTTATTGTTTGTTCAATTCAAGTCTCTGGTTTTCTTAGTAATCTAAATAAGTATTTAAGTTAAGATGGAGTTTGCAGGAACGCAAACTCCACAACTAGACGTTCTTACAAATCGATTAGTACCAATCACATATTTCTACAATCACTTATAGCGAAATTAGATGGGGAGGGGACGTTTGTCATTTTGCCGACTGTACTACATATGTATGTATATATAAAAGAAGTTCTTTGAACCTAATATATTCTTTCTTTCTCCCTGACATTTTTTTTTTTTTTTTTTTTTTTTTTTTTTGTGTGTGTGTGTGTGGTATAATATGTCTAAGTTATTGCATATTGTGCAACTGCTAATAACGAAAAGAATAATAACTTTTATGGTTGAAATAATTAACCTTGTTCCAATTAAAACAGAATGTAAAAAAAATTTGAAATTTTTTTTTACATTCCATTTTTTATTCATTAAGAAAGTGAAAGCTTTATTGTTTATTCACTTGTTCGATATTTAAAGAAAATTTGTAAAAAAAAAAAAAAAAAGAATCTATAAAAATAAGTTGACAATGAACTACAAATATTTTTAAACTGTTACTACGACAGGAATTTACACTGCTGGCCACCCAAAATGCAGTACCAAGAAGGAAAGCAAATATTAGAATGATATTTATTGGGCTCATGCACTATAGTAGAAAGAACAATTTATTAAATTTTCAGGGAATTTGGAGCAATATATCCTGAGAAAACAGTACATGAAGCAGCGACATCTAGAAGCAATAACTGCACTTATCTGCCGAGGAATTGAATCGAACAGCGTATAGATGGCTTATTTGGATACAGCATTTCATGAAGCTTCAATACGATGGCGCAGTTCATCGACCGTAGTTACTTGTGAGTGGTGGCCCTTTTCAACGGTTAAACAGTCATTTTTATTGGTGCGAGATCAGGAGAATGCGCTGTCAGAGCAACAGCCGTATAAATTGCATTGTATGCTTAAATGTTCCGCTACGGAGGCCTCCAATATAAAGACAGAACGGCGGGCCTGAATGGCCGCCATTCACAATGCCGAGAATGCGAACAAGAAGTGATCGAGATGGATATCCAATGGGACCCCATACCATCACTGCAGGTGATAAACAGTATGGCGATGTCGAATGCCAGATGGCAATGTGCATTATTCACAATACGGATGAGACAATCTTGACGCTATAAACAGGATTGGAATTTGTCTGAAAGGTGATTCACGTCATTTCTGCGTTCAAATTCGTCATTGATCATATATTAAGGGCTCCCACATCAGCAATGCAGCTTTTAGGGTTTATTAAAGTTTTGGTAGCCGCATACTGGGTCACCACCTACAGTGATGGTAAGTGGTAATATTGGATATACGTCTCGATTACCTCTTGTTTTCATTCCCGGTACTCTGAATAGCGGCCATTATATTTCTGACGAGTTAAGGCCCGTGCTCTGTCCTATATTCAACACTGCTACAGATCAACATTTAAGCCTGACAATGCATGATTGAACAGGATTGAACAGGGCACAGCCCCCGCTCACCGCTCGAAGAGCGGTGTTGAGCGCTTCCAGAACTAAGTTCACGTGGGCTGCGCCAAGATGTTTATTGAAAGACAAAAAAATTACAAGAATCATCGCCAGGCAGAGCCTACTCGCGACAATGGGCGATGTGAAACAAGTTCAATTTACATAGTCTTTTGTTGGTCAGCATGCCGAGCCTAGCCGGCTCCTCGCGACAGAAGGCAGACAATGCATGATTGCAAGTTGTCCGTATTGTTCGGACCTTCCTTGATGCAAAAAAAAAAAAAATTGACCGTTGCTCTGGCCAATGCGTTCCACTGATCTCGTGCCAATGAAATGACTGTTTAATCGTTGAAAAGCGATTGGCACTCCACCACTCACCAGTAGCTACGATCGATGAAGTGAGGCATCGTGTTGAAGCTTCATGAAATGCTCTACCCGTACATGTTATCCAATCGCTGTTTGATACAATACCTAGGCAAATAAGGGCTGTTATTGCTCTCAGTGATCGCTATTTTATAGGTACTGTTTTCTCAATATATATTACTCCAAATTTCTTAAAATTTTAACCAGTTGTTCTTCCTGATATAATGTATGCGCCTAATAAATATCAATCTCACCTTTGCATTCCTTCTTGATGCTGCTTTTTGGATGGCCATCAGTATACTAATTAAATGATTAGTTTAAAGTAAATTTTTCAAATTAAAAATTTTCTCATTATTCTTTAAAATACTAAACAACACTTATGTTTATGTTTAATATGAACTCTCAACAATGTAATAAAACATAAAGTCATTTTTCATATAAATGAAAAATATCAACAAAACATATTTAATAAATCATCACAACAGTTTTTGTATTAACGCTTTTTATGGAAGTATGTTAATAGGTTTGGATAAGGCTTTACAAGGATTAATGAGGATCTAACTTATTTCGAGATTAAACTAATTTCAATATTTTACTCATCCATTAAATGAATATAATTACTTCCAAATTAATAATTAATAATTTACTTCCAACAACATTGCGTTTTGATATTAATTTTAATTTGAGATAATGCAAAATATGCTTTTACTATTTCAAGGGCGTTCATTGATTATATGAAGAGTTTTATATTAATTTACTTACAACTGATTGAAATGATCACATTTTGAAAGAAAATAAAATTTTTAGAAAAGTTGTATTCAAATATTGTAGCACAACTCCTTTTTACTACATTGTAATTAAATAACAATGATTTTTCCAATAGCATTACATCTTGACATTTATTTTGTTTTGAGATGATGCCAAATACACTTTTTTACTACTTCATTCAGCAATAGAAACTACCTAATGCAATTTTATATTTGAAAAATTTCATTAATTAGGTTATAATTTATTATATGTCTAAACTACATTGATTACATGAATAAATTATACTTTTTTACATACAACTGATTAAAATGGTTCAGAAAATTTTAGAAAATTTGTATTATTAAAATAGCGTAATTAACTTTCTTTTATTACTAGCGTAATTAACTTTCTTTTATTACATCTTAATTAACTAACAACGATTTTCCCAACAGTATTGCGCTTTCATATTAATTTTATTTTGAGATAATGCTAATTATATTTTTTAATACTTTATTCAAAATGTGATACAATCTTATATGATACATAATCATATAAGATTATAACCTAGTATGTTTCCATATTTCAATATCGTATCATTTAAAAATAAATTTGAGCAATTTTATTATTTGCTTGTACTTAAAGCGACAGTACTTATCTTCATTTTGCAGTACTTAAAATTTTAATTATAAAATAAACACTAAGCTTTCAACAGGCTATATTTAAAGTAGAATATTTAGTTCAATTGGAGTTTCATACTCTCATATTATGATAAACTTCACGTTTCGTAGTTTCTAAAGTTATTTTTGAACTACGTTTGTTTCCAAAGTACAGGAATTTTTAAATTAAAGTTGAAAATTAAACTAATACTACTGATTCTTAAAAAATTTCACAAATAAATATAGTGTTAAAAAGAACTACAATTAATGTCATGTTAAAGAATGTTTCAAAGTTTTGATTTAAAATTTTGTAATAATTATATTACTACTACTACTACTACTACTACTAATAATAATAATAATAATAATAATAATAAAAGTCAATGAATAAATTATAAAATCAACATTTTAAGTAATGGCAAAAAAAAAAAAAAAAGGACATTTACAGAAAGTTTTACTTAATAGTACGGACTATGTAGGGGAGACGAGGAGTAGGTGGCTACAGAACAGAGGTAAGCAGGCGCAGTTCTCATTACTCATCTATTTGCGGATAGATGGTGCAGCTAGTCCCAGAGTACAGTCGGTAACAGAAGTGTCCGAACACTAGCAAAAATTCCCATGTAAAAAAAGTACACTTCATACGGTTCTGTTAAATAAGTCCTTATCGAATCGTGTTCTTAGACTGACAAAGAATAGGATTAGACAAGGATTTATTTAACAAAACTGTAAAAAGTGTACTTTTTTACATAAGAATTTTTGTTAGTGTTCGGACACTTTTGTTACCGGCTATACTGTACCTTTCTTCTTCCTTTCTCCAATTGCTGTTATAGTTTTGCAGCGTTACCTGCGTACATTAGTCATAGAATATGATTTTTTTTTTTTTTTTTTTTTTTTCTGCTTCATTCTTTTTTTAATTTCTAGTTTTCATCTTAATAGTTAAGATTTAACTTCATAGTGTATGTTTAACTATTTCTATCCGTACGTGACTTACTTAAATTGTTTATATTTAGAAGATGGGGCTAGTATGCGTATTGAACATAGCATAAGTTGGCTGGGGAAGCCAACTAGTGGGGAACCCCACTACATTGAAAGTTTGAAAATTTGCATACCAATATGCTGTAAGTCATTGAATCAAATATGTCACAGACTTGGCATGATGTACAACGTCAGGGCCGGACAAAATGACTTCTTTTCTCAAGAGACGCCCAGGACTATCATTAAAAAATCTTATGCGATAAGTCAAGCACGACTATCAAGCTTCAACCTCCTAAACATTTAAACCATTTGAATCGTATAAATTTCGAAATTGCTGATATCTGGAAAGTGGACGGAACAGGAATAACCACGGTTTAAACTCCTGGTCCTGATTGCATTATTGCTTATAAAGGCTGTAATCAAATAGGACGGATTACATCAGTTGAGAGAGGAAGTTTAATGACCGTAGCCATTTCTGTCATTGCTAGCGGTAATTTCATTCCAATTTTTTCAATATTCCCGAGGATATATTTTAAAGACTATTTTTTGAACGATGCCCCGTTTTGAAGCACAGGAAATTCCAACCCCTCTAGTTGGTCGCCTGAGGTTCATCTTGTCAAATTTACCCGTAATTTTGTGAAATATGCAAGAAATTCCAAAGGCAGACCAGCATTATTATTATCAGATAATCACAATTTCTACCTGTCAATTAAAGTATTCGATGTCATTAAATTAAATGGCGACACACAGTCTTTCATTACCATCTCACTGCAGTTACTGGATTGTAGCATTTTTTGTCCATTAAAAATTATATCAACACTGCTTGCGACGCCTGGACTTGCAAATCATCTTGGTTTAACTATAACATTTACAATCTACCAGAATTTGTAAAAACTGTACTGCCGCAGGCATGCACACCAATAAGCGCCAAAGCTAGGTTTCAAAAAACAGAAATATACCCATTGAATGTTATTATCTTTATTGAAAACGATTTTATGATCTAGTATTGAAATTGATGTGTAGAGTCTACTACCATTCCGAAAAATCACAGATGAGAGGCTCGTTCTAAAGATTCAGTGTCAACTTTTTCGACTTTATCTCCAGCAGATACAAGGGCTCCCCTGATGTCAGCTGAATATGTTCAAAAATAAACTCCTAAAGGTGCTAGACTATGAGAAAAGGTTGTATCAAGTAAGAAAATGAGGAAAAATAGACGCAGAAAAAAGAGAACAGCAACAACATTGACAAATTCACAAAATTTAAAGTCGCTTAGAGAGGAAAAAGAGGAAATATTAAAAAATAAAATAAAATAAAAGGAAAGGAAAGGAAAGGCAACAGTAGAGGGTGGCAAAAAGTAAAGAGATGACAAAGAAAATTTTGTTTACACCGACAAAAAAGAAAAAAAAAGTAATTGAGAAAAGCAGCACGAATCTTAACAATGCCTTAGATGACGAGAAATATTATTGTCTGGTGTGGGTTGGTAGATTCAAAAGCAGCAAACACGAAGAAAAGTGGCTGTAGCGCAAACTTTCGGCAGATGAGGTCTGTAGAAACGGTGACATTCAATTTTACATTTGGGATAACGTATTAGAATAAGCATAACTGTTACACTTACTTTTATTTTTCACCTGAAATAAACTGTTTTTAGACTAGAAATTTTGTTTTGGTAAATAATATTTAATTCAACATCATGTTTTAACCTCATGCATCATGGAAAATGCATGGCGTATGCCCAGTGTCACCAACTTTTATAATTTATTCCGGAGCATGTTTATCCCCGACTTTCATACCACTTTATTTGTAGAATATTTTTCTCCCGTAACAAACTAAATTAAAAAAAAAAAAAAAAAAAAAAAAAAAACACTAGAAAAAGGGGGTATGAAATAAAAGCATGACTAATAATGTTTCGGAATAAATTATAAAGGTTTTCAAATATACGTAAAACACCATTTCTTATAAGCCGACCTCATGTAAAAGCAGAAATGAAACATTATTTTTACTTTTTAACTATAATAAAATCTATCAAAATAGTATTGCCTACTAGGAAAGTTATATGCAAATATATCTTACAAAAAAATTGACTATTATGACAAAATGCTAAGACTAAGGAGATGACACCAGCCTGTATTTGGGTACTGCTGCCGTTGAATGCTGCGAGCGCTACCATCCAGTTTAATTTGCGACTTATTTCAACACAGCGTGAGGACGCTTACTTTAAAAACGATCTGCCTGTACTACTATAAATTCAAACTTTTTTGTCATTTTGCCATTTATATTATTAACTCTTGTGTTCATTTTTACCAACATACAGTGTTAAAGCGCGTTGTCATACGTGCATAGCTGCCAATATTACTAATTTTTAAATCAGATTTATTCTCCAGTGTTTTTAAAAAGGAATCTGTCATATATATTTCATCGAATACATAAAATTAAGTAAACTGAAAAATTTATAAGAACTTTCCAGTTGAAAATAACAGAGACTTGACACCTATGCATGTGTTTTTCGATCGTCACGTATCATTTCAAATCTAAGTCGATGTTAAACACTTTGATAATTATTATTTATTTATTTATTTATTTGTATATTTAATAAAAAAAAAATCTGGATAATTGTCAGCAGGGCGACAATATTATAGATGAACCTTTCCCCGTTCATTTGTTTCACAAATGCGTAAACAACTGAAACCATTAAAATGTGTATTATAAATTCCTTAAAAATTTACTTTAATAAAAAAAAAAAAAAAAAAAAAAAAAAAAAAAAGAACAAACCTATTTTTTTATTTAAAGAAATTTCCATAATCAAAGGTATTTTTAAAATTCTGTTTCAAATGCAAATTTAATACAATCAAAAATTAAAGAAAATTCTAACCGCATTTCCAAATTATTTCAAAAAAAAAAAAAAAAAAAAAAAAAAAACTGACAATTACAAAAAAGTATTTTTTTTTTCCCTCATGTAAAATGTATGTAAGTGATTAGAACGAAAAAGTAAAAATGAAAGTAAATAGTTGTCTTCATTAAGGAATCGGTAACTATTTGCTTTATTCAACCACCATTAAAAAACGGAATAGAAATTAATAAAAGAAACTTAAAAAGTATTTTATTGGGATGGAAATAACCTAAAAACTCTGCTTAACAATTAAAAAAAAAAATCTCGTTAAGATATCCTCGTTTCATTTACAAATTAGGAGACACTGCAACTTTAATCAGATTCCTTCTGAATTAATGAGGACTCGTGTTTTTCTTTCATTCTTTGCCTCATTTTTTTTTTTTTTTTTTTTTTTTTTTTTTTTGCTACTTCGTTTGTTTTAATAACAAAAGGTTTTAATTAAATGCAATGCAATCCTCTCTATAGATATAGATTTTTCTTTTTTTTTTCTCGTAGCATTTTTCCTTTAAAATTCATATGATTTTAGAATTTCCAGTGTGAAGAAATCTGTATTCGATTTTGACACCAAACGCTTTTAGTCGGAAGTACCTATGCCAGCTATGCATCTTCAATATCCTAAGCATACGTATTAATGGAATATCACAACTCATTTAACTGTGAAATGGAAAATTAGTGGAATATTAAAAAGAAATTGCAGAATAATAACGGAAAAAAAAAAAAAAAAAAATCAGCTAATAAATAATAAAAAGAAAAATTAAGGACAATACTGCGTTTTAAGTAGAAAGTTTAAAAATAGTTAGAACAATTTGCTAATTTACAGATTATTATTATTATTATTATTATTATTATTATTATTATTTTTAATAGAAATTGTAAATTTTAGTAGGGAAAAAAAAATATTGCAGCAAGAGCCCAAATTAAATTAATAGACAAGTACAATAAAAAAAAAATTATTAATTATTTTAAAAAGGATATAAAAACATGACCAGTATAAATTTAATATTAATATGAAAGCAAACATAATATTTACTCTAATATAATTCCAGTGGATAAACAATCTGTATTGTAGATTAACAAATAATAAGATTATTAAGAATATAATCATGAGAATTCCTCACGATCAAATTTTAACAAAATAAAACTTTTTTTTTTAACTAAATAATCTGAAAAGTTTTCGACTTTGTGCACGTTATATCGATTTTTCATATTATACTAGCGAGCTTCGCCCGCTAGCGGGTCAGTATTTTCAAATGAATCACTAAAATTAATTAATCACTAACAGTAACTTTTAGTGTTAAGAAAAGAAATAATAATTAAAAAAAAAATCATTTCTGATTGGGTAAAAAGTCAGCCCGGGTCGCCACTGCCTTCGGCGGCGCTGCCCCCTCTGATCGGGTAAATAAAAATTCTGATCGGGTAAAAACTCACACCGGGACCCCACTGCCTTCGCACGTGTGAGGGTATACGTGCGCTGCGCGCACATATTCCTTCTCAAATAAAATTTTTATTCTTAAGAAAAGAAAATTTAAAAAATCATTTCTCATCGGGTACAAAGTCGGACCGGGTTCTCACTGCCTACGGCACGCAGTCCCGTGCGCGCTGCGCGCGCGTATTCCTTCTCTGACCCTCCGTGCCCCCCCCCCCCCCAAAAAAAATCATTTCTGATCGGGTAAAAACTCACACCGTGTCCCCACTGCCTTCGGCAGCGCAGAACCATGCGCGCTGCGCGCGCACGTGTGAAGGTGTACGCGCGCTACGCGCACATATTCCTTCTCAAATCAAATTTTTATTCTTAAGAAAAGAAAATGAAAAAAAAATCATTTCTCATCGGTTAAAAAGTCGGACCGGGTCCCCACTGCCTTCGGCAGCGCTGTCCCGTGCGCGCAGTGCACGCCTATATCTTCCCCACCCATTCAGCCCCACCTACATATACCAATTTTGAACGGTCTAACTGAATTAGCTGAGATGCAAAAGAAAACCAAATCACGAGACCTCAAAACGTGCAAATCTGGTTAAAACTTTCGATAATATAAAAGAACCTTAAAATATCTTTCGAATGATGTATTAAAAATAATTTAATCATAATTAGAAATTGAAATATTGAAATTTTAAAATATTACAGCGCCATCTGGCGGTAGAAATTTCTGTAATCTACTGTTCGATTCCAAATCAACAAAGCTATCTAATGATGTATTACTTATGAAATTATTTTAATTAGTAGCTGAGATACAAAAGAAAACCGATTCAGGAGACCTCAAAACGTGTAAATGAAGCGAAATCTTGAATCCCACTTTCGATAATATAAAAGTAGTTTAAAATATCTTTCGAATGATGCATTAAAAATAATTTAATCATAGTTAGAATTTGAAATACGCGTATTAGAATAAAATTTAATTTGCAATTAAATTGTACATTTTTTATTTATTCTCGAAACCCGATGAAATTTGAACTGCAACTTCGTCTTGTGATGTTAAAAGTGTGTAGCAAGTTTGAAATAATTTTGAAGAAAATTGAAGCATTTTGAAATTTGCAATTTTTATTTCCAGTACAAAATCAGTAAAGCAGGAAGTAAAATCTATTTATTCTTTCGCCCGGCGCCATGGTAACCGAAATACGTCTAGAAGCTCGCTAGTCTGCGAAATTAATAAAACTCTTGTGATTTGTTGCCACCTTTTTTTCATACTTTAGTTAATTTTAAAAAATCTAATTGTCCTGTCGATAAGCTATTTAAACCGTCGGATTCAGAAAAATCGGACCTTTCATTTGATACCTTATTTGTAACGATACGACTGATATTTTTAATTTATTTTCCTCTTTTTCCGTAAAAATGTCGCTTTTTAAGCATTTAATCATGAATTCTGGGTCATTTTTCGGTAGACATGGGTCGACGTTTTAATTAATATCTCCGCTAATTAGGGTCGCATCGCTTAGCGAATTATTGCGATGTTGAGATGAAAAAATTCTGCGTCTGTCGACACCGGTTTCGAGGCGCTGCGACCATTAGCGCCGGAGCTTTAGCGGTCACAAGGCATTTCTCACAGACAGACAGACAGATGCGCACAGATTTTAATAATATAAGGAGATTTTCATATACACTCTATTAAAAAATAAAATAAAATAAAATAAAACGACGCACCAAGACAAAGTGGGGACAAAAATTGGTAGATGGGGTGGAATGGGAGGTCTGAATGGGACAAAAATGGGTAGATGTGATGTACATGTGGAGAAAAACAATTGATTACAGTTTAAGAAAATTTGAATGATTTAATCAAGAGAAAGGGCCTCACAAAGCAAACAAGTCAATAAAACGTTGGTCCACTTCTGGCCCTTATGTACGCAGGTATTCGGCTTGGTATTAATTGGTAGAGTTGGCAGATGTGCTCCTGTGAAGTATCGTGCCAAATTCTGTCCAATTGTTGCATTAGATTGGTAAAATCCCGAGCTGGTTGTAGGACCCTTTTTATGATGCTTCAAACGTCCTCAGTGGAAGAGAGATCTGGGAACTGAGCTCAACCCCATTTCACGGAGCCGCCTATTAAGGGTATTTGAAGTCACTGAAGTACCAGTTGCACGTAGGATCGACGATATTGATGAATTGGTTCTTGATTCCATCAAAACCTGTATGTATGTCAATTTGTGTCCAGTTTGCATTACTCCTTCTTGATGCGTCACTTTTTTTGTTATAGAGTATATTTTACTTAATTTCTTTAGCAATTTATCAAAAAAAGCTACGATTTTGACAAATTTTACAATTATAAATAAGGCAAGCTTCATATTATAATCAAAGTTGATTAGTTGCCATTTTTTTTTTTTTTTAAACCATTTTAATTGAATAGAATTTTTGTATTGTTTAACACTTTCAGGTATGAGCTATTTCGACCCTGTGGACTGAGGGATGTGTTTTCGGTACTTTTCATGATTTTTAAAAAAATACCTGGCTGATATGTATTTTAATATATATATTTATTATTATTATTATTATAAACTTCTAACTGTTCTTATTCTAATGAAGGAATTATTTAAATACGCTAAGAATTAATATTTAATGAGAAATTATTGAAAAAAGTATGTTTTGAAGGTTAAAAAAAAAAAAAAAAAATGTTCCACATAAGAAAACATTTTTTAACGTAAAATTTTACATAGACTTGAATAAAAACTTATCCAAATGTTGTACAAATGCCTTAAAATAGGTTTCATTTGTAAATAAACATTATTTAATAAAATTTGCTTTTGTATGTTACATTTCAAAGTAATCAAAGAAGTAACTCTGATTCTAAATCGTTACATCATAGCCTCCTAAACTAGATGCCTTCCGCGTGGCTCGGAAACTTGATGGTAGACAGCGCCACCTGGTACAGATTGCACACTTTTTTATTCAACTACAACCAATAATTTTAAGAAGTGATATATGATATATATAATAGACGTTTATTCGATTCTATTCGCTTGTTATGTATATCAAATCTCACTATTAAAAATTTTGGTGGGTGTTGAATAAAAAAGTCGCGCAATCTGTACTAGGTGGCGCAGTCTACCATCAAGTTTCCGAGCCACGCGAAAGGCATCTAGTTTTGGAGGTTATAGTTATATAATACTTACTTCGGTTTAGTGCTGCCCTATATATGTATATATTGGAACTAAAAGTTTCGTAGATGATATATGAAAAGTTGGTGAACGAATTTAGTCGGTACTTTTATAGCTCAGAGAGTTAAAAGTTGACCCCGAGAGAATCTTGGGCTTAATTCGCTTCGCCGAAAACGGCAACGCTCGGGCTTAGACCTCAAAGTGTTAATCATTGGAAACGGTTACAGAAATTTATATATATATTAAAAAGTATTGGTTGACAAAAAGCATAAATGTCGGCAGTTATGAAGTCGAAATGTTACAATATAGTTTATAGTACTATTTAATATTTCTGTAGGAAAAATAGCAGAAAAGTTCAAAAATACATTGATCCCTTTATTGATTATGTAATATTTTTCGATTTATTTATTTATTTTTTATATTTACAATAAACAGAATTTATTGCTAAAACAGAGTTTTTGCGTCATTATTTTTAAACTACTAAGCATTGAATCCTGTATTAATATATAAACTACTAAGCACTGCAGGATGTATTAATATATATGTTTGATATAATATAGGGACATTATATTTTTTTACGCTGAGTAGGATTTAAAAAATGAAAAATTAAGATTCAAATGTAGTTAGATATTGCAGAGCTAAGAGCAATCGCTTTTGTGATCGCCTTTTTTTTTTAATATAAAGGTTGAACGATCGCTTGAAATATATTTTGTTTTTTCAATTGAATAATAGAATTATATAATTAGTTATTGGTATTTAAAACTAATTTTTAGTTTTTCTAAAAATTGAAAAAAAAAATTAATTCATGTAGTTCACGGTACTTTGGAAAAGGCACAATATCAGTATTAATTTAGTATACTTACCATCGTATTATCCACGTTACCTGGTAAATAAGCTTAATATTTTAATTTACCTTCATAGAAATAGTTAATATTTTCAAAAAAAAAAAAAAAAAAAAAGTCTCAATAAAAATTTAATAAGAATAAATTAATCGGCATAAATATTAAAATTAAGTAGCAATGATATATGAAAATTCGGAATAATGTAAATTTTCTTTAAATTATATCTTAATTTAAAATAATTATTTGATTAAAAATAAAAGTGGTTATTTTTCAAAGAAAATTCTGTTTTCTAATTTGAAATTGCAAGTAGAAACGTTTTAATTAACTCTATTAACTTTAATTAATATTACCTCGAAGCATCCCGAAAGTATTTAAAAACTACATATTATAAACTTAACGCAGTTTTTTTTTATTTGATTTGAATATACTGCAAAATAATTATAATATTACATTCTCAAAAAACGAAAAAAATATATTGAAATTTTTATTAAACATAAAAATACTTCTAAAACGTAAATAAAATTTATAATATTTTAAATTACATTCCTTTTTAATTCTGAATTTTATAACGCGAACTGACATTATAACAAGTTTTGCAATGCTTATATTAACAAATCGATTTCACTTCCTCCTTCAAAAGGCAATCTAAAAAATCAAATTAATGTTTCAACTAAATTAAATTTTAACGTAATAGTTAATTTTAATACGTTCCTAAATGTTATTATACACTATCGAAGAAGATATCCTTCTATAATATATGTTATGCTTTCTTCGCTAGTTATAATAATACGGCAAAGAAAGTGAAATTACTTTAAATAATTAAGACGTTAACGTTAATACTTTAAACTAATTTAAACTTTGATCTTTGTCGTGCTTAATTATTCACAAACGTCTTTTAAAATCATGAAGAAATACTTAAATCTAAAAGTCTTATGATATAAATGACGCATAAATAAACAGTATCATAACATTTGTTAAAAAGAAAGCAGTTTGTTTATCATTTTAACATTTTTTCTTCAAGTAAAATGTAAAGCAAAAATTATTCTAGCTTTAACATATTTTTTTTTTTTTTTTTGTTGTTTGAAAGACTATGAAAATATAAATAACTCTGACAGATTTAAAAATAAATTACACGAAAAAAAGGTTAAGTAACGAGAATGATGCCTTATGAATTATTTATAAAAATATAGTATTATTCATCTGCTTCGAATTTCGAAGTAAAATTTTAGAAAATTCCACGCATTTTTTTTTTTTTTTAAGGTTTTAATTTGTTATTATTATTATTATTATACATATATATATATATATATATATATATATATATATATATATGAAGGAAACAGATTCACTTATTTCATTTGTAATTGTACTGTCAAAATAATGTGAAGTTTTCTAATTTAGATGTATTGTAGAATATCTAGAGAAATGATAGATTTTCTTGTAAATTCGTTAGTATAAAAAACATATTATATCCCCAATTTTAGCGAAGATTTTGTTCCAAAGATAAAAAGGGTGCCAGTAAAAAAATAAACACAATGCTTGAAATGTATATTAACTGTAGCATGAGTTTATGAGGCTGTTTTCAATAATATGTATTCATTAGTAAGTAATAAGGTTTTCCGAAGATATAAAGTGTAGGATCAACACCAAAACTGTAATGGCATGTCTCCGAATAATCCTTAGGGGTGCGTTCCAGACCGTCGCCAGTTACCCATAGCACAGTACTAGTGCGACGTTAAACCCAACCAACCAACCAAAGTTATAAATGTTTCTTTAACAAAACTGTAAATTTTCGGGAGCCATTGCTGTGCCATTTTTAGAAAAAATGACATACTACTTTAGATACTGCACAAAAAGAATCATCAAATAAAAATACAAAAAAAAATCTAAATAACTGAATATATATGAACATTTTTACTTAAGTATGTTTTGTTGTAGAATCATGAACAAAATTTCTTTTGAATAATTTATTAGCCAATTATATACAGTTAGTCTGAAAAAAAAAAAAGAGCAAATATCGTGAAAATTCAAAAAGTTTCTAATTCAAAGTTCAAAAACTTTGAAACAGAAATAAAATTGTAAGTAGATTTGCATAATTTTATTTTGAATAAACGTATACTATATTGTTCTTAAACCATTAAATATAAAAATATAAGTAGAGTCTTTCATGATTTTGTTCCTTTTCGAGAGTAATTGAAGAATACAATCGATAATGCCTTTAAACAACAACAACAAAAAATATATATATATATATTCTGTTAAAGCTTGAGCATGTACAATAAATAATTATTTAGTAAAAATGTTCATATTTCAAACGATATTTAATATATTTATAATCTGATTTCAGTGCGCTATGTCTAATGTAATACGCCCGTTTTTCTAAAAAATAATATTGCATTAGCTTATAAACCCCTATTTTACAAACACGCTATGTTACGGGCGAAAAATTATCGAATTTTTTAATGACACAATTATATCTTCATGAATATAAGCTATCTACACAAAAAAAAAACACAGTTAATCAACAAAGCCAAATTACATGCAACAAACATAGCTGCCAACATTTTAATTCATTCCGGAGTATTTTTAGCCCCACCTTTATTTCATAGTGTGTTCAAGAGTGTTTTTTTTTTCTTATTTTATGGAAGTTACACATTGGAGATAAAATTTCTATAAATAAAGTGATACGAAATAAAGGCGGGGCTAAAAATACTCCGGAATAAATTAAAATGTTGGCAGCTATATACAAATACAACGCCTTAAATTTTTACAGGATTCGCCAAACATTTTTCTTACTTATTTATTTATTTTGGTTTGATTTGCTTCCGATTTCTATTTTATTTTGGCAACAAAATCATCGGTGACATACATGTAGTGTACCATGTTCTTTACTGACAGGGAGTTTCAAGATCAAGAGCGTCAATAAATTCTCTCGATATTCGAAAAACGATTTAAAATTAACAGTCAAACCAGATTTGTTAGCTTTCAAATTTCGTGTTTGAGAGAAAGGAAATTTTTATTATAACTAATTTTTAATTAAATGCTGTTTTACAAATGGGTATTATTATTTAGTTTTTTTACTTGGACCACTATGATATATAAAAAAAAAAAAAATCTGATGCGTACATTATATGATTTATCTCTACTATGCCTATGGAACTAATATTGTTTTTACATCTACTATGTAACTCCTTGTAATAATATTCTGCAAAATAAGTAAATAAATAAATAAATGAAATAAAAAAATCGGTAAATTTTTCAGAGAAAAATCTCTGTTTTCGAAAACAGAAAAATATATCTCAATTTACCAAAAGACATTTTTCTTTTTTTTAATGAGATGAAATCTGTTACCCTTGATACATATATTATCTGGTGGTTAATTTTTTTCTTTTTACTTTGTATACGGAGAACTTGGTATTAAAGCATGATTGGGAATTATTAAGTAACAACGCAAAATGCAGCTCCGTGGCGAGACATAACATCGTTGCCTAATTTGCAGTGAATCTTGGTTCGTCCTGGCTGCTGAAAATGAAGAATTTAATTTAATGCGAGTTTTTTACAGTGTACCGTATGGAAAACTATTATGCCCGGATATTTTCGGTGTTTTTTTGCTATGTAGGCTGCTACCACGAACTTATCGAAGCGTTTCGATCGTCGAATAGTGACGTAGAAATATGTTTACAAAAATTATAATGTCAGAGCTGTGATAACAGCAGAATTCTACATCGAAATTGTTTGGTGTATTTACTACCGTAACTTTTTTCCAGAGTACAAAATTATTAAAACCTTAATTTTATTTCCAAATGTTACGTCAGTATGACGTCACATTCGATCATCGATAGACTTCGATATGTTCGTGGTAGGACCCCAAAAGACTTTTTTATTTTATCGCGTTGGATTTTTTTTCAGCTCATTCATAGGAAGAAATCTCAAAATAACGAGAAAAGCTAGTCTTTTTTTAAAAATTCATTTCTGAACAATTGGTGGTTGCCTTCGGATAGTAATATTCTTCTCTTCATCCAAAAATAGTAAATATAATAGCGGAATAGCTTCTTCACGAGCAATACTGATTTTGACTACGCTAGGTGAAGCTCATAAACTAAGAGTCTCCATGAAAGTGTCAATAACAGGCTAAAATTCCGGATAAAAGATGTTGCACTGACATATCTGTCCCCATTGTTATTTATAGATTTAGTATAGGTTGTAATAATTTTAACAGAAATGTCAATCAAGAAAATTCGGATGATGTTTTTGACATTCAATGCTTTTAAACCAGTATTTCCAGATTTTGTTACTTTTTTATTCAATAGTCACCAATAATTTTTAGGAATGATATTTAATATAAATAATAAACGATTAATCTCCGAAGCGATTAGGTAATCGTTACATTTAAAATTTAGTCGTAGCCACTGAATAAAAAATCGCAAAATCTGGCAACATTACTTTAAACATTTACAAAAAAGTGATTTTTGCCAAAATATAGAGAAAGTTTACCCTTATTATCGCCAATTATGTAGAGGACCCTCTTTCAAACTGAACAATTTCATTTAATGCATTTTTTTTTTTTTTTTTTTTTTTTTTTAACAGTGTCTCTTATGAAAGTAAACTGTTATGCACGAATATTTTTTGAATTGTTCTTTTACTGGAAGATGTGGTGCTTTCTTTTTACTTTTATTTTTTCTAGAATATCAGTACTAAAAAAAAAAAAAAAAAGAAAGAAAGAAATTACAGAATTTATTTTTTGAATTTCGTTTGCAACTACAATAGCATCGCATAGAAAGATAACTAAATTTATAAATACATAAAAACTTCAAAAAATAGGAACATAATAAAAACAAACAACTAAATATCTCCTTTGATTTTTTCGGATAACAAACGACGTATGTTTACTTAAATTAATATGATCGGATTGAATTAAATTTTTATTTACGTAACAAATATATTAAACTTAAATTTTATGAATGAAGAAGATTTTTCACAAAAACTTTTCATGTCAAAGAGGAAACCATTTATTAAAACTGGAAAGGATGAAATTCGTAATTTCTATTCTGAGAAGATACATTAATTTTCTCTTTAAACATTTTAATTACTCAACATCTTCATTAATATCTTAGGCAAAAACTTCTTAAGTTTGAAAATTTTTAAAAGAGTATTAAAATGTGAAAGATTAAGTAATTAGAAATTTCATAAAGGTTTTGCTTTGTGCAAAATTTAATAATGTAATTTCCTGCCATTTTTTTTTAATACTGAAATACGTGATGCTTTTGTAAATTTTTAAATGTATGTTTAATTTTAGTAAACCAAGATTTTATTTTTAACAAGTTCATAAAAAATTAAAGTGGATTTTTAATTTTATAAACGTATATTCTAATTCTAACGTCACATATATATATATATGTATATTTTAAGATTAATTAATCATTTTTAATTGTCAAATATATCTTTCCCATTCTGACAATTTTTTTTTCAAATATGAAAAAATTTACATATAGACGTAAAAATTTTAAAATAAGATTTTTCCATATAGTAATGTCCCTTCACATTTTTTCTCTTCCTCCTTACCCCCTTCTCTCAGACACACTTTTTTCTTTTCTTTTTCTTTCATTTTTTCATTTCTTTCATCTTCTCTACAGATTTGAAAAATAGTTGAGTTGAGTGAGTTTTACGTAGCAATAGAGCTGCGCAATGAAAAACTGGCGATAAACTGGAATTCACTTCTCTTAGTATTGTGACCAGATTAGTGTACCTCTATAAGTTAAAAGCGTTAATAATTATTGCAAGTCCCTAGTTAGGAAGATAGTTTTAAATTTTTTTTTTAAATGGGGACCAAAAAGCTAATAATTGTGATAAATAAATTCCTTGTAACAATTTTTTAAACTTAGAGAAACGTCTTAAAAAAGGGACTGTTCTGTAAAAAAAGGGACATCTGGTCATCATACTCTTAGGAGTGGTCCGGTAACTGGTAAATAAAATTTTGATTATCTGCGGAGGGTATAATCACCCGCTTCGGTAACTACCAGAAATATTTATTTATTGGAACATAGAGCACATTGTAGATGTGACACATTTCATGTGTACCACCCACCATTAATATGCATGATGGAGTTAAGTGGGACTGGTTTAACGTCACACTACAGCTACGTATTGGGCTTGGTGAAGGTCTTTAATTCAATCCTAGGTATGGTCCTAGAGTAAAAGAGCCATTACAATTTTAATCATCTGCGTAGAAAATGACTTCCCTGTTTACACAACCTTCAGAGGTACATGGAAGACATTACAGCGACGACTGTAGAGAACAGAGTTCGGTTAGCTCGAGCATCAATCCCACAATCCTCTGATTATGAGATCGGTACGCTGCGAACGCGGCTGCCATGCCTTCGATTTACAAAACACATATACAAATGTAGAATAACGAAAGTAAGAAAACATTATAGAGTTAAGAGGAAAGCTTAAAGAATAAATAAATAAATAAATATTCACAAATTAAAGAAAAAATATTACCTAATATACAGCAGTTTCGGAATTTCCAGTGTTCTTGACTCAGTACTACAACGCCTAAAATATGCAGGCCTGGTGGTTCAGTCGGTAGGACGCTGCCTTCTGCATCCCCAGGTGCCGGGTTCGAATCCCGTTGCAAGCATGGATGTTTCTAATGTCCTATGTCTTCAAAATATTGTGCACTTGTTTCCTTGAATTTCTTTAATATGGATTAATCGAAACAAAAGTCATTGTAACTATAGGTCTCAAAGCTGTGAAATAAATAAATGCCTAGAATATACAGTGTGGCAAGCGCTTATAATCGAATGTTTAAAACACTACTAAAAAAAAAAATAAGCTACCCAGATGCTGTTGCGATCGAATTTTTTGCTCAAATCGAAGAGCGGATTGGCTTTTCCCAGTTACGTCTGCTCAATCACGTGATCTAAGCATATAATTAACCAATAGGGTGTTTTTCAAGAAATAAACTCGATCGCACTGACCTCTGGTGAGAGGCTTAATTTTAAAGGCACTGATTTGCTGGTCGCTTTACGCACTATGTATTCTAGGCGCTGTATCAGAATACAAATGGAGAATAACGAAAGTAAGACAACATTTAACAGTTAAGAAGAAAGTAAAAAACAACTATTCCTTTTTCATTAGTGCTGCGGAAAGTATTTTGGAAGTTTCGAAACCGCCGTATGCTTAGTAATTTTATTAATTTTTCCTTAATTTTTGCTTTTTTAACGTTATTTTTACTTTCTTTTTAAAGTACCCAAACTTATCGTAAACATTTTAGAGTACTTAAATTTTTATAATTTTCTTTATTACCACTATTTAACATTTGAAAAAAAAAAAAAAAAAACGCAACATTTGTGTATCTAGATTGTATTCAGATCATATTAAAAGTGAGGCTTACTATTATAAATTTATACTAATAGGTTTAAAAGTAAAATAGACTTTCTGTATGCAACGTGTTAGTAGTAGCGTTGCGGCTTATATATTATGTATATTCCGGGTCAGGGGTACGAGAGTTTCCGTGTGAGGAAGGAAAACTTACACCAGTGTATTTTTACCAATACTTTGTGTCATATTTGTGCTTTAATTTATTGCGATTGACCTTAATAGAAATTATTGATAATGAGTGCTGGTGAGAGTCTTTTATTTTGAGACTGAAACTCTTGCACCCTTGTTCGGGTGTCCCATAAGTTTGCAAACATTTTAAAAATTCGTAAAAAAGATGAAGGGGTTGGTAGAACTGAATGATGTTATTCTTGTAAAGGGGGATTTTCTTTTCTTCTTCTTCTTCTTTTTCTTTTTCTTTTATTATTATTTTTTTTATTGAAAAAAAAAAAAAAAAAAAAAAGAGGTTAAAATTAATTTTCGTCGATGGAGAGCGCTGCACGAGAGAAAATCATATATTTCCATAAAAAATTATATTTATTTGTATGCAAATGTTTAAAAGCACATAACTCTTATTCTATGTGTTCGTCATCACCACATATTGCAGTTATCGAACGTGTTACAACACTACTAACTGCAACGTCAGTTGGCGATTCTTAACTGATATAAAACATCTTCCCCCCCGATAACGCTTTATTCACCAACTGAACATCACAATTATAACTTCATGTATACGCAGGTGGGAGAGAAAATAAGAAATGTGCTGTTAATCGTAAAAACGGTTAATTCACAGGATTCTGGTTTACACATTTTCCGTTACACGTGTGTGCAGGTGCAGCACCCTCTATCAAAAAAAAAAAAAAAAAAAAAAAAAAATCTTCCACGAGAATTTTTTTACAAACCCCATTCAATGCTACCATTTTCTTCAATATTTATAAATTTTTAAAATGGCAAGAGTTATTAAATGTTAAAGAGTTTTGGGCCACCCGGTCCAATATGCCAGCGTGCAAGTTCACGAATGCAATCAGATGTTCCGGAAGTTATGACGATGGATGGATCTCTGTATTTATCAACAGTGAAAACAGTCTGGTGTGATAGCTATTGCATCCCCAAAAAATTAAGTTTGTAGTGGTTGAATATGACTCCCATTTGTAATATATATATATATATATATATATATTATTTTATTATTCTCTAATCAAAAGCTCTCTCTCTCTCTCTCTCTCTCTCTCTCTCTATGTGTGTATGTTTGGTTGATCATTATCATGTGGAATTATTATGATACAGAGAGGCCATAAAATAACTTTTTGAAGGTACATACAACAAAAACTTATGAAACAAATGAAACTTAATTTCCTCTACAGACTGTAGCAGGCATAGGAAGATAATTTCCGCAAAGAAAATAAATAAATAAATAAATTAAATAGTACCAAAAGTCTCCGATAGGGGAGATTTTGACACTTTTCTCACCTAAAAATTATTGAATTTATACATTAAATAAAGTTTACTGCCTTCTGGTGGTCGCCAACGCCAATAGATAATTTATGTTTTTCACACTTTCACATCCATATATTCTCCTATTCCTAACAACACCAGCCATGCGGCGATCCTGTGAAACTTTACATTATTCAACAAAGGGATTTTCCATATACGTGTTTAAATTATTGAAATTTAATCCCCAGAAATCACTTTTATAACAGTTATTGACGTATACATACGCCGAAGGAGGTTAAGCGGTTGAACATTTTTTTTTTCTTTTTTTTTTTTCTTTATATATATATATTTTGTTTTAGAGTAACACCTAAAAACGAAACTCAGTGCTTCTTTATTTTATATTTTAGTGAAAAATAGTTCTCAGATTTGGTCGTTAATATCCATCTCTTTATGTTATTTTTATGTTTATTATTTTTGATTTTGCGTGTGGCGTAATATCTGCGTTTTGTTTTACATGTATTTAAAGGGTTAAAATAATTTAAGACATTTTATTCGTAATAATAATAGTAATAATACTAATAATAAATTATTGTTTTTTAAATAATTTTCTACAACCCAGCAAATCTGACAATTTACTTTTATAAAATTGATACAGGAATTCATTAAATTTATTCTTTCTAATGCTTAGAAATATATATAACCGTTGCACAAATATATTTAAGCACTAAACTCTATTTTTAAATATAAAAACAATGTTCTTGTTTTATTTATTTCTTCTTCTTCTTCTTTTTTTTTTTTTTTTTTTTTTTTTTTTTTTGCTTTTCTCGATAAATAATAATAAACTACTCTTTGTCTCTAATTACATTTTTTTTTTTTTCCGAAGTAGATGACAAGTAATAAATTAACTATAGATTATAAGGTTCTTGATGATAAAAACTTTCGGATATTTTTGATAGATAGGGTTATACTAATTAAATTTTTAAACATCATTAATAAAGAAATTACGTTGTAGACTGGATCATATGTAAAAAAAACTGCTGACTTTTCTGCATTTTATACTAAAATATAATAATATTTTTCTAAGATAAATTTACAATTTCAGCTTTTATTTATTTATTTAATTTTTTTTTTTTTTTTTTTTTTTTTTTTTAGTTTAATGCAGCAACTTTTAAATATTTATTAAATCTTTGAGTTTATCAGTTGCTAGCCTTTTTCTTAACATAATATTTAGAGTTAAATTGAATAAAAAATCGCAATATTTGTAGTTTATAAATACTTGAAAATCAAATAAGATAATTTCACTGTAAAAATTTTGTGTAAGAATACGCAACATTAATGAGTTAGCTTATTTACCTCAACCATGTTGAGAAATGTTATCAGCTATAGCTGTGTAACAGAGGCATACAGTGGACGCAATTACAACTGGTAACATTTCACTCCATGCTTGTGGCAAGTAAGCTGCCTCAATATTGAGGCAGTTTACTTGCATAATCATATAGAGAAAGGTTACCTGTTATAACTGCACAACATTCAACTGTAGGCCTCTGTTACACAGTTATAGCTGATAACATTTCTCAACATGGTTGAGGAAAATAAGTTCTCTCCATAATGTTGCGTATTCTTACACAAAATTTTTACAGTGTTTTCCTAAAGTTTATTCATAAATTTTTATGGTTATTGTAGAATACGCGAAAGAAAAATTTGAAATGTTAATAAATTATGACATATTAGTGAAACAAAGCAATAAATAAAAAATAAATAAAATTCTGTTAAAAAAACATAAACTAGTATTAAATTAATTTTAAATATTTTATTTAGAGTACAGTGGAAAAATTAAAGAAAATCAGCATGAAAGATTTACATCATTATATAGCGCTTTCATTCTGATACATAAGTATATATAAATAAATAAATAAACATATCAAATGTTGTATTCTATTGCAAATGTTTAAATTAATAAATAACATCGCCATTTTGTATACATGATTAAATAATTCAAAATCATGTAATATTTCGTCGAATAGCATTAATTTTATTGAATTTTTCCAAGGGGAAAAAAAAGGAAAAAGAAGAAGCAGATAAGTACTCTAAAAATAATTCGATCATTAAATAAAATCATTAATTTAATAATTTCGTATGCAAATTATAAACGATTATAAATGCATAGACGTAATGTACTTGAATTCTCTTGGACGTCCCTGTACATGAACCATTTATTTGATATCAACGAAAATTTTAATGTAACATCAGTACAGTATGATTTGTATTTAGAATACTGAATTTGAACTTCCTGTTACAATTTGTTCCGGAGTTATGCTGATATTAGACAAACACAGAGACCCACACACCAACCACCAAAATCATGATTTTCGGATTCAGGGGACATCGAAACATGTAAATACAACAAAATTTCAATTTAGAAAATGTCACCCCAAAACAAAACTTTCGCTACTATATATAGAGATAAGAGAAAGCTAAGAAATTAAAAGTAGATTTTTTTCTGATATTACGTATCGAAAATATTAGGGATGTTGCTTCTTTGTATGCTTAAGAGTTTCTTTTAAATCTAATTTTTATCTGTATATGAATTACAGCAAAATTAGTATGACACATAAAAGTAACCTGCAATATAACAATTACAATATTTGGATCGATTAAATACTTATCAGAACTCACCAGTTTCCACAGTAACATGCTATACTGTTGCCGTATAGACGGCAGCAAAAGTATCAGAGCACTAACAATAATTTCTGTTTAAAAAAAGTACGCTTAATACTGCTTTGTTAAATAAATCATCGTCATGTTCTTAGTCAGTCTAAGAACATGATTCGACAAGGATTTATTTAACAAAACAGTATTAAGTGTTCTTTTTTGATATCGGAATTATTGGCTAGAGCTCGGATACTTTTGCTGCCGACTGTACATAGAATCAAGAAGATGCGATGACTGGAATGGCGACGTGGAATTCGTATGACGTTTTCGAGCAAACAAGCAATGGTAACGTTGCCAGTGCTGCTAAAAAGAAACGGGGACGCATATTGTTTTGAGATGAATTTTTGAAACTAAATTTTTGATATAATTATCCATTTTGATGTCCCGAAATTTCGAAAATAAGATTTTTTAACTGTTTGTCGGTGTGTGCGTGTGTATCTCTATATTAGTGTATGCCTGTTATTAGCAAAAACAAGTTCTATCAGATAGTCCCAAATCGGGTAATCTAAATATCTTTCATACACGCATGCTACTTAAACCGTTTTATTGAAATCAAAGAAATAGTTCGTGCATAAAAAGGTTTAAGAGTATACAAATATATTATGTCTATAGGACATATTTTTTGTTGATAAATTTTACTATCTTCAGGATTCTCTAAAAAACTTATATTTAATACAAGTACAAAAGCGTGTTTTAAAAAGTACATGATATGAAAAACGTTGACTTTTATTTCTTGCACTGCACAGAAGAATTTTGATTTATTAGAGGCGGTATCTCGTGGTCTCTCGAAGTACATTTAAAGTTGCGCTATGTGTTTCTCTTACTGTGTTAATTTAAGTACACTCTTGTGCTTATATTTTTCATCGAAAATGAGCGAATACTTATTGGATATAATTGCATAGTTTTCAACCTTTATGCTTTTTCGATAACGGGAAAAGTTAATAGTAATTTTTATTTTACTAACCAGTGAATTTGTTACAAAAATATGTAAAATATTTCTTTTAAAGTTTTTCTGTGGTCAAAAATCGTAAAAGTTGACAATTACAGTCTGCAGCAAAATTATTGAAGCACTAGCAATAATTCCTACTTAAAAGGTGGACAACCTAATTTGTTTTGTTAAGTAAATATTTGTCGAGTCATAATCTTATTCTTATACTGTTTATAAATAATATTATAGTTTTAAAAAATTAAAGAACACGCTTTTATAGAAATGTGAACTAAAAAGCACAAAATATCTATCTTAGTATTAAAATGCAGGGTAAGAGAAAATCGAGTGAGTGACACACCATAATATTTACATACATTTAAATCTTTCATTAAAATAATTTAGAATTAAACAAAAACTATTTTTAAAAAATCGCCCCTGACTGGGCTCGAACGCTAGACCATTAGGTTCATTGCGCGGTGCTTTACCTCACGGCTACAGCATTCACGGAAGGATATATTCTTACTTTTACAATATAGATTTTTGTTTGTTCCCAGAGCGGTTACAAACAAACATACATACAAACATACATACAGGTGAAGATAATAAAAGCGTGTTAAAAAATAAGTAGATGATAAAAATTCGCGATCAAACCAAAAAGAAATATATATGAAATGTATAAATGTGTGCTTCAACAATTTTGCTGCTGACTATATGTAATTGAGGAAAGTTCTTTAGCAAATTATACTAAGTCCAAGGAAAATGTTTAAAAATAAATAAATAAATAAAAATAAAAATAAATTATGTTCTCTTACTAATATGTCACACAAAATATTTTTTGTAGTCAAATTTTCAAGGTTAAGATTTTACTATAATTAAAAGTTTTAGATTCCCTGAATTCAGAAATGAAGCGATTAGTGATTAGTTTTTGGATCTGTTATCAGCATTACTCCCATCCCCCCCCCCAACAAATAAATAAATAAAATAATTTAAAATTTAGTAATTTTGAGATCCTATAGAGATGCTACTTGAAACTTTAGACTGAGATTGGTAATTTTTAAGGTTGGGTGAAGGTAAACATTCATAGAATAAATTGAAATAATTTTTAAAATCTAATAAGAGTCTTCAATGCTTTATGAATGTGGATGCAGTAATTAAACTTAGTATTGAGATTGGTTGTAGATCCCCTCACACAAAAATAAAATATACAGAAAGTAGTTTCGGAAATTAACAGTGTAAAAGAAAATATTGTGAAAATAATACCAAATTATTTATTAGTGTCTCTATTAATTTTATGTTTATAAAAACATAATTAATTACAAATTCTGAATACTTTCGGTATAATGTTAAAACTATACACAACACAACCTCTATAATTGAATATTATCAAAACTTTTGTTAATTGTCTGATCATATTTTAGGAAAATATATGTATATGTGTTTCAATTCAGAAAGACTTTCATAAGCTGTTTATCTTTACTGCAGAGAATTACATTAACCCCTTCCGCTCCAGGCTAGCTGTAGAGTGAATATGTGAAATACCAGATTATAATTTTGAAATAATGCAATACATAACGAAGTAACAATGGAAAGCTGGATGTAGGAAATCTAAGTCCCTTTTCAATTCAGGCAGTTGCTCAGAACGTGCATCGGCAAAAGGATCCGGTCCGACATAAATTTCCAGTCGCCTGCTGTAAGTGGTTCATCATCACTGCCATCGCTTTCGCCGTCTTCACTTGTTGTAAAGTCATCATTGGAATCTTCAAGTTCGTTATAATCGGGGATATAATGACTATCCGAATCACTAGAATCAGACATTATTCACAGTTTTAAACACCGGTAAAACACACAAAATCGAGGAAAGAAAATTACACACAACCGAAGCCGCGAGAAATCACGAAACAACTGGCGTAGCCAAAACTAATAGGTCACCGAAACTACTAACGCCATCTAGTTGTCAGTAATGAAAATACAATTTCAAAATACCATATGACAAATAAAATAACTCTCTCTGATAATACTACAACGTTGGGCTTATTGTATCGTATACTTTCTTTGGACGTATGCACGTACGTCCATGGTATTAATGGCCATTAACACTAGACGTACGCACGTACGTCCCTGGAGTGGAAGGGGTTAATCACTTATGTAATTTAGTTTGCTTGCTATATACATTTAAAGTAACTACTTTAGATGACTATTAATCAAATATTAAATACTATTTTTATGCTTTTTAAACAAATATAAAAGAGCTGAATTCAGTTTAAACAAGAAGCAATAACTTTATCTTAGTTGTATTATGCTGTTAACGTGCTTTCTTAATTACGCTAAAGGCACCATTTATTAAATTTTCGGGAATGAAATTTATGTAAACCCACTTTGTAATTCTGCATGATACAGAACATTTTTTTCCCTCCTTATACTTCATCTTCTTAGTATTCTACATTAAAAATTAAAAGAAGACAAGTATTTTTTCATACTTTAAGATTTAAAACGTAATTAGTTTTTCGGATATCAAGTGCACTTTCGTCCAAAAGAATTGCGTGTGAGTTGTTTCGTAAACCATTTTCCTCTAATAAAATTTTCATGAAGTAATGCAATATCAAAATTGGATTTTAAAACTTTATAAATCATTTCCTTTTAATCTGCCATACGTTTAGCATACTAAAGTAGAAAATATATTATACTCTCCCCCCCCCTTTTTTTTAAAAAATAAAATACTAATATTTTAACGTACTTGTCTTTTTTATTGTGAATAATTAAACGAGGGAAATAAACATAATCGTTTTAAATATTTTACCAGGCAAAAAATTAAATATAATGGGGATTAAATTTTTATTATTAAACAGAATTAGGGAATTAAAATTACTGAATTCGCAGTTCATATTTTTAAAGCTTTCTTTAACAATGGAAAAAAACTTTGATGCGAAAAATAAAGGCAGGCGCTATCACTTTTTTCAACACCACTTTTATGTAGTAATATCCTTATTAATGAATAAAAGATAATTACTGCAAACGGTTATAAATTTTTTCTGTTAAAAAAGGGCTTTTTAAAATTGAGGTCGTACTGACGCCTGTTAAATATTTCTATTAGAAAGGAAAGGTAATGTTTTAAAAAGTGACCACACCGATCCCTTGAATAAAAGGAAAAAATCTAAAAATAAAGTTTAAATGCTAAATCTAAAATAATTATAATATAAAAAACTTTTTATAAACCATGTTTTTAAATTTTCTGTTGAATCATAGCTATAGAACTAACTACTGTGCATGTAATATGCATAACTATTAAGCACTTTATCAATGCATATTGTTACGAAATTGTAAATAACTGTATTTATTTTTGTATAAATCCTTTCAAAGAGGCTTAGTAAGTTGATAAAATGTCAATTTTCTGCATTTCCAGCTCTTTTTCGTGTTAAAATAGCTTAATTTTCCCTTTAAAACGCATTAAAAAGCTCCGATAGGCAGGAAATGGATTTGGCGCCAAATTTGGATACTTGTTTTGGCGAGAAAATCCTTATTATCGATATTCCAAAGATGGCCGTTCTAATGTGATTGGTTAAGGAGTTACGGGAAAATTAAATGAATTAAAAAAAAAATAATAATAATAAAGTTTGTTTTAAAAATAAAATATTAATCCTTTCAGAACAACATATATTTGCATCACGAACTACATTAGCACTTTATCAATGCGTAGAAAATCTTTAAAGTGATAATGACGTCAATTTTTGCCAGATGTATAATTTTACTTTTAAAAAATTTTTTAACGCTGACGTTTAATTAAATGTATTTATTTTTATGTCGAAAGAAAATGAAGTCGTAATTTTTTTTAGCATTAATTAAATTGTAGCTAATATTTTAATGACTATTTTTATTGCTATTAGGAGCTTATTATTTTCATATTTTAATTAATTAAAAGAAAACTATTCGAAAACTCGAAAATCTGACTTCGAAGTATTGTGTTGTCACCGGATTCTGAGCTACTGTGAAAGCTTCAAATGCATAGCTAGTAGGGAAGTTAGTTAAAAATAGTTTGCAAGATTTTTACCTGAAAAACAAACACACAAATAAACAAGAATAGAAGTTAATAAAAACATGGTCATATAATTAAAATTTCTCAGTTTCCAAGTTGATAAATTTGCATTTCGAATGAACGAGAAAAGTATTTTAATTATTTTTTATTAGTTGCTTTTGGGCATCAGCTAGTTTGCAGTTCTTGAAAAATCTGATGAAAATAAACTCTCACTTGGTACCCGAGGCATTCTCAACTCAATAGGCAGCATTAAACAATTTTTACTGTGGGATTTCTGTTTACAAATACCATTGTTTTTTCTTCGCCTCAGTAGCAGGTGCCAGCGAGCCTAATAATATTTTACTTAAAAATATTTTTAAACTAGGTAATAATTATTTTTATTTCTGGTAATGAGTAAATTTATGTTTAATAAAATACACAGGGAGAACAAATTAGAAAGAGGACAATCTGAGACGCCGAGACTACCTGGAACTTCCATTAAACTACACATATTGTCACAAAAATATTGACTTTCTCGTTTATGTAAAACGATTCTTAAATAAACAGGGAGGTTTTTATTACTTAATGTACTTTATTCAAAGAATATTCTGAAAAAAAAAAAAAAATCCAATAAAACATTTCTTCTTTCACAAAAATTACAAAAAGAGCAATACAGTTAGCAGTAAAATTATTCGAGCGCTAGCAATAATTCTTATATAAAAAAAGTACGCTTAATACTATTTTGTTAAATAAATCGTTGTCGAGTCTTGTTCTTAGTCAGTCTAAGAACAGGATTCGACAAGGATTTATTTAACAGGTGGAGCGCCACGCGTATTCTTAAAGAAATCTCTGTCAGGCCTCGCGCGACGCTTGGAAGTGCTTTATGTTTACCATGTTACATTAAAATTCCTTAATAATATAATCTTGTAATAAATAAAAAATAAGTAAATTTTAGATAAATTTTCAGTAATTACTCCAAACAATGTAATTTTTTAGCTTTATATCATATTTAACACTGTCAGCTACCGTTTATTGATGCAGCTTTATATCATATTTGACAGCGTCAGCCGCCGGTGGTTGACGCGGCCTAAACGGAAAGTACAGTATCAGCCACTGATGGCTAACATGGCAAACAACGAGTTAACAAAACTGTATTAAGTGCACTTTTTTTATAAAGGAATTATTGCTAACGCTCGAATAATTTTGCTGCTGACTGTATTTGTATCGAATATTGCTTTTTCAGCAAAAATCACCAATCGCTTGTCCCAAAGTCTGTCAATGGCAAATACAGATCTCAGAAATCTGATTTCAAATAATTTTTTCGAGACCGGATATCTCATGTTTTACTCTTTGGTAAGGGTTTTCTGCTTGAAACTGGTAGATTATACCAGAAAAAATTAATAAACAGCATTAGAGATTCAAATAAATCGTTCAAATTTTAGTAAACCAACTTTTACTGTTGCTAAGGAAGTCGTCAAGGCCCATCTCAGTAGAAGCTAACATATTGCTATTATTTTCCTCCAGCTTTATTATGCATTTACACCGCAAAAATATCCTTAGTAATGTGAAAGGTTTTATTTATTTGTTTATTTTTTTTTTCATTGTAACAATATTATTACTTGGTTGAGTTATTATTATTATTGTTATGAGGTATTGTTTAGTTAATATATAATATTAATAATCTTTTATTAAGTATTAAGAATCTAGTATTAATGATTTTTTTTTTTCCGTCGAAATAATTTTTGATGGTATCCTGTGATAAGAAGCGTAAAGTGTCTGATGGTCAAATTGATTTTATCTTAGTATTATAACAAAGGCAGAAAAATGGCGAGGAAACAACACTCTATTTATCAAGTGTGTTTTAAAAATTTAAAACTGACAGAAATTGTTTTTGAAAAACCTTTTAAATATGCCTTAAAAGGATAAAGAAATAAAAAATATAAGAAAAAACATTTTTTCAATTGAATATGTTCAAAAGTTTCAAAATTAGAATTCGTATGTAAACAATATGCAAAGGAAAAATTCTTAAATGCATCATAAAGAAAGTTAAAAAACCATAACATGGCATGCTTTTTTTTTTTATATTTATTTTTTTTATTTTTTTTATTATTATTTATTTTTTCTTTACGTGATAATTTTTTTTCTATTTCTTTGCACATAGTATTTCATTAATAAATTACATTACATTACATTTTCTTTTTTCTTTTTCTTTCTTTTTTTCCCCCGCATTCAATAGTATACTTTTTCAAGCAGTGTTTCAGGCGGTACTGATGAATTATTTGAATACTCAATTTTAGTTTTTAATGGACTTTAACCTACTAAATACATTTCTTTATGGTAACAGCCAAAATTAATAGCAGGTGTAATTTAAATCTTATGTTCACTTATTTTTTATTTATTTATTTTTAGATTATCGCTGAACGTTCACTGTAAGTGCATGATCTTACTTAAGAAACAATTCTTCAAAACAGTGAGTGGTATATCGATTCTAAGAAATACATAGAGTTTTCATTTAAATTAATTTAAAGAGATTTTTAATAAAAAAATTATAAGATAATTAATGAGGAATATAAAATGTGTTTTAAAAAATGTTTTCTGGAACATATTTATGTAAAATATTGCAATACTTTTCTTGAAGTTGAGATTAATTAAAATACTATATTTCTTTCTAAAGCATAATTATAGTTTATGGTAAATTTTAAACAACATTCCAATAACTAGTAGTTTCAATAATAAATGCCGAGAGAGAAAATATACATCTTCTCAGTAAGTTTCCTTAATTATAAGTTAGCTGAAAGAAATTCACCACAGTTCTAAAACAGAAATTACAAAATTGCTTTATTAATTACATAGTAAAGTTACTTCTTTACATATATTTTTATGCGATCAAACCACATTCTGTATTTCAGTGAATAAATTATATATTAGATTAAGAAAAATAACACATTCAGTTTTGTCTATATTTTTGTATTAAAGAAAAAAAAATGGCAAATGTCTCGGAACATATGAAGTTATTAAGAAAAGGGTTTTTCACAAAATTAATAGAACAGATATAAAATTTTCATAACTTTATAAAATAATCTGGTGTGTTATCACACGACTTTCTCTTACCCTGCATTATACTACAACATATATAGATTGCAAAATAAGTCGTATCTTAATAAAGTTCAATCTACTTTTAAAATAATCCAAAATAGCTTTAGAAAGAGAAATATGAATATTTACACAACATTGTAATGTAATGCAACCAATGTAAAATAATAATAAAATCAAACTGCAATTTCGGTAGCGTATATTATATATGCTTTAAGAACAGTGCTTTAAAAATATATCAAGGCTGTTAATAATAAGCCTTCAATTTTGTCTTTCTCAATCAATTTTTCAGGTTTCAACCTAATACGAAGTTTAAAATTCCAAATTTGAATTTCCTACAGTTACTTTTTAAAGTTATACTGATAATAGATATCCATACATATCAAGTGAAAATTTGGATTTTAATAATCACTTTAAAACGTGATATTATATGAAAAAACAGAGTTAAAAGTAGAACTTTAAAAAATGACTATATTTACAGTATGAGCATGAAAATTTAGTTTTCCTACCTGAGCAGTGTTTCTCGACACCGTAAAATGTTGCAAAGTACTTTCATCAATTACATTCAATTGAAAATAACGTTTAGCTCAAGTTTGAGTATCTCTGTATATTGTCTATAATCTATATGCATATCATATTGTGTGCATAAATTTAATTTCATATGGAAAACACCTAACACAAAATGAAATACACTTACAGGAATTTCCAAATGTAGCCTCATTGCTTCCAGATACTTTGAGTACTCCGAAAAACGAATGATGAATGATTTTCCTACCACAATCTACACAAAACTTGCTTTTATGCATAAAAAAAATATGTTTATTCAATTTTGTTTAGGGTAGCCCATAGATGTTATAGTGTACTTACCACAAATCTCCCTCATAGTCGTAATGTATTTTCATTATCTTAGATGTCCCTGTACACGAACCATTTACTTGACCTAAACGAAAACTTTAGTGTAGCATCATTGCATGATACAGTTTTAGAATACCGAGTTTGGACATTCTTCAAGTACAGTCGGTAACAAAAGTATCCGAACACTAGCAAAAATTCCTATATAAAAAAAGGAGAGTTACTACTGTTTTGCTAAATAAATCCTTGTCGAATCATGTTCTTAGACTGACTAAGAACATCATTCGGCATGGAATTATTTAACAAAACAGTATTAACTCTACTTTTTTTATATTAGGAATTTTTGCTAGTGTTCGGATACTTTTGTTACCGACTGTATTTGTTCATGAGATATGCTAATGACAGGCACACAGCACAAACCAACCGTTAAAATAGGATTTTTGGATACAGGGGACTTTGAAACATGTAAATATAACAAAAACTCAATTTCGAAAATTTGACTCCAGAACAATATTTTCTCTGACATATATAAGGGTAAGAGAAAGAAAAAATATTAAAAGTAAATTTTTCCTCATATTATATGCCGAAAATATTAGGATTGCTGATTATTTGTATACTTACTTAAGAGTTTCTTTTAAATCTAATTTTGATCAGCAAAATTGGGAAATGAAATAAAAGCATTAATTTATATTAAGAGTTTTTGCAGTATATTCCCTATTAAATACTGCGTATTTGTCACTTCATTTACAACCCTTTTGCACGAATTTACAAAAGTACTTGGAGACATTATAGATTATCCGTGATGGTATTTTTGTACGTATTTTGATAATTTAGATTTACTTTGAACAGGGCAAAAAAATGAAAAAAAATTGCTTCATGGTATTTGTCACTTACTACTTTGAGTACGAGTGTGCACTGTTATTACATGCTTTTATATGGAAGAATAGACAAAATAAAAGCTGTAATATACAAAATAGTTTAATAAAAAGCACCACAAAACTGGCGTTGTAAAAAATATAACTTACAAACTTTGAATAAACACCATAAAATGCAATAAACTCGCAACAATTATTACGGGTCGAAAAAACACACGACCCTTCATCAGGCGAATAAAGTAAGCACGAGTGCTGCAGTCAAAGCGGCAACGCACCACTTTGACTGCGGCACGGTTGCCGCTTTGACTGAAGCACTCGTGCTTACTTTATTCGCCTGATGAAGGGTCGTGTGTTTTTTCGACCAGAAACAATTGTTGCGAGTTTATTGCATTTTATGGTGTTTATTCAAAGTTTGTAAGTAATGCAAAATAGTGCTTTTATATGTTTCTTTTTTAAATGAAATTACTCGAATAGTGTTAATGATAGAAATATTTATTCCCCTATATAGTATAAAGATTTGTTTAAAAATAAAAATACTCTGGTGTGTCACTCACACGACTTACTCTTACCCTGAAATTTAACACTATAAATACAAGATAACTGTTATGTATACCTATGTTAAAACAATTTAAATTAGGCTGTAGAAGAATTTATATAATAATTAGTTTTGTATAATAATTTTAATTATATTATTATTATTATTTAAAGGAAAAAATAAATAAAATAAAGACGTATCTTTTTATGATCTCTAAAACTTTAATCGTAAAACTACATAACAACTCAAATTTCATAACTTTTGAAAAGTTAATTGTAATGATTTTATTGAGGCATGATATCGTTACTTACATCATTTATAACTTTTTTAATATTATAAATACTAGAAAGTTTTTGTTTACGAAGAGTTTTCAAAATAAAGGCCTCTTAGTGATAACATTTTGCTCTCTTTAAACTAATTTTTACTTAATTTAGTTTTTTTAAATAGTTTTAAATTAATTTTTACTTAAATTAATTTTTATTGTATTAACATTTTACTATGTTAATTTTACTATCGAAAGCAATGCATTTAATGAATATCGGTATCGTATAAGAACACTTTGCAGATTTAATATATTCAGAAAAAAAAAAAAAAAAAAAAAAAGCCTTCATCTAGAACGAATAAGCAACTATTTTCTGAATTCCTAAACTATAAATATAGATTTTTGAGCAATGCGCATAAGGTAAACAAATAAATTGAATAGACGAAATGATCGAGAATTTCTAGTCTAATACTTTTCTAGATGGTGAAAGAATTTTATGAATATTATTAATGTTATTAATTCTTTGTATTGTGAAAAATTCGCGCTGATTTCCTAGAACTGGGTCACAAACTCGAACTGTAGTTACCAAATCTCACTTCTTTTGTTTCCATTTATTTTTAAAGATTTTTTAAATTAGTTTGACCACGATAATATAAGAAAACGCTCTAGAATTTTTAACAGTGTTTCCAGAAATCGTTGACAAAGGGAACTAGAATATATAGGGATGACATAGAACTATTTTACTAGAGCCATAATTTAGTCTCTAGATGTTAGTCATAGAAATTTTTTTTCAGTGTAATTTGGATTTATTGCACATTGTGTGTAGATTATTATGATCAGCAAAATCCGATGAACTTCAAGAGTAACCCTATCAAACACTTTTATTAAAATCACATTGCAACATGTGTGCGTAAATCCGGTATGGGATTTCCTCTTTTTTTCGTACACTACTTTTTAACGATAATCATTATCTTTTTTAAACAAAATCAACTACTGAAAGAATATGATAAAGGTTTCTGTATGGGAATAGTGGTAGAAAAAAATCTTGAAATCTCATTTCCAGGAAACTAAGCTATATTTCATTTTATATTAATTATATATATATGTTTTTTGAGAACCTCATTTATTGAATTAAGATGTAATTTAACACGTTGAGCGCCACGCAAATTCTTAAATTCCATAAACATTCCATAATGATTCCTCCAGTAATAAACAAAAATTAAGTACATTTTTAATAAATTTTCAATCATTAAATGCAATATTTTTAGTTTTATATCCTATTTTATATCCGCCACCGATGTTTGATGCGGCTTTATATCATATTTGATACTGTCAGCCACCGATGGCTGGCAGGGCGCTCAACGTTTTAAATTTTTATTGGTACTGCTTTTACTTTCGAGGTAAGACTTTCACCGAAATGTTTGAAGTATAACATTTTCTGCACACTCCTAAAGTTTCGAGATGATTCCTTCAATACTTAGAGGTATATGACAAAATATCTAGTATCTAAAATGGCTGACACGGCGCTCAACGTGTTAAGAATCATATATATACAGGCATGCAAACAATTTAATTTATTCCGGAGTATTTTTTGTTTCGTTCCTTTTCTCACACTACTTTTCTTGAAGGGTATTTTTTATCTTATAATTACAGGAGACTTGGCGTTGGAATATTAAAACCCGAATAAACTACTACGTCAGAAACGCCAAAGAAAAATATTTGAGATGCATACAGCTGTTTCGGTAGCCTTAAGCGTACCGTCTTCAGTGCAAAAAGTGATTCTTTTTGCACTGAAGACGGTACGCTTAAGGCTACCGAAACAGCGGTATGAATCTCAAATGTTTTTCTTTGGCGTTTATGACGTAGTAGTTTATTCGGGTTTTAATATTTTTTTATCTTCTTTAATAATAATTACATATTGGAGAAAAATACCCTACAAAGAATGTGGTGTGAAAAGAGTTTGGGTGCTAAAAGTACTCCGAAAAAAATAAAAATGTTGGCCTGTCTCTATATACTCTTTCTCAGGAAATAAAAATTCCGTATTTAATCAGTTTATTCAAAAAATCATAAAAAAGAAAGGTATATCATAAAGTACATAAAAATCTGTAACAACATGAAATAAATAGACAGTGTGCTACATGTTTTTCTCAGTCATTTTGGAAAAATAAAATTAACAACACACAAACTTATCAAAAAAATGTAAAACAAATTACATTTTATCTTTATTCTTCGAAAATATATAACCTCTGTAATTATTTTCTTAGTTGTCGAGTCACTTAATAAGAAGGAAAGTTATAATTAATGAATAGCATGTAGTTACTCATTAACTAAAAAAAGATATAGATTTTTACCGAAGTAATAAAAGAGGCTTCATGTTCATATTTTTCAAATACCCTAGAGTATAAATATTGTTTATTAAAATATTATTATTAATAGTAATAGTGTTGTTCTTTTCTTTTATAAAAATTCTTTTTTAATTCTTTTTTTTTTTTTTTTTTTTTTTTTTTTAATTGGCATATAATGGAGAAGAAAATTAAATTTCAAAAGTGTTTATGTCTATTTTATTTTAAACTACACAGTTAAAAAACTCAGCAGAAAAATCTGTGTAATCTAGTATCTTAAGTCTTACGTAAAATTCCAGAGAAAAATGAACGGAGATGCTAAAAAACTTATTTTATACATTCATTTTAATAACTAATATTAATTTAATTAATTATTGGTGAGAATTTAGTTGTACATTCAAATATACCCTAAATCTAAATTTTTATCAAAATCATTCAAAATATTTCTGAGAAAACCGTGTCTCTGCTAAATTTTTCCACGTGTGAAATGAGGTTTAACAATGAACGCTTTTGTTCGATAAAGTGGGGAGGAATCAGATGAGTTTCACATCTCAAATAACATTAATGATAACTTTTTATCAAAATTGTTAGAGCCATTTCCTAGAAAACACAGTTTCTGCCGCAGTTTTGCAACGGGCGGAAGGAGGGTTAACTGTGAATGTTAACTTTCCTGAAGATGGGGAAAAATTAGTTTAGTTGTCATCTAACACCCCTCCCTTCCCAAAACCTTATATACTTATCAAAATCGTTCGAGCAGTTTACAAGTAAACCAAACTCCAGCCATATCTTGCCACAGCGGAGTAAGGATTAACGCAGCAGTGTACACTAACTTTCCTGGATATGGGAATATGTCAGCTAGATTTCTCATAAAAAATGAAGAAGAAAAAACTTAATTTTATTTTTTTATTAAAATTATTTCATTCTCTTCCGAGAAAATCAAGTTTCTGCGGTGTTTTGGAATGGACGCAAAAGAGTTAACACAGAGCGCTAATTTACGTGAAGAAGAGAACTAAATCAAATCGGTTTGTCTTCTCAAACATTTTCTAATTCTAAATTTTTACTAAAATCGTCATCTCCATTTCCTAGTAAACCCAAATTCTGCAATATTTTTCAATCAGTGACTGGTGGGTTAGCAGCGAATGCAAATTTCCCTTAAGATGAGGATAAGCCCAGTCGATATTTCACCGCATAAAAAATACAATTATCCCTAATTTTTACACAAAATAATTATATATATATTTCCGAGTAAACCCAATTTCTGCTATATTTTGCAACAGCAGGATAAATGGTTAAGAACAAACGATAATTTTGCTAATTTGAAAACGAATATTATCGATTTTTCACAAGAAAACACCCTTAAACCTAAACTTTTATCAAAACTGTTATATTTCTTTCGAAGAAAATCCACATTCAGCCACATTTTGCAAGCGGAACGAGCCCAAGATTTCCTGAAAATAACCATATAATTCTATTTAACTTTTCATTCCAAACAACTCTTAACCTCAAACGTTTATCAGAATCTTTATGTCCATTTTAAAGTAACCTCAACTTCTGCCATATTTTGTAACCAACAAATAGAGGGTTAACAGCGATCACCAATTTTTATGAAGATATATAAATCTAATCGACTTTTTTACTCCAAAAAATACTTAATGCGAAAGGTTCATTGATGGGAAAAATCAGCCATTTTGTTAAAAGCAAAATAATAAAGATACAAAAAGGCATTATTTAAAAGGAAAAAGAATATAAAAATACAAAAGCTGTTGTACTGAAGAATACAAGCTGTTTTATTACCTTTTAAAAGCCTAAGACAGAAATACAACGTCATATTTATGACCTGCACCTGCACGTGGAACTCTGAAAGGGGACCACCCGCATTTAAGCCCCACTGGCTACCGCCAAAAAAGCCCCGGCGAGGTCGTAAAAAAGGCACCGTAGTAATCTAGAAGCAAGCAGATTGGTCGAAGAAAGGTCCAATCAGAAGATAGACCCAATGAAAAAAATGCAAGGGGAAAATCTCCTCCAAAAATTATAATGAGAGACTTAAAAAATTAAAGGAGAGAAAAGATTCCTTCAAGAGTCAGAACTCTAAAAAATTGACTTCGTGTGTGCAGACGTAATGTGAGGTCCTGCTATCATCAGTGTGGTGCTTCCTAGCCGAAATGATTCATCAAGGATACTTAAAGATGTGCTCCCTGCTAGCCAAAATATTCCTCTTGTGCCTGGACTGTGACATAGCATCTGATAAATCTGGTGAGAATTTCTTACATTTCTCGGTCAGTAATTTTACCGTGCAATGCTGGTAAAGCGCATTTGTTTTCGAGTACTCATCTTTAGCACATTTGAGGCAAAATCAAAGATCATTGTTATATCATTTTTATTGTATTGTAAAATTATAGAATAATCAATTTAATTAATATTTAAAATTTGGATGTTCAATAAAGAAATTAATTAAAATTATATGAATCTGATATTATTTGAGAGTAAATTTATTTATTATTAAACATATTGTTTTCCAGATTAATGTTTGCTTTTAATTAGGATTAATTTTAGGGCATTTCACAACGCGTGCCCGAATATCGAATTGATATTCCAAAATGTACTACCACGAGGATGTCACCTTAGAGCCACGGAAAGGAGGGTAGTCTGATTTTGGTTAATATCCGCCCAACATCTACCCCCTTTGCCGATTTGGTGCCGTGTATTTGGTGACGAATTTGGCACAGTTAACTTTCAAAATTCTTACGCGTTATTTACTAAAATTTAATACCATTAAATTATTAACGTTAAAGGAAAAATAAATAAAGTAAAAATAAAAGATGAGTACAGAGAAAAAAGATTTAAGGAAATATAATTATTTGTACGTATACTAACACTCCACAAATATGTGTATTTTATAATTGGTGTTTTTTATTTAGTTATACATGTGAAATGTGACATGAAAATCAAAGATTAATGTCAAAAATAATTAAATAACAGAATTAATATAGAAAGAAGATATATAGATTATATAGGCTGGTGTGGATATAACATAATAAAAATATGTATGTATATAAGCGTATAGTATAAAAAAAAAAAAAAAAAAAAAAAAGAATAATAATAATAGTAATATTTTAGTATCTTATTTATCTCATGGTGTTATATATATATATATAAATTTCTTAGGATGTGATAAAGAATAATCACTTCATAAATACAATTTGAAAGTGGTAGAATAATGTGTTTGCAAAAAATTTTAAGAGATTTATAGCAAAATTAACAGAGTTATTATTATAAATTAAAAAATTTTTTTTTCAAGAAATTGCATCTTAAATAAAAGCCTTATATACAGGAGTAACAAATAAGGTGCAAATAAATAAATTGAGTAATTAAGAAACTTGTGAAAATAAATTAAAATAATATTTGCAAAAACAGAAAGTTATTCCTGTATATATGCTAATGGTATTTTGTGTAAATATATTTTGATTTTATATACATTGTATTTTATTGCATATTTTGGAGGGGTAATCAATTTAATTAAGCAAAAAAAAAAAAAAAAAAAAAAAAATTCGCGTATGAGATCCTCTATACCGAGATTGGCAAAAAAGAAAATAAATTACGCGGAAAATAAAGAAATAAAATTAAACGAAATTTCTAAAGAGAGGAATAAACCAATAAAAAAAATGGCAGACAAAATTGTAATAAGTTATGATACTATCCTGAATAGTCTACCCAACTTCGACGGAAAAAAAAATAATAATATCGTAAACTTTCTAAAAGAATTCGATACGCTAGCTGAGGAAATTAAGTTGCCAGAAAACTTAAGAGTAATATTGTTAAAAGCCAAAATAACGGGCCAGGCAAAAGAAAGCCTAATTAACGACGAAGACACAAATAATATTAACAACTATGCTGACATTAAACAAAGGTTACAAGAATTATTTAAAAGGGAAATCTCTTTTGACATCTCACAAAATGAATTCATGAATTTGAAACAAATACCGACACAATCAATAGAAGAATTCACAAAAATATTCAACAGGGCGGCAAACAACTATTTAAAAGATTCAGGCCACTCAGAAAAAACTGGGGCGAAACAATTTCTAGACACGATTAAATTGACAAAATTTTTAGAAAGCATAAGGCAAGATATTGCATTAGAAGTTAGAAAAATGGCACCGGACTCGATAGATAAAGCAATTAAATTTGCTAAACAAATCGAAAGCGCTTTTAACGCTTCTAAAATAGAAGAAATTAACACTACTTCCAAAGAGGAAGATAAACTATATGAAATGCTCCTAAACATGACAGTCAGACATAATGAAGAATTAAAAGAAATACAAAAACAATTAAAAGAGAGCAAAGAAATTCAGTTTAAACAGACACAGGTACCAAACACAGAAAGTTGTCATATTTGTAAAAAAAGAAATCACACAACAGAAAACTGCTGGTTTAATGAGACAAATAAAAACGTAACACAAAATAAACGGAAATATCAAAATAAAGATTTAAGGGGAAATAACTCATATCAAAGTAGGTTCCCAATAACAAACCCTCAAAATTATCAAACTTATCCTCCTGTGAACTATTATTATAATTACCCACCGCCTAATAATTTTCCAAATTATGCTGCACAATCCCAAAACAGTCCCCACTTCGAAAATTTTGCTTATCCACAACATTACACAAATCAAAATGGATATAATCAAAACAATAGGGGTGCTAGACCCAAGACAACATACAAAAATCAAGGCTATAAAAACCAGGAAAACTACAAAGGAGGTTTATAAATAAAACAATAGATAACAATAATTCAAGCCCATATAAACCTCCAAATTTCGGGCTTAAAACAAAAAATAATATCTACGGAAATTCATACACACAGAAAAAAAATTACAAAAAACATCACAGTAAACAGTATGACACAATAGCCAGTGTCAGCGACGGATCACAACTACCGCTAATTAACGTAAAAATTAAAGACTTAGAGGTAATAACTTTAATTGATTCCGGAGCTAGTTTATCAGTCCTATCACCAGACATTTTCCAAAAATTAAAAGAAGCAAATGTTAAAATAAAATATCTAGCCAGACAAGTAAGGATTCATACGTTAAACAATGAAAATATACCATTCAAAAAATGCGTAAAAATATCCTTTAAGATACAAAACATATTCGCAACTGGAACATTTTACGTTACAACAAGAAACCTAGATAAAAAATACAAGATCATACTTGGATATGATTTTCTAAAGAACAATCACGCAATATTAGATTGTGAACAAAAGGCCTTATACATAAAAAACAAAGAAATACCCTTAGAAGGCACGGACACAGTACGAAAAAGAAATGAAAATGAAATAAATGTCATTTCAGAAATTGTAAATACGCAGACACAGAACTCACAAAATAATAGTGAAAATACTATGAGCCAACAAAAACCCGCAAAAAATTCAAATAATGACGAAATTCAAAATGATTTCACAGAGAATATAGAGAACAAAAACAATAATACAAATACTCAAAAAATCAAAGAAAAAACAAATAAAAAAAATAAAAAGAGAATTTCGCATAAAAACATGATTATGCCAAAAACGGACAAAAAATATGGCTTAGAACCAGGTGAAACAAAAGTAATTACATTAAAATGTCCACCCAGTTTACAGCCAAACCAAGTAATTTTATTAGAACCCCTAAGGCATAACATTAGGATTAAATATGACCAATCCTTACATCAAATCAATGAGAAAAATACGATACACTTAATGGTTCAAAATGATAGTGAAGAAAAAATAATGATAAACAAAAAAATGAATATTGGAAAAATATGCACAGAATTTGACATAAAATTAAATGGATCAAAAACAGATAACACTCCCAAAGTATATGAAATGAACAATTTAACAATGAGTGAAATTCAAGAATTAAGAGAAAACGAATTCAATTTACAAGATTTTGATCTAGAACACTTAGATCAATCACAAAAAATTAAATTTCAAAATTTACTAAAAGATAATATACAAGCGTTCTCAAAATCATACAAAACCTTGGGACAGACTTCAATAGTGGAGCCCAATTTTAAATTACTCCACGATTATCCAATTTCTACTCGACCTTACAAAATTCCGCAAAGTGTAAGAAAATTTGCACAACAGGAGATAAACAAATTATTGGACGCAAACATAATAGAAAATACAACGTCAAGCTACGCATTTCCGGTTATATTTGTAAAAAAAAAGGCAAACTCAAAAACTAACGACCCTAATAAAACTTCGTACAGGTGTGCTATAGATTACAGATTGCTAAATAATATTTTACAGGGCGTACCATATCCCATTCCGGATATTAAGTCACTTTTACAAGATATAAGTGGCAAAAAATATTACACAGTGCTGGATTTTCATTCAGCCTTCTTCCAAATAAATTTAAAAAAAGAAGACAGACCAAAATTAGCCTTCATTACTGAATTTGGTAAATTCCAACCTACGCGACTAAATTTTGGTAATAAAATAAGCACATCAGTATTTGCGGAACTAATCGATAAAGTGCTAGGAAAATTTGATCAATATAAAGTACGTTATTTCATTGATGATGTTATAATAGCAGCTGATAGCATCAATGAAATGTTAAACTTATTACAACAAGTACTAAGCACATTAATTAAAGAAAACCTAACAATCGAACCTTCAAAAATGCAAATATGCAAACAAGAAATAGAATTTTTGGGATTTAAAATCAATAAAAATGGTTATGCACCGGCCAATAAAAACATTCAAAAAATTCAAAAATTAGAAAGACCAAAAAACAGAAAAGGCGTAAAATCTTTACTGGGTCTAACAAACTATTTCGCATCACTGATAGACAATTACGCTGAAATAGTAGCACCATTAAATGAATTAACAAGTGAGAAAAGGAAATTTGAATGGACGGAAGATGCCGAAAATGCATTAAAACATATCCAAAAAATTATTCTAAACAGTCCAACTCTCAAACCACCAAATTATGACAAAGAATTTTTTTTAATTACTGATTGCTCAAAAATAGCGACGTCCGCGATTTTATCGCAAGAAATAAATGGCATAATGTACCCTATAGAATTCTATGGAAGAAAATTAAAAGATACTGAACAGCGTTACCCAAGTATTAAGCTGGAATTGCTCGCCATATACGAGAGCATAATCCATTTTAAAAATATTTTAACAGGGAGAAAATTTACGGTAGTGACTGACTCAAAAGCCATCACATATCACTTAAATTTAGAAAAGAATTCAGACATTATAGCCAGATGGTTACTGGAATTGCAATCGTATGATTTCACTGTAGAACATATAGAGGGAAGAATTAACCCTGCCGATTACATATCGCGACATATCAATAACATCACGGAAACAAATTCAACCAACAACTTATTTGAAGTTAATAAAAATTTGTCAGACGAAAACATAAAACTTGAACAAATGAAAGATAAAAAAATATCTAAAATAATATCAGACATAAAAAAAGGAAAATCAAATAGAACAACTCGAAAATTTGAATTAACAGAAAAGGAAATATTAATTTTAAAAAGAAGTACAAATGATAATCAAAAAGAATTATTAATTATTCCAGATTCGTTAAAAAACGAAATAATTAAAGAAGCACATAAAACCCATTTTGGAGTTAAAAAAACCTTGCATTTAATAGGAACGCGTACATACTGGTATGGAATGTACCAAGACGTGAAAAATCATATTGCAAATTGCGTTGAATGCATGAGACACAAACAACACACAATCCCCAAAATTGAAATACAAAAAATGAAAAAAAATTACAAGCCAGGGGAAGTATTACACATAGACCTCATAGGTAAGTTACCTATGACTTTTAAAAAAAACATATTTATAATGGTTATAATTGACTCCTTCTCGCGTTACATGGAGGCAGTGCCACTCAGAAATGCGGAGTCACAAACCATATTAAACGCATTAACAGAATATATAGCCAGATTCGGCATGCCAAGAGAAATACATTTAGACAATGCACAGTACTTTAGAGGCAAAACATTCACAGAATACATGAAACAATTAAATATTAAATTACATTTTAGTTCTATTTATCACGCTTGCTCGAACGGAATTGTAGAAATTTCAAATAAAATAATAAAAAATTCACTAGCCGCTATGACAAAAACAACATTTCAATGGGACGAAAAATTAAATTTTGTGAAATTACACTATAATGCAACAATACATAGAGCAACAGGTTTTTCTCCCGCTATGGTTTTTTTTGCTAGAGAAATCAACACACCATTTAATGCATTCTCAGATGCAACAAAAATTACCACTGACAGCTATACAAATAAGCGTCTGCAACACATTCAGAGTGTAAAAGAAGCCGCACTAAAAAATCAACTTCAAATTATGAATGAGTATAACAAAAATTTAAAATATAAGGACAGAGACCTAAAAATTGGACAGACGGTATATATGAAGAGCCTTAGAAGGCCAAATATATTTCAGCCTAAATTTCTTGGCCCTTTCTATGTATTGAAAATACTGCGCAACATGAATATTGTTTTGAAAAACGCTCACGACAATACAGCGAAACCCATTAAGGTGCACATATCTAAACTATATGCACCAAAATATGCAAAATAATACAAAAAAAAAAAAAAAGTGTATATATAGATACAAATTATACATATGAACTATATTACAAAATCAATTATTTTACTATTTACAACCGAGAAAAATAATATGTGTAAATACAATAATTATTCAGTGAAGAATGAGATAGACATGAATTTTCAAAAAAAAAAAAAAAAAAAAAAAAAAAAAAAAAAATTGCAAGACACACAAGGAAAATGTAAAGCAATGCTCAATGTAAATAAACAAACAAATAAATGATAAAATATCAGCAGAAAAAACTAGCAGGTAACGCACATTTTTCCGAAACACGTTGATTGTAAATACATAAAATAAATATATATATAGATTTTTTTGTCATAGGGGCAAGGTTAATAAGAAAACGTAAATATGTGTACATAGAAACAAAAACAGAAAAGGTGTCTGTATTCATAATGGCAAATTAATAAAATAAATATGTATAGATATAGAATAAATAAAAGTAAATCTGAACGTGACATAAAAAAATACATATATGTATATATTTAGATACTTAAATATCTTTATTCATGCATCTCATAAAAGAAAATAAAACAAATAAAATAAAATAAAATAAAATAAATAAAAATAAAAAACAGACAAAAGAAACTAGCACAAATGAGAAATAGTAAGGCAGGAAAGAAAACTCATGCAAAAGAGAAGGAGCGTGCAGATCAAAATGTAAACAGAGAGGTTACTCGTTTACAAGAGAGTTACCATGACAACGAAAAAAGAGCAGAATGAAAACGACGGGACAGGTTAGGAGAAGAAGGAAAATATCACGAAAGGAAAAAAAAAATACTTACTAATCCTAGGACGGACTTCGAGGTAAAGGAGCATGGCAGAAGGGTGACGATAAAACGCTTGAGAATACAGGAAAGTAGTAGCCGCATTTCTGCAAAAGAAACGAATTATGACTCAAGATATCAAGTGAAACGTAAAACATGGAAATTAAAACATTCACAACCATTCACACTTTAGAAAGATTAAATAATATTTTACTTGCAGAACTATATAATGGTTGTAATATTAGTAAAAGGCGCATCATTTCACACTTAAACAAAGATGCATATATTTCCTCTAATAAGTTAACAAAAAAAAAAAAAAAAAAGCAAAAGCGGAGGATTAAGATTCATTATAGCTATACACTATATATATAAATATATAAAAAAAAAAAAAAAAAAAAAAAAAAAAAAGGCAAAAAAAGCGGAGGATTAAGATTCATTATAGCTATACAGTATATATATAAATGTATATATAAAAAAAAAAAAAAAAACTTAATAGCTTAGGATTACAATTCAGTAGATTTATATACAAAAAAAAAAGAAAAAACCCGTCACTGTAAAAATATTAATCTCTAACACTCGCACACACATATGCACGTAAATAAAAAGTAATAAAATAACGCAAAATTACCATATTAATACAGAATGGTCTAAAAAAAAAAAAAAAAAAAGAAGGTAAATTAAATGCAGATTAGGTACAGGTAAACGAATAATTAATAGATAACCTACATTTTATAATAAAAACACTTTTACATAGCCTACCTTAGATCAGGGTTCAGAACACAGCCAAGATAATGAGGTGGCCCTTTGGTCGGGCGCAGGCGTCTTCTGCCAAGGGGGGTCGACCCACACTCGATACTCTGGCGTACCCTGCCAAAACAAAAGTCAAGACTGGACAGAATTTTATCAAAGCAAAACAAAAATAAAATAAAATAAAATAAAATAAAACACAACATTCAATGGGTTAAAAAAATCCACAATACAATGGAATCAATATACGCAAATTATGAGCAGATCTGCATTTATTATTCACACATAGTAAAAAAAAAAAAAAGTAACATTAATAAATAAACACATGAATATACACAGAAATATACACAAACAATCTTCTACATTATTCTACGCTCACGATTCCTAATCAAATATGCGAGAATTACGCAGCGCTAGGAAGCAAAAAAAAAAAAAAAAAAAAAAAAAACGGAGTCCGAAAAATACAGAAAAATCATGCAAAAATCAAGCAGCAGCGGAAGGAACGTAAGATAATAGAAAATAAAGCAAGGCGAACGCAAGTTAGACAAAATAATACCAAATTATATAAAATAAACAAACAAGAAATAAACCTGCAATGAAAATACATTAATAAGAGCTGAAAGAAAAAGCAGATGCATATTAATAATAACGCTGCAAACAGAATACATTAAAAAAAAAAAAAAAAAAAAAAATGCGATATAGCTCACGCTTATCCAAGTCAATGATGGCGTCAGTGTAGATCAGATATATATATTGCGAGGGGCATTCAAAATTCCACGAAGCACACACATGAAACAAAAAAATAACAAAAGGGATTTATTAAAGGATAATGGATAGCACAATCACCTAACTCAAACATAGGTGAAGCAACAAAGCTTAAGCAAAGCAATAAAATATACATATAATAAAATTAAACTCACTTGTAAAAAAGTAAACAAATTTCTAATCCGATAAACGCGTGTGTCTCTGCGCTTCTCTCGAGTAAGTAACAGAAGAATCTTATCTCAGCTCTCCCCCCTAAAGAAAACGATTATAACAGGATGTACTAATCATTAGCGCTGGTCAATTCCCACGACATAGTGACGCAGGCGAAAGAGGGTTTGTCACCCCCCATTACAAAACTGCAAAACAGCTCTCGGAAGTTAAAATTAATATTTCAAATAAAGCGAGGGACTTTTCAAAAAAAAAAAAAAAAAAAAAAAGAATACTGCCTTAATGGTAATAAAGACATACTACCAAAACGATTAAATACATTCATGATATCATGTAATATACAAATTTTTTTTATTATTGGTACTATACACTGAAAGTAATGAATGATATGTATATAGAAGGAATGCATACACTTGTAGAATTTTGCTAACAATTCAGAAAAAGTACTATTATATGTGAATTTATTGTATTGTATATATATTTATAAATGTTAAAAAAAAAAAAAAAAAAAAAAAAAATGAGTGTTGGTATACGGTATAAATAGTTATAATTATTGAATTAAAATGCAAAAGTAATAATAATAATCTTTAGCATATGATATACTGACCGAGTGAAGTAACACTATACAATATGTGTCACAAAAAAATTATAAACTGAAGAAAACTTACAAACTGTTGGCACAAGCATCGGCTAAATGCAACGACAGACCATAAAACTGTCTATCACAAATTCATGATCACAAATTGAACTATCTCAAAAAGCAAATATTGAAACATTTACATATTTGGATCAACTATGCATGATAACCAATTAATAAACAGTATTGAACAGTATATTATGAACTATCATCAGTTACTATTGAACTAAACTTCATGAACAATTAATAATCCAGTGTCGAACTGTACGCTCATTAATCATTATGCATATATATACAAGGAGCTCATAGTGCTCAACTACATCACAAGGACTCTAATGTGCACTAAAAAACAGTTTAGCACAAATATGCATAAGAAATTTACTGACCAAATACACCAGATTACTACGACAACTAAAGGACTCATAATGTATTGAGATAAAGAAACTGTCTCAAACTTATTCGACAGGGGGATAGGCTGATGGGAAAAATCAGCCATTTTGTTAAAAGCAAAATAATAAAGATACAAAAAGGCATTATTTAAAAGGAAAAAGAATATAAAAATACAAAAGCTGTTGTACTGAAGAATACAAGCTGTTTTATTACCTTTTAAAAGCCTAAGACAGAAATACAACGTCATATTTATGACCTGCACCTGCACGTGGAACTCTGAAAGGGGACCACCCGCATTTAAGCCCCACTGGCTACCGCCAAAAAAGCCCCGGCGAGGTCGTAAAAAAGGCACCGTAGTAATCTAGAAGCAAGCAGATTGGTCGAAGAAAGGTCCAATCAGAAGATAGACCCAATGAAAAAAATGCAAGGGGAAAATCTCCTCCAAAAATTATAATGAGAGACTTAAAAAATTAAAGGAGAGAAAAGATTCCTTCAAGAGTCAGAACTCTAAAAAATTGACTTCGTGTGTGCAGACGTAATGTGAGGTCCTGCTATCATCAGTGTGGTGCTTCCTAGCCGAAATGATTCATCAAGGATACTTAAAGATGTGCTCCCTGCTAGCCAAAATATTCCTCTTGTGCCTGGACTGTGACATAGCATCTGATAAATCTGGTGAGAATTTCTTACATTTCTCGGTCAGTAATTTTACCGTGCAATGCTGGTAAAGCGCATTTGTTTTCGAGTACTCATCTTTAGCACATTTGAGGCAAAATCAAAGATCATTGTTATATCATTTTTATTGTATTGTAAAATTATAGAATAATCAATTTAATTAATATTTAAAATTTGGATGTTCAATAAAGAAATTAATTAAAATTATATGAATCTGATATTATTTGAGAGTAAATTTATTTATTATTAAACATATTGTTTTCCAGATTAATGTTTGCTTTTAATTAGGATTAATTTTAGGGCATTTCACAACGCGTGCCCGAATATCGAATTGATATTCCAAAATGTACTACCACGAGGATGTCACCTTAGAGCCACGGAAAGGAGGGTAGTCTGATTTTGGTTAATATCCGCCCAACATTCATCAAAATTGTTATATCCATTTTCGAGAAAACCCAATTTCTATCATATTTTGCAAACGGCAGTTAAAAGGTTAACAGAAAACAGGGAATTTGTTTTATTATAAGGTTAAGTCTAATTGATTTTTTCCTCAAAAATCATTTAACCCCAAAATTTATTCAAATCGATACATCCATTTCCGAATAAACACAATTTCTGCCATACGGTGCTACAAGCGAATAAAGGATTAACTTCGAACGCAAATATTCCTCAAGATAAAGATAAGTCCAACCAATTTAGAATCCCAAAAAACACTTAACCCTAAATTTTCCTTAAAATCGTTGTTTCCATTTCCGGGTAAACCCACTATCTGTCATATGTAGAAAATGGCAGATAAAGGGTTAACAGCGAACACAAATTTCCCTGGAGATGAGGATAAGTCCAAACATTTTTTTAAACCCCAAAAAGCCCTTAACCTCAAACCTTCATAAAAATTATTATATCCATTTCCGAGTAAACCTAATTTCTGCCATATGTTGCAAGTGACTGATAAAGAGTGAACAGCGAATGCGAATTTTCCTGCAGATGAGGATAAGCTCAATCTTTTTTTTTTAGTCCCAAAAAACCTCTAATCCTAAACTTTTATGAAAATCATCATATCTATTTGAGACGAAGCGCAATTTCTGCCATATTTTGCAAAGGGTCGATAAAGGGTTAACAGCGAAAGAGAATTTTCCTGAATATGAAAATAAGCCCAATCCTTTTTTATCCCAAAAAAATCTTAATCCAAAACTTTCATCAAAAGTTTTGCATCCGTTTGGGAATAAACCCAATTTCTGGAATATCTTGCAAGTGGCCGATAAAGAGTTAATAGCGAAAGCGAATATTCCAAAAAGTAAAGATGAGGGCAATCTTTTTTTTTATACTTTTTTTTCTTTTTTATCCCCAGAAAACCACTAACGCAAAACTTTAATGAAAATTGTTATATTCATTTCCGAATAAATCCAATTTCTGCCAGATTACGCAAGTGGCCATAAAGGGTTAACCAGTTAGTAGTCGCTAGTTGGTCGATTTGCCGCCCATCCTTTAGTGTTGCCAGATTTTTTTTATTCAATAGCCACCAAAAATTTTTAGAAGTTTCATTTGATATACATAAAACGCGAATAAAATCACAGGAACGTTGATCACATCACTTCTTAAAATTATTGGTGAGAGTTAAATAAAAAGTACGCAATCTGTAATAGGTGGCGCTGTTTATAGCGACTACTAACGGGTTAATAGCGAACGCGAATTTTTCTGAATAAACCCAATCGTTCTTTTATTCCCCCAAAACCTCTAACCCCAGACTTTCATCAAAATCGTTAGAGCCGTTTCCGAGATCCCTAAGACAAGTATCTTATATAACTCATAAGATGCATTTGTTCAATATAAGAGAAGGGTATGATATATCTGCCAACATTCTAAATAATATTCCGTAAAATTGTTAGTAACTGCCCTTTATTCCACACCACTTCATTTTTGAAGAAATTTAAATACTGTAGAAAATAATGTAAAAATAGACTGTGTAAAAAAAAAAAAAGCGGATACTAACAATTTTACGAAATATTAGAATGTTGGCAAGTATGCTATTAGTGAGAATATTTTTTTTATGACCTTTATTAATTATACTTTAGTGGCTATGGCATTTTACTAATTGTATAATGTTTTGAATAGATTACATTGTTTCATAACCCGCGAGAATTTTAAATTGTAGAAATACTTTCAATTCAACTTTATCAATAACATGCTTAATAGTTAATATTTATTTTTATTAAATGGTTTTATTTTAGATGGTAAACATATATGGTAGGAACTGTAATAATTTCTAATTTATTCCGTAATATTAATAGTATCCACCATTTATTTACATTGCTTTTTAAAAGTAAATTTCTTATAATTAATCGGAATTAGACATTGGACAACAATTCCCTACGAGAAAAAAGTGGCGTGAAAAAAAGAAAGCAGAAGCTAATAATAATACGGAATAAATTAAAAATGTTTGTCACTCTGTTTAACTCATCTTATTTATTTAATTATTATGTTATCTTATTAAGTTATGCGTGCATGATTTTCATTTTTCTAGTGTAACATATAATAAACATTGCTATTTATGTTATAGTTAAAATTTCAAGCCAATTTTCTAATCAAAACTCATCCACGAGCTACATGGAGTTCATGCGTGCAATGTTAAAAGACCCTTTTATATTATTCTGATAACAATAGTTATTTTCTTTTGGTAAATAATAATCAATATTTAAAATTAAATTTTAGGTTTCTTATAAAAACTCAAAAAGAAAAATTACAAGATTAACAATAATATTTCTCTTATATTGTAAGATATGTAAAAAATCTCATTGTTTCAAATCTTTTCTTGAGACTGATATATGCAGATCATTAAAACAAATTATTACTTTAATTCCCATGAAGAAACTCCAATAATTAATTTCTAACTTGTCAAGTCGTTAAATTAGAAAGAAATTATTTATTAATGAACATATGTATTTATTCATTAGTTATCGTAAAAGAAAGAGAGAAAAAATTGGTTTTTTCTTCAAAGAAATAAATGATGTCTTATTTTCTAATATACTACTGAAAATGTTCAAATGAAAGAAAGTACCTTGTTAAAACAAAATTAAAATAAAGCTTAAAATTTTACCTTTTTTCTTAAAATTTTTCTACCAAAAATAAATATTTGTAAATGAGAAACACAATTGGTTTTGTGTTTTTGTAACAGCCTATTCAATGACTTTTTAGTTTCAATTTTGGCAATAATAATAATAATAATAATAATAATAATAATAAAAAGCTGTAATGTGTAAGATGAATGAAATGGAGGAATAAAGCAGTTTATGCGCTATGTGAAAAAGAATGGGGTTAAATCAGCACAGTATATGCTCAAATGGTTTAGAAACATTTTCTGTGTAAAGTGATTTTTTTTTTTTTTTATCAAAAGCAAAACCACATTTGTTTTAACACTTTCCAAGAAAAAGAAAAGATTTTAATGACTTTGGTATGTCAGTCTGTCCGTCTATCCACGCTGTAGCTCACTTTAATATTCTTAGAATTTCTCCAAAGCACCACTTGTTTGTGTAAAGTTACATCCAGAATTATTATTGAATAATGTTGCTTTCAATGAGAACTATTTCTGTAAAATATATTTTAATACTTTTGTAATACACAATATACTACGGTATTTAGATTTATTATAGATATGCATAAAAACATGTTTTCTATAGAATTTGGTAAATTTATAGCGTCATGAAATAATATATAGACACATTAGCGGCTATAATTGAAAATTTCTAGAATTCCATTTAAAATTGTGTTAAGCGTTTGCAACTTTTTTTTTTTTTTTTTAATTATTTGAGAATGGTCATTGCATCTGTTTGTCACTCTGTCCAATCTTTTGTGCTCTAGTTTTCGTTAGAATAAATAAAACTCGTTGAAATTGATATGCATTATTTAAGTTCACCATGAAGGGTTTCCTGTCGAAAATGGTAAAAATTGTGCAATAGGGGTTTATAAAAGATTTTCGATGCGTTAAGCTCTACGGCACCTTTATAAATAATAGTAAAGTTTCAGCAATAAAATCAGTGATCTCCTTTTAAAATAATGCAACTTATATATTAGGGATTAAAATTTTAGTTTAATTTGTACTGTTCCCCGAAAATAATCAATTCTTTATCATTTGTAATTCAACCCAGATTGTTTATATTCCAAAGCAATTATAAGAATAATTACATTTATATTTTTACCGATAATTTTTATGTCTTGTCAAATAAAAGACCTGAATAAAGAAAACAATTTAGATCATTAGAACTTATACAAAACTGTTCCATTACGTCACGTACATGAAGAAAAAAAAAAAAAAAAAACTGAATAACCCTATATTAAAATGCATGAATCTGAATTTATTACATTCCCCGTTACGAGTTTGGGATTTTATAAACTAACCGGTAAATGTGGTAAATATTCAATAATTTATCACATTTACCAAGTTTAGTGGTGATTATTAATAATCACCAGTTTATTACATTTACCGTAACATCTATAAATCATAGGTGCCATGCCTTCCGTTTTTCAAGGGAGACTTCATACCGGAAAAAATTTAAAAGTATTTTCAGTTTATTTAATTATCGAAAATATAGGGGATAAATTCCTTTAAAAAAAATATTGGTGAAAGTTTTGATTTATGAATTAGAGAGTTTGGCAGCTTGATATATATATATGAGGAGCAAACATTCAAATCGTGTTTTCTCCTTCGGATACAATTGTTCAAACAACATAAAAAATAAGAAATTAAAAAATAACTAAACTGAAAACCTAATTATCATTTGTTTAGATCTATTACTAGATACTTGGAAAATATGTAGGTATATCTAAGAAGATATGCCTATTATTTTCATATTAAGTTTAAAGAAAAATCAAATAGTGTGTACATAAATGCCAAAATAATTTGCCATTTATGTACACTAAACTATATAGTACTAGCGTGTCAGGAAGTTACATTTTTAACATTATAAAATAAAATTATTTAAAGATAGAAGAAAGTATTGGTTTCGTAAAAAACCCTAACACGATTTGAAAATTTTTAGAAAACGTCTGTCAGTCTATCGGCCTGTCCGTCTCTGTGTGTGTATGACAAAAACTTTGTTTCGACTGTATCTCAGAAACTACTGCACATAATTTTATACAAATAGGTGTGTAGTTACATATTGGCATGAAATTGAAAAAGAATTATTTATAGTAGTAATATCCAACTATGAAAATATTTTTGAAATTTTTCTCTTGGGGAAGTATTTACCCATCTAGCGAGGGGGGGGGGGATTTTCAATATAGGTACATTTCAAAGTAACTAGTATATACCTTTAAAACGAAGGGTTGAACAGGAAAAAAGAAAAAAAAAACCCTCAATATTTGAGGTATTATTGTGAGACTTTCTTTGAATATTTAGTATTATACTTCTATGAAAAAAAAATCGCCGTCATTTATCATGAAAATTAATTCCAATAAATAATAATTTCATTAAATTATTTCTACAGAAGGATTTAGTACAGAAAAATGGAGAAAAAAAATTGTGAAGGCCACAGCCACAACATATATTTTTTTATTATTATTGAAGATATTTTAATTATTATTGCAAATTTCTAACAAAATATATTAATAAAATGAGACTTTTGTCTGTAAATTTGTCAGAATCAAAAACTTTTGCGATATTTTCTCGTTTCACACAGCATGAACGCCAAAAATGACTTAAGAAAATTTTGCCTGTGTGCATGGGTGTGTGTGTGTGTGTCATGGTGTCTGTTTGTCTGTAACGCTATTTTTGTCCGGGTATAACTTCAGAACGGCTGGACGGAATTCAACGCGCTTGGCAGAAATTTAGATCTCTATCCAACTTAAAATTATATCTATCAACTTTTTCAAAATTCCCCTCAGTTTCTCTCGTGTGTGTGTGTGGGTGGGGGGGGGGGGGGGACAAAAGTCAAAAACACGTTTGAATTCATAACTCGGGTCCAAATTACTTCACAGTAAAGGAATTGCACATGGGAAGACTAGGCATGAGTACAAATAAAATCTTATCTGCGATTTAGGAATTTTCGACTTTTAAGGAGAGGAGGAGGAATTCGATGTTTGGCGGGAAATTTTGCAAATTGCGGTTTGTTGAGTAGAACTCTACCAAAAAATGGAAGAAAAATGTTAAAAAGAGCTATGCGACTTTCTTAGAATATTTCCAAAAACTCATTTGGCATTTGTGATTTACTTTTTTTTTTTTTTCTTTTTTTTTGGGGGGGGGGCGGTTAAGAGGTGGCAAAATAGTTCCTTTTAGCGTTAAATTTGTCCTGACAAATCTATGGGAGCTACGGTCACGAATTTTAGTGCTTGGATTGTTTATATGTATCCGACGTCTAAAGTAACGAGATTTATCGAAATTATCCCTGTTCTCTCCTAGGGAGAAGGGGGACAGAAGGTTAAAAACATCTTTGAAAGTATTACTTGGTTCCAAATTACTTCACAGTGAAGAAATTGCACATGGAGAGACTACACATGAGTACAATTAAAACATTATGTACAATTTAGAAATTTCAATTTTTAAAGAGCTTGGGGAGAAAAATCGAGTTTTGGACGGAAATTTTGAAAATTCTGGATTTTTGAGTAGAATTCTACCAAAAATGGAACAAAGATGTTGAAAACAGCCATGCGTCTTCTTCATGGTATTTTCAAAACACGTTTTTGATTTTCTATAATCTGCCTTTTTTTTTGGGGGGGGGGGAGGGCATATGTGTTACGAAGGCCCAATTCGAGACACCCCTTTTAGCACTAAATTTTTTCTGGAAAATTCATGAGGGCTTCGGTCACAAAGTTTGTTGCTTGGATTGTTTATATGTATCCGAGCCCTAAAGTAACGGAATTTATCGAAATCACCCCCCTCCCTTTCCGCCTGGGGAATAGGAAGCAAAATAACCTTTGTAAACATAACTCGGCCCAAATTACTTCAAAGGGAAGAAATTGCACATGAGGAGACATGTTCAATTTGATTTAGATTTAACTAAAATCACGCTTGCAAATGATTATAATACTTACAAATGATTTGAATTTAGATTTGATTAAAAGCATGCCAAAATTTAATGTTTTATTTATACTCATGTCTAAATAAAATCATGTACGATTTTGGAATTCTTGATTCTTACAGAAGGGAGAAATAAGATCGTTTTTCGGGGGGAAACTTCAAAAATTCCGTATTTATGAGTAGAGCGCTCTGCTAAAAATGGTACAAAGGTATTTAAAACAAGCATGTGTCTTCGTTAGGATATTTCCAAAAACACGTTTTCGTTTTCTTTGTGATTTTCGAATTTTTTTTGTTTTGTTTGGGGGGTGGGGGGTGGGTGAGGAGGGGGCGTTACGAAGGAACAAATTCGAGACCCCCCCCCTTTTTAGTGCTAAATTTTTCTTGGGAATTGTACGGGATCTGTGGTCATGAAATTTGGTGCGTAAATTATTTATATGTATTCGACACTTACTGTAACGGGATTTTACGAGATTTCCCCTTATCCCATCGGGGTTTGTGGTAAACACGTGTAAAAACATGTTTTCCCGTTTGAATTCGCTTTAAATTATCTTAGATTGGCGAATTTCGGTGCGTCGATGTTGATTAAGTGTACGCATTATGTACATTCGTGGCATTTTGCAAAACTTTGAACTTACCCGCTGGAGAAGGGGGCTAAGAAGCGGGTAAGTTGCTGCCGAATGCAGGGTGCCGAATGCAGGGCACCTCCCGTTGCCAGCGGCAAAAACCTCTACTGAACACAGTGGGAACTTTACCTTAGGCTATCAATAATGATATCGGATTTTGATAACTCATCTAACGAGGAAACATTCAAAAGGTGTTGTCTTTAAAAGATATTGAAAAAAATATATGTGATTCTACTCTTCATAAAACACCAGAAAGTGAAAAAATTATCGACTGAAATGAATTACAGCGACCATAAAAAAATTATCAAAATTAAGCATATTTGATGATTTCACACTGCTAGGCGATTGATTTTGAGTACTTGGCGGAGAAGCAAAACACGGTTCTGTTCATACACGGCAACCTTGGTGCCAGCGAAATTATCGACTAACAGAGCTTAATCGCCAAAAATGCCTAATTTTGATATTTTTTTGTGGTCGCTGTAATTCTCTTCAGCTGATAATTTTTTTCACTCTCTGGTGTTTTATGAAGAGTAGAATCACATATATTTTTTTTCAATATTTTCTGAAGACGACACCTTTTGAATGTTTCCTTGTAACTATAAAGCCCGGCGAAGCGGGCAAAGTCTGTTAGTAAAATAATAAATTTGTATATTTAATTCAGCGATGAAAATGATCGTCTCATACGAAAACTGTTTTATATTAAAAGTGTCATACATCATTTATATTAAAGGTTTTTTTCTATTTAAATAGTAAAAAAAAAAAAAAAAATAATTAAATTTCCTTAAATGTTTATCCCGAGTATCTGTAAATTTACGATAATTCTTAGTGAAAAGTAAATAATCGAGATTCTTAGACCTTACTCTGCGTTTTTATCAATTTTTATCATTTAATTTATCATTAAAAATTATAAATGAATATTTCTACTATAAAAGAAGCATTCTAAGTAGATATAATCTCGCCAATAATTAATTAATATTACTCATTAAACTGAATATATAAAATAGTTTTTTTTAAATATCTCCGTTTATTTTTCTCTGTAATTCTACGTATAAGTATTAAGATTATATAAGTATATTTATAAGTATTAAGATTACCAGTAGTTTTCTGTTGAAATTTGTAACAGTGTACAATGTTTCCTAAGTTATTCTTACTATATATATTCATTTGTAAGTAAAGCAAAGGAAAGAACGAATATGTTTGTACCTGGAAGATTACTAATGTCTAAAATTAGTTTCATGAGTTCCTAAATTAGCTGGAAACGATATATTTCATTTTAAACAATTTCTTAAATTTTCTGTTCACAATTTTTAAATTTAATTTGGAACAATAAGCATTAGAATTAAATAATAATATTTTTATTACAAAAAAGCACAGAATTTGGTTATACTATTATGAATAATATAAAAAGTTAGACGAAAAAAGCCTCTGTGGTTTAAAATTTCCCCAAGATTTCCTATTTCTACCTGTATGCATTTTAATAGCGTCTGGTTCATGTTTAAATTTTCCTTTGCAGTAAAGATTTCAGGCAAATGATGTCTACATTTGAAAAAAAAAAAAAAGAAAAATATATTCAAACAGATGAAAAGTCTTGAATTTCCATGATTGCATGATGTGCCTATTTCGAAATGATTCAATGCAATAGCAATTTAAACTCCTTTTCGAATTTTTACGATATAAAACTTCACTAAACAAATGTTTTCAGTAATCAAAACTTAAACATAATAAAAGAAATGCGGTTTATGCTCAATATTTATTTAAATATTATATGAATTTTCCGCTTTGATAGTCACTATATTTAAATAAATCATTTTTTAAATAATAAGTTAACTTTTTTTTTTTTTTTTTTTTTCAATTTCTAAACTTGTTAATAATCCTAAAAAATATTAATAGTTTTTGTTGTTGTAAATGAATTATTTTCATTTGTAAATCATAGCCAGCTCTCAAGGCATTGGTTGTGTAAAAGAGAAATTGTTTTTCAAAGAAAAGAGCTTCTATTTGTTATGCAAATGCATACTTGCCAACATCCTAATTAATATTCCGTAGTGTTGTTTGTCCCGCCCCTTTTTCCACACCAATAATTTTTTAGAGTAATATTCTTTAAATGTATTTACGATTAAATAGGAAGCAAAATACTCTAAAAAGATAGTGGTGTCAAAAAGAAGGCGGAGCTAACAATACTACGGAATATTAAATAGTATGTTGGCAATTATGTGCAAATGAATAAAATATGTATCTGTTACGTGCAAAAACAATTTGATAATTACGATTTAAAGCTAATATTACTATTTCTAATTACTTATTTTTTCATTAATAAATAAAAGCCACACACAATCATAAACAAGAATGAAAAATCATGCGATACGCATTGAATATTAACACTTTCCAAATGTACGTAATTGTTATATCGTATAAATTCCAATGCTCTTTGCCGACATAATCACACTGCAGACAGACAGTAGTTCGGAAAGGCATACAAATACAACAATTTAATTCCTAATCATTCTTTAACATTGTTAGAAAGTGCTAAAAATGCTTAACACAAAAGAAAACGTAGCCTTTTTTTCCCAATTGCAACTCTTAATGTATCTGAATATTTTATATCTCCTGTAAATCTGAAGGGTAACAAAATCATATTCTATACAATATATTATTTTAGCATATTAACAATAAATATAAATTTCTTTATGATTTTTACAACAGAAAGTTCTTTAAATGTAATTTATAGAAATGTCTGTCCTAAAATGCGATGCATTGTCATTTATTTTGTTTGTCCCTGTGCACGAACCAGTTGCTCAAAATCTAGTAACGCCATTTAAAATAAGAACATTCTATAGTGAATTTGAATAATATATATAATTTTTTAAAAACTCTGAAAATATCCATTGACGCTGGGGGCAGGCAGACGGACAGATAGACAGTCGGCCAGATAGATACACAAATTTGAATTATTCACACTTAAAAAATTTTAAATCGCTTAATGAAAACGAAAATGCAATCCCAACAAATTTCCCATAAAGATCCTCAATGAAACTGAATATGAACTGACCTCAATGAACTGAACCTGCCGCCGAAAAATTACAAGATTCGTTTCCGAGTGCCAACAATTTTCACACAAGTGCATGTAGTTATGCGTTCACTGTTCCAGAAACATTCCCTTTTCGATTCCCCATCTTCACTCCCCATCTTCTCTGAAATAAGCAGAGCTGCCAACCTAATTCGGCAAATTGTTTGCACCGCCCCTTTTTCAACACCACTTAATTTTAAGAGTATTTGTTTTCTTAATTCATCGTAAATATATTTGAAGAAAATTACTCAAAAAATTAAGTGGTATTGAAAAATGGGTGGTGCAAGCAATTTGCCGGATTAGGTTGGCAGGCCTGAATAAGTAAATCCGTTGGAAACACTGTCATGGGCATTTAATTGCATACCAAAGCCGTGAGAGTAGTTTCACTGATAGCAGCGTAACACAAAGGACCGTATTTTGGCAAGACGTGTATATACGCCTTGGGTAGTTAAAGCATCGTCATAGAGAGACGAATAGATACGACCGGGGTAGTTAAGGGGTTAAAGTAAAATATGAGAATTTTCTGGAAATATATATCTTAAGAGAATGAAAGAGGGCGTTCGTCAGTTTTACGCATTCTTCGTACGGGAAAAATTGCAGTGGTTTCCAATAAAAGCTTTTAAATTACTAAAAATCCATTCTTTGTCCAAAATAAAGGTAAAAGTACTGAATCTTTCGAAATTTAACACATAAAGTTGTAGTAGGGTGATGTCCAGCATTTCTATCCGTTCTTGGCACGTGGAAAATAGCAATTATTTCGTGTAGGAACTCGAAATTTAGAAAAATGTTTCATCTCAGACTCAGATGTTTCATCTCATGAGTATCTTCTGAAATTTAACTTTTAAGGGGTTAAAAGGGGTGTCCACCATTTCTAATCATTTTTCACACGTGGAAAATCGTGGTGGTGTTTCTAACGAATTTTTTAACCTTTCAATTTTCAAAATTTTCAACCGATTGAACAAAACTTGACCTTCGACAGAACTCAGAATAAATAATCAACAGCCCAAATTAATTCGCTTTGCTTTCATTTTTTCATTTTCGTTTTCTCTCTGTGCGAAGAACAGGTCGAACTTCTAGTTGTATTATAATTTGGAGTTATGATTATTATTTCTTACTACTTATTCTATCTCTAGTAAATTAAAGCTCCACACAATCATAGTAAAGCTTAGCAGTTTTATCTATTAAAATGCACTTTTCCTATCGAATGACTTCTAAGAATCGACGTTATTTTAATTTCGATAGTATTTCATTTGGGATGTTTTTTGCAAGTGACATCACTCTAACGTGTTATAAAAATAATTTTGAATTTAATTACATTAAGGCGCTACGTTATTTGGATGTGTACACGATAAAATGTTTAAATCGTATGTATGAAATTTTGGCGAAAGCGTAAATTTAGAACGATTTTTCTTTGAATCATTGCACCGCTTTTTATTAATAATTACGAACTTTTATAAACTTCTGATTAGAAAGAATATATACATTAAAAGCAACCTAAATATCAAATTTGAAGTTTCTAACCACATAATTATTGTGGAAATCATACAAAAATAAGAAATTCAAGAGATTTGTTTTTCCTTGCCTCTCCGATTGCGCATGCGCTATAAATTTGAAACACCCACTGTCTTCAACTATGGTCACAAGCAGTAGCGGAGTCAAGTTTTGTTCAAATCGGTTCAAGGGTTTGGCAGTAGATGTAAGACATACCTACATACCCACATACAATGACTTTTATTTATGTTAAGATTATAAAAATGACATCAATCATGTAAGCTGTAAATTTTTGATTCATTGGTCGTATTGAGTTTTAAAAGTAAAAAAAAATAACCATACCAGAATTTGTTCCTGGAGCCTTTGGTATATAACATATTGGAACTTAGAGTGTTAACTAGCAGATTTTCTGTTAGAATTTACTTCGTTATACTTCACTCATTGGCTAATCCCAGAAAAAAAATGTATAATTTTATTGTATTTTATTATTTGTCGTTTTAAAATCATCGTATTGTTTTAAATGTATCACAAAATGTTCAGAATAATGTGTATATTATATTTTATGTTTTATGTTTATTTATGTCAAAGACTGCCCGGCTGATGATTAAATGCACTATGCTCTTTAATTGACAGATACAAGGCTTGAATCTGGGTTCAGGCCATGCAAGTTTATAATGATACAGACTATAAGAATCATTATAATAGCACTTAATACGCAAATAATACCTGTAGAACGACTCTCCAAATTCACATCAAACTTCATATAAATGAATTAAAAAAGCGTAGAAATATGTCGATGATATTTTTGTATTTTATCACATTCCTCTCAGAATGAAAAAGAACAAAAGAAAGAAAGAAGGAATATGTATCTTAAAACTTTTAACTTAATCCCACTGACAATACAGAAAGAAATAGCATTTTATCCATTAAACTGAAATGCATTTAATATTGCATCAGCTTTATAATAACAAGATATGCAGATCTCTAACTTAATTTGTTTTACATAATAAATATATACTTCCACTAAAGTAATTATGCTAAGATCATTAAACAAAGAACTATCGTCATTTTTATGAATTCTTAAGTAAATTCATAAGATCTTGTTTTAAATAACCAAATTAGTAGTTTAAAAATAACCCTCGCAGTACCTTCTTATACACGCACGTTGCTAATGTCATAAAGGAAATTACTTATTAATATTTTATGAGATGAAATATACGTAAGTGTGCCCCATAGAAGCATCTTGTTCGGTTTTCCGTTTCATCATTTCTGTTTTCAGTATCTTTATTAATTTTTATGACAAAAGATGTTTAACTTTAAAAATTTAAAGATGTAAACAACTATGTAAACAACTTTAAAAGCTTGTTATTGTTGGAATGCGTGACTTATGTCTTTTAATTTAATGCAACTTATTTTGCGTTTTTAAAATGCATTTTATACAAAACTACATTTAATAAATGTATTAAGCAATTATGTTTCTTATTATGTTAAGATTTTATTTTCAAAGAATGATTTAATTTAGAATGATAATGAGTGAAATTAAACATATACATAAGAAATCAATTTTGTGGATGTTTCTTGTAAAATATTTGTTTTCTTTCCTTAAAGGAAAATAAGCGATTTAAAATTTTATGCATTCAGTAGAACGTATTTTTCAATACTTTTGTCATACTGCATTAAATAATCATATGCTTCGTTATATTTAAATTGATTTTTATAATGTATCATGGTCAGCGCTAGGATTTTCAGTTGACAGATACCGAGATTGAATCCTGGTTCAGACCGTAGGTCAGTGATGCCAGATGGTCGAAAATTATTTCCCCAAACAGGTCTTCAAATTTCGCCAAATCAGGGTTTTTTTTTCGAAAAAATCCCCAACTTGATTTCTACTAAAAAGGGAAAATAAAATTTGTTTCAAAAAAAAAAAAAATATATCAAGCAGATTTAAGTGGATTTAAGCTCAGATTTTTCCCCAAATAAAGGAAATTTTTGAAAAAAATCCCCAAATAACAATAAAGCTATTGAAAATCCTTGGTCGTAGGGATAAATCATTACGTTGCCAACATTGACAGAAAGTTGATGAACTCCCCAGATTTGTCCCCAAAAATTTTAGAATTCCCCACAAACATTTGGTCCCCAAAATGGGGACAAAATCCCCAATCTGGCATCACTGCAGTAGGTACCGTTTTAATGATACATAATATGCAAAAATGTCCGTACAGACACGTCAAACCTAAATCCGAATTCATATCAAAAAATGAAAGAAACGTACAAATGTGAACACTGTTTTTGCATTTGATCATATTTCTTTGAGAATGCAAAACGGCAAGACAAGAAAAATAAAAAATAAATAAGTATCATTAAACATTTAAATTAATCTCCCTGACAATATTACAAAAAGAAATGACATTTTATCCCTTAAACTGAATTACATTTAATATTGCATCTTCTTTATAATAACAAGATATGCTTGTCTTTAACTTAATTTGTTTTACGTAATGAATATATAAAATCCCACTAAAGAAATTATGCTAAGATCATTAAACAAAGAACTACCACCATTTTTATGAATTCTTAAATAATAGGAAAGATCTTGTTTTAACTAACCAAATTAGTAATTTAAAAATAACTCTCACAGTATTTTCTTATGCACGCACGTTGCTGCTAATGACATAAAGGAAATTACTTATTATTATTTTATTGGATAAAATATGCGTAGGTGTGCATTGTGAAAATATCTTGTTCGGCTTTCCTTTTCAACAATTTTGTTTCTAATATCTTTATTAACTTTTATGACGAAAGATATTCAACTTTAAAAGTTTAAAATGAATATATTTATGTAAACAACATTAAAAGATTGCCATTGTTGGATTGCGTGACTTTTAATTTAATGCAATCTATTTTGCGTCTTTTAAATGTATTTTATACAAATCTACATTAAATAAATGCAGTAATTAATTGTGTTTCTTATTATTTTAAGACTTTATTTTCAAAGGATGATTTAATTTACAATGATTATGACAGAAATTCATGCATACATGAGAAATTAAGTTTGAGAGTGTTTCTTGTAAAATACTTGTTTTTCTTTTTTTAAATAATTGCAAAAAGAATAATAAGCTATTTAAAATATTATATGCATTCAATAAAGCATATTTAGCCAAAACTTTTGTTCTACTGCATTAAATAATTATATATTCTAATATAAAGAGATTAATTTTGATAATATATCGCTACCTGCCAACACTGGATGTTCTAAAATATATTGACTATAACAAAGTTTTTGTTTGATCGTAGCGAGGATAAAAAAAAAAAAAAAAAAAAAAAAAAAAAATGTTGCATTGGTATTGCTTGGCCCCTAACGACACACCTTCTCCAAATAACATTCTCAGGATGTCTTATGGATAAAAATGATATCTATGGACATCCTATGGACATCTTCAGGATGTATTATGGAAAAGTGTGTTGTTAGGGGCGTTTACTTTTTACATTCGCCAAGTTCGTAACATTAGAAAGAGAAATGTTGAGGTTTTCGTTACGAACAATCACGTGCAATATCTTGAAAAATCTACCATTAACTTTTTGGCAGATTGAATGCTGGCATGATTTCGGCAAGATTTTAGTTCCTGAGAAATGACTAGTTTGCCTAACTCTTGAATGGAAATTAGGTGACAAGAGGGCACTTGATTGATGTTTTGGATGTAAGATGAATGGGTGAGGAATTAATACCATCTTTGTTTAAAAAATAAATAAGGATAAAAAAAGTTAAAACATGTCTTTTCTGAGCCTAAAGAATTTAGATTACATTAGAACTGTATTCAAATGAATACTGCCAAAAGATCAAAGATTTCATTTCAGTTGATTTAAAAGATGTGCGAAAGAAAGCATATAAAAATTTAGAAAAAAGTACATTCAAAAGTTCCTATTTATAAGTTAAAAATAGTTATATCACTGTATTTAAAATAGTTGTCTAAGATAAAATAATTTAATTTACAAATTTATTTATTTAGAAAATTTATCTATCCCTTAGAGATGAAATAAATTTTATAATATGTGGTAACATACGTCATTCTGACGGTTTTAAAGAATAAGTAACAAAAAATAGCTAAAGTTAAAAAAAAAAAAAAAAAAAAAAAAAAAAAAAAAAAAATGCAGCAAATTCCTATGACAGGATACAATTTTTTTTCCTATCAAGTTCCTGGTTTTAGTTCAATAATATCTGAAGGTGGAACTACTGTTTGAAATCCGTAAATCAATGAAAGATAATTGGAAAATTCATTAAATTTTTTTGAATCACAATGTTGTAATCATAGGACAAAATTAACAGACATTTTCTGTAAAAAATGCCTATGGAATAGCTTCACATTCGTGTTTGATTATTTCTTCAATTCTTTCCAGTGTTCGGTATTTTGCTGGCACACTTCATCCTCCAAATGACCCTTAAAGGAAGAAATCACGCTAATTTAGTCTGGCGAGTACGGTGGCCACTCTATTGCATTTCTTGTAAAGCATTGGTAATTTAAAGCAATTATACCGCTGCTAAAATATTCCTGTAAAAATATTTAAAATTTCAGTAGTGCAGTGAGGTTTAGCACCAACTTTCATGGACTAGTATTTTTCGAATGATTCAACCAAACCCTTTTCAGTACTCTAAAACCGTGCAAGATTTGAACATATCGTTTTGAAATCTCTTTAACACGTAGAAAAGATGCGATTATACCTCTTCTGGAAACAGAAAGCCATAGATTTACTTTTTGAGAATAGAGTGATTGTGAAATACACACATAAGGGTTCCCAGTTCCCCAAATTCGCCAATTTTGTTTTTTTACGAATCCATCGAAATGAATACGTGCTTCATATGAAAATCATATAGATATCACATCAATATTGCCACCATCAAACATTTACAGCATTTAGTGCGCAAACATGTCCTTTTTTTGTAAGGATATGGTCTGAAACGGTTTTGTGTTTGATTTTCATATGGGAACAAGGCCAGGCGCGTACGCATTGTTTTATGCACCGTTGTTTTGCTCAATTGACATGCGGATGCAGTTTTTCAGACTGATTTTATAGGGAGCGGGGAATTATTGCCTCAATGACCTGAAAATTCTCTTCTGCAGTAGCTGACTGGTGTCGTCCAACAATTCTGACTTTTTCATAAAAGGTTTTATATTGTATTCGGATTCAGACTATTATAATTTTTTATTTTATTTTATTTTTATTTTTTTTGTTGTTATTTTAGTAAAATATTTTATTTTAGTTATTTAAATCCTTTTCCGCCATCCGAATGCGGCATTTTCAACACTTCCCTACGAAATCTGCTCTTCAGCTCTCCATTGCTCGACGAGTCACATATGACATTCCTTTTAAGTTAATGAATAAACACTTTCTGCGGCAACGTAGTTTGACGATCTGTATACATCAAAACTGAAAAAAAAGAAGAAAAAAATCGAAAGATCTTACCGAGTCATCTGTCAGACATTTTTTAAGTTACTAGGAAATTTGAGAGGAAAATTTATGTCACATGAATTTTCTGCAAGAATTATTATTATTATTTTAACCTTTAACCATTTTCTATTATAACATTTTGAGAGCTATCAGTCGATTTTAAGATTCCCAGTATATAAATAAATAAAAATTAATAATAAATTAGTTTCTAAACACTTTATTTTTATGTATTTGTCTTGTTTTATTATTTTCTTTTAAGCTTTAAGTTCTTTGCAAGTTGGGCTCTGTTCCACATGTATTTTTGAACTCCTCGAAATTGATTAGATACTATTCAGGTTCACTATATCCTGTTTTCTGTTATGCTGGTGTACGTGAAGTTAACAGGAAATTTTAAATGTTCTTAAGAAATAAAAGAATGTATATGGGTGAAATGTATTTTATATAATAAACTATAAACGTTTACAAGATGTTATATTTTACAACTATTAATGTCGAATGTTTGGTTTCAAGAACTGTAGATTAAAATAACACATAAAATGTATTTACTTCTTTCATAACAAGGAATATTGTAAAGTTTTAATCATTACTTTGGATAAATATTAACTAATTCTTGTGTACATAATGTTGTAAATTGCCGAAGTTAATGTTATTTTTCTTTGTATTAGAACACCGTAGATTTTTTTTAAAGATATGTTTTGACAAAATCTGCTGAATATTACAACGACGGTCTACAAAAGGTGGAAAAACATTTGAAGGAATGTTGTCTTGATTAGAACCATCGAGCAACTATGCAGAGAAGTCTGAAGAATGCCAAATAAGTTAGTACCTCGAACGTTTTTCAGTATATTAATTTAGTACTTTACAATATGTCTGCATAAATTGCAATATTGGTTGTGTAAAGCCAGTCGCACACACACACATTTAAAAAAAATGTGTACATGATCAAGGAGAGGTATTTTTAAAGCAAGTTTTAATAATTTTATATAATATTTATACAGTACGAAGTTATTCAAGACGAAATATTTTGACATAGAAGAAGAAATGTGAACCATTTTTTTTATTGGAAAATTTTCTTACCCTTAGTCTATAAAATTATAAAAGAAGTCATCGAAAATCTATATGTAAAACAAGTTCTAGAAGAGTTTCTTGAATTATAATCACCCGATTTGGTAAACGTTATGTTTACAAAAATAAAGCAAGCAAAATAAGACCTTTACAGTTTCCTAAAATACTAAAATTGCTATGAAATAACAGAATTTTTTTAAAGTATTCTACCAATAAAAAAGTACAGTAGAACCTCGATTATCCGAACCTCGATTAACCGAAACTCTCCGTTAACCGAAGTCGGTTTCATCTTCACTTTTTTTTTTCACTTTCTACTATCATCCAAAATTTTCTCTAAACAAACATGTATTTTTAAAGTTTTTTTTTTTTTCCACATTCCTTTTGTATGCAAGCCATCCTTTCCAAACTACGAGTGCTGATAAATATTTTAGATGATTATTGATGAATTCTCGATTATCTGAAAATTTCGATTATCCGAAGTAAGTTCGCTCCCAATTACTTCGGATAATCGAGGTTCTACTGTATTAGTTAACCTATGCTATAAAATTATTTGAGAAAATATTCTGTAACGCAATAAGTTTTTTTTTTTTTTTTTTAAAGTAAAGTTTTAATTCATGTTCAGTCTCAAACTAAAACTCATTATCCTATCACCCAATGAATAAAATTAAAAATCTTGAATAATTTATTCCCAAGTACATAACAGCGGGAATAAAAATTACACTCATTGTTCCCGCATTTAAATATCATCAAGTAAGTTCTTAAATATTTCAAACACGATCTATTGTTTTGAAATTCATCCAATAGTATGTAGCAAGATGCAAGTGGACATGAATAACATTTAATTCCACTGAGGCGTATAATGAATCCATTGGCAGAGACATTCGTAGCTTCGGGCGACAGCATTACATTAGCTGGGATAAAGTGTTTGAGGGGTGTTTTTCTTCTTTTAATTCTCATCAGATAAGTATTGTCATGTTTACGCTACTGAACCACCAATTAAGTTTGTTGAAGATTTGGAGGACTTTGTACTATCTCTTTTTTTACAAGTCAGGAAGTTTTTTTTTTTTTTTTTTTTTTTTTTCTTTCTTTCTTTCTTTGACCTGTAAGGATTCTTTTGAAGTAGTTCCTTGCTAGATAAAATTAAATTAATCTTGGCATTTTAAAATTTCATATTACCATTTTATATTTTGAGGTAAAAGTGCATATTGAATATAAAGTTATACCGGAGCATTATTAGTCCATCAGTTTTTTCATAACACATTCTTTTAGTGTATTCTTTTTTCTTTCTATTATTATTTTATTGTTGTTATATATTGTAAAAAATGTTTTTATAAATAAAGTGGTTTGAATTAAAGGTGTGGCTAAAAACACTCCGGAGTAAATTACAAAATTTAAAAACTAATTAAAGGAGAAAACATTTTTAGAATGTTTTGAAACTGGTATAAGTTATATAGATTTCTTATTTACGATTAATATTAAAAACGGGATAAATATCATTTCTAAGTTTTGCCCGGAAACTCACAAAACAAAATAGATATACAAAGGTCTAAAAAATGTATTTCTTTAAAGCAATTTTAATACCTTTATACTACTGCATAAAGACTGCATTATTAGTCCATACCTTTTTTTATAACACTTTTTTTAGTGTATTCTTTTTTTTTTTTTTAATTATTAACTGTTATCATTATTATTATTTCATTGTTGTTATATACTGTAAAAAATGTTCCTATAATTAAATTGGTTTGAATTAAAGGTGTGTCTAAAGACGCTCCGGAATAAATTACAAAAGTTGAAATCTCTAATTAAAGGAGTAAACATTTTTAGAATGTCTTGAAACTGGTATAAGTTATATAGATTTCTTATTTACTATTAATATTAAAAACTGGATAAATAGCATTCCTAATTTTTGGCCAGAAACTTATAAAACAAAATAGATAGACGAATGTCTAAAAAAGGTATTTCTTTAAAGCAATTTTAATATCTTTATACTACTGCATAAATCGAAATCAACATATATTGTTAAAATGCACAAAAGTCTGTTTCTCATGGTGTATGGTATGATTAGCAATAATGATTGGTTTACAGATTACATAAAAAGTAATTAGATACATTAAGGAATGCAAGGAAAAAGTCCTCAATTTTGGCATTTCATTTCTCCATTAATAAACAAAAACAAAGCTAAATACCTTTTAATGAGTTATTAAGGAGGTAAATTATATTAAACTTGCGACGATTCAAATAAAAAACCTTTTATAATTAAGACGAGGTATTGTATTTTTATTTATTTATTTGGAACTGCAAAAAATTGATTTATATCTTGATACACCGAATCTGAAAATGAATATTTCTAAATAGAAACAAGAACGAAAGGTAATTATTTGTTGCATCATTTAACTTACAGCAATTTTTAAGTGTATGATGACATCTTATTATTATTATTATTATTATTATTTAAATAGGAAAGAAGAAAATTAAAAAAAAAAAAAATTATAGCTTTTTATTTTTTCTAAAGAAAAACCATATAAACATTTATTTTTGTTTTGCCTCAGGTAGTGATGGCCTTTAACTATCAAGCAATTGAAAAAATATTTTGATTTTAATCATGTAGTAAAGAGTCTCGCAAAAGTTTAATTATACTTTTGTTTCTAAAATGAAAGCATTAAAAAGATTTTTTTTTTTTTTTATAACTCTGTATAACGTCTAAAACTTTGCATACGCATCATATGACATACAAAAAAATCCTCGCAGCAAAAAAAAATTATATTGATAAATTTCATCTTGTATTGTATTTCATAATGAATAATCGGAACAACTTGGGGAGAGAGGGGGGGGGGAAGGGGGGGGCGTATATACCAGTCAGCTACGCTAATTAAACCTTATATTAAAAAAAAAAGATGGTTTTCGTATCTTTATAATATATATTAATTTCGATGTGTCATATGTAGTACAAGGAGACTGAAAAAGCTTTAAAATATATCTCCCACAGATCGTAATGCATCTCAAACCGTTTGTGAGTTCCTGCACTTAAACCGATTTCGCTATTTATACCATTTTCAACGAAAACTTGTTATAGTGAACTTAAATAACATAAATTAATTTCATGTCATTCTATAATTATTAATGCAAATTAGAGTTTGGACAAACGAACAGAAAGATTGCCAGATAAACTAATTGTAATCATAATTACTATTAATCATGTTTAGAAAATATTAAAAATAGTTGACACAAACGAAAATGCAATTAAAGCCATTTCCAATTATAGTTATCAATATATCTGAATATTTTCGTATGGCCGTGTAAATCCACACAACCAATTACACCCAGAAACATGCATAAAAGTTTAACCCGTTAGTAGTCGCTATAGACAGCGCCACCTATTACAGATTGCGCACTTTTTATTTAAATCACACCAATAATTTTAAGAAGTGATGTGATCGACGTTCCTTTGATTTTATTCGCATTTTATGTATATCAAATGCTACTTCTAAAAATTTTTGGTGGCTATTGAATAAAAAAAATCTGGCAACACTGAAAGATGGGCGGCAAATCGAACAACTAGCGACTACTAACGGGTTAAAAATGATCCATTAAACGTCTGTAAATATCCTAGAGATATCTATTAGCACGACAAATGTCACTCTTTTTTACATCCATTAGATGTCTGTTACGTATCCGATAAATCTCCAACTATCCAATAATTGGACTTGTTAGATCCGATAGTCATTGAAAATATCTAAATCTTGTTCTGATCTAACATTACACCCAGACAGCACATCGCCTCCCCAGGATATCTTCAAGATGTTTTCTGGATGAAAAGACATCCCAGAAACGTCCTTAAGATGTACTGTGGACAAATTAAGCCTAACTGTGCTGTTAGGGGCATTTATTAGACATAGAAAAAGGCACGTCTAAATTTCGTCTTCATTCAGACATCTAATAGATATCTATAGTTAGTACAGGATATTCAGGACTTTTAATGGACATTCTTTAGATATTTTTTACCTTTTATGGATAATTTGGATGTAATTTAGATGTCTAAAGGATATCAGTGGCTGTATGGGTACTCATACTGCATTGCATATAAAACGTTTTTAGGAATATTAATAAAAAATATCAAGTTCATTATGATTTCTGCAACATAACGGTATTAAAATATGATTTATCAAATTACTTCACATAGAACGCAATGCTTAGGAATTCTTTCGGGGGTTTCTGTACACAAACTACTGAAGTTATTTACACCATTTTCAGTAAGGAACATACCATAGTAAACCTGAATAACATATAACAGTTTAAAGCATTTTTATAAGTATTTATGGAAATTAAAAAAAGATTTCGGATTTTTTTTTTTTCGAGACCTGATACCATTCATGTCGATTCTTATGTAAAATGACCTCCTGAATCCGAATATGGTTGGTCCACATATGTCTTTAAGAACCTAAGAGCCACTGTGCATTGCTGTCTACAAGAAAGTGCGGGGGAGGGGGGGATCTGAGTGGTTCTAACTCGTATAAAAAAAACTATAAATAAATAAATAAAAATTGTATTAAAGGATGGTGTATTACAACATAAAAATTACGGTGTTTTTTATAATGTTTAATGGGATTAACTTTGTTGTTAAATAATAGAAAAAAAAAATCCCTTTTCGGCAAGCTTAAATGCAAAGGTAGATTCCTTTATGTTAATGTTACAAAATTGAAGAAATATTACATATGCATTAACACATACGTAGCCAATGGCTTTGTTCCCACACATTGCGGTATAACTATAGTATCTCCCCATGACTGGATTTGGCGATTTTTCTATGGCGCCGTTTTGAATGATATTTGATGAAAAAATTTGGTGAGCTTGGCGATGAAGAATGGCAGCATTGGCCTCATTATATTTTCTTACCAAGCGAAAACCTTAAATATCTTCTCAGACCAATATTTTGTTTCCACAAGATAAAAAGTCAAAGGAAGCTGTAACGTATTAATCTCAATTTCAATCATAAATTTTAAATTCTTTTCTTGACCGGTGTTCTAAACTATTTACTACAAACGATATTTTTACTGAGACTAACGTATTATTTTAATTACCATATATATATATATTTACTTCTATTCTTGTTTGTTTGTCCGGTACAAATCTTGTTTTTATTAACTTCTATTCTTGTTTTTTTTTTTTTTTTTTTTTTTTTTTTTTTTTGTCCGGTACAAATCTTGCAATCGAATTTTAACTAACCTCCCTACTATCTAGACATTTGAAGCTTTCACAATAGCTCACAACCCGATGACAACACAATACTTCGAAGTCCGATTTTCGAATTTTCGAATAGTTTTCTTATAATTAATTAAAATATGAAAACGACAACCTCGTAATACCTTATAAATAGCCACTAAAATAATAGCTATAGATTAATGGTTGCCAAAAAAAAAAAAAATACGATTTCATTTTCTTTCGACATAAAAATAAATACATTTAAATAAACGTGAACGTTAAAAAATTGTAAAAAGTTAAATTATGCAGCTCACAAAAATTGACGTCATTATCACTTTAAAAATTTTATTTGCTGTAAAATTGATAAAATTTTAATTTTAAATTTCAAAACTGTAGGGAAAAAAAAATGTCGAACTTCCATTTTTTTATGTAAACATAAACATTTCATTTCAAAAGTTTATATTTACAGAATAAATATCCAACTAATATACTAATTAAAAGGAAAATAATAAATATTCTATCATAATTTAAAGTTAAATTTGTTTTCAAATGTCTAATTAAAGTGTAAGATATTGCAGCGGAATATTTGATATATGTCGTCCTTGGCAGAAAGAAAAAAAAAAAAAAAAAAAAAAAAAAAAAGATCGCTAAATTATCTATACCGAACATATTTAGTTCCTTTGAAAAATCATAGTTGTTTCAACAACGTATATTAAGAGAAAAAACAGTAATATGAAACAATATATCGTACAATGCATATTACGAAAATATACATCTGGTTATATTTTCGTATTACATTTTTGATCCCCAAATACAAAAAACTCCAAGGACGACACAATTTTGAAATTAAAAATTAAAAGCTTATCAATTTTACAGTAAAAGTAACTCAATCTAACACATGTAGACAATAACTTATGTATAACTATATCCAAATATGGGGATTAAAATTGGGAAATACTATTTCTTAATTTTTAATATTTTTTACAAAAATTCCATTGGATAATTAACATAGGAAATCTTTTTTTTTTTTTTTGGCCCCACTGACGGTTAGTGACGTCACACTTCGCTTGCGTATAGCTATGGATCAACGATTCAACAGAAAATTTAAAAACATGGTATATAAAAAGTTTTTTTTTTATCTTATAATTATTTTATATTTTTAAATGATTAATTAAAGCTGTTATCATGTTTTTCATATTTTCAGTGATATTTTAGTTCCCCATCATACTATAGGTATGGGGAACTTAGGTAATCGTGAAAAGTTTCGACCTCGGATTTTGACTTTTTTATACGTTTTCAGGTGTGAGGAATCCGAAAATGACAAAATTTGAATGGTGTCTGTCTGTAGGGTGTCTGTTAGTGTGTCAGTCCGTTAGAGTGTTAGTCCGTTAGTTCGTTAGTTTGTTAGTCTGTTTACACGATATCTCACGAACAAATAATCGCACAGAGATCAGATCAGTTTTAAAATATTACTTTAGATACTGGCAAGATCCCTATTTATTTGGAACATTCGAATTAAAAAACTTCGCAAATTATTAGAAATTTACGATTTTCTTAACATGGGATAATAGGACAAAAATCACTTAAACGTGCCTTAAATGGAAACTTTTTACTGTAAAAATGTCAGACCAGTCTTAAAATATCAGTTTGATGCCGGAATGAACATCAGTAACTATAAATATGCTACTTTGAAAATTTCGCAAGTTATTGGAAATTTACGAATTTCTTAACATGGCAGTACAGGGCAAAATTTCACATAAACGTGAGTTTTGAGCGATATTTTCATCGTAAAGATGTCAGACTACTTTTGAAATATTATTTAGGACACTGGCATGAATATTAATGACTATGAATTTTCCAATATAAAAATTTCGTAAGTTATTGGAAATTTACGAACTTTTTAACATGGCAGAATAGAGCAAAATTTCACATATACGTCAATCTTGAGGGATATTTTCACCGTAAAGATGTCAAACCACTTTCGAAATATTATTTAGGATACTGGCATGAATATGATAGACTATGATTTTTCCAATTAAAAAAATTCGTAAGTTATTTGTAATTTACGTTTTACTTAACATGTCAGAATAAGGCAAAATTGAGCATAAACTTCCATTTTGAGGATCCTAAATACATTAGACAACTTCAAAATTACATTTATGATATTTGTTTGAACATGATTGAATACAAATATTCTAATAGGAAAATTTCGTAAATTATTCGTAATTTTACGATTTTATCAACATAGCGAAATTGTAAATTTTTCATATAAATATGAATTTTGAGGATTATTGCATTGGAAATAGTAGCATGAAAACTAAACAACGGAATTGACTCTGATAAAATAAATTAATAGATTAGAATAAGTTAAATATATCGAAGTGAACGGTGGATAGCCTATTAGGCGGGGATTTCTTTCTGTCACTGTATCAAGCTTTGGTCAAATTCATTTCTTTTAACATGATTATAATATGTCTCGCACTAGAAATTTGTGAGAACATAAATATGACGGGGAACTGAGCACAGTCCACTTATTGCAACTAGTTTTATTATCGTTTGCACGTGACATAAGCATCAGACTATAAATTTAAGCAATTAGCGAGACCGAAAATGTCGGCTTCATCACAATTGACGAAAAATCACTTTTTAACTTGTAACTTTTAAGCAATTGAAGCTATCGAAAAAGTTTAAATACAAAAATTGTTCTTTAGGGTGTGGCGGTAATTCGCCTGATTTAAAATTTATTCCTATTTTCAATATTAAAGATATTATGGGCAAATGAAAATTTACACTCCCCACCATTTCCACCCCCTTTGAAGTGGATACCCCATCTACGAACTCGACCGAGATTTTTACTGTCCTGACAACATATCCCGAGCTGGTTAAATTTAAATAAAAATTTCTCCAGTTATCGTGTTCACAACTTAACATGGGAAAAAGCGTTATACACACACACATATATATATAAACTTTTGAACGGAGGGTGGTTTTGGGTTCTAGGTGTCCTGATCGGTGAAGATATGAAGAAATTTTTCAGAAGTCGTGTCATGAGAACATTGCAATAGGTAGATTTCCTATAAAGAATCTAAAAATGTTATTGAAAAGAATTCTAAAAAGAAAAAACAATAGTTAGAATATACTTTTCTTTCTCTCTCTCTCTCTTTTTTTTTCTTTTTTCTTTTTCTTTTTTTTTTTTTTTTTTTTTTCATTGACACTTTTTATAAATTTTATGGGAAGGATACAAATTATAGGTTCAGTCTTAGTGACTGAACAAAGTGCTAAATAAACTAAAAAATTATAATGGAGCCTATCTCTTGATTTGAGAAATTTTATATATATACAGTCGGTAACAAAAGTCTCCGAACACTAGCAAAAATTCTTATATAAAAAAAGTACATTTCATGCAGTTTTGTTAAATAAATCCTTGTCGAATCCTGTTTTTAGACTGACTAAGAACAGGATTCGACAAGGATTTATTTAACAGAATTGTATTAAGTGTACTTTTTTTATATAGGAATTTTTGCAAATGTTCGGAGACTTTTGTTACCGACTGTATATATATACATATGTTTTTTTGTTGTTGTTGTTGTTTTTTCCCCCTAAATTACACAGAGTTACGTGAATTCATACAACCTTCCATAAAACAAAAACTACATGAAGAAGAAAAAAAAAAATAAAAGAATAAGAAGAATAAAAGAAACTCAGACAATAGACGAAAAAAAAGTCAGGGGAGAGGGGAGTAAATATCAGTTTTGACCTTTAATATTCACACTGATACGTGCTCATCATAAGATCTATTGTGCTAAAAGCTGCTTTTAATTTTCTTCTTTGCTCTTCTGTAGGCGTTCAGCCTCATGCCACTGTAAAAATAAATGGCATATTAATGGACATGACCCCAATTTTTTTAACCATACGATAACTTATTTGCCCCACCTGCAAACCCCCTTTCGTTATCTTTAGACTGCCTAGCACCAGGTGTTAAATATTTGTATTCTTGTTGTCCATGGTTTATCGCCAGTTGTATTCCCACGTATTATTTTCTTGTTGTTTTTCGTTCTGTAGCGACTTTTTTTGAGGAATGGCATGTTCTCCAGAAGGTCTTGCGAACATATCATATATCATTCGAACAGTTTGGCTTCACTTTTAATGCATCAGTACAGAGATGCGTGACTTATATTCGAAGTATTGACATAGAGGTCATAGGTGTGGAGTTGTTTTAAATATACCCCTGTCTTAAGTAATAGGGTTACTGTACTTTCTTGTTAATAAATTAAGAATTCCAGGTTTCCAGATTATTTTCAGATTATTAATGACGTAATAATATCATGTTACTCGGGAACTTCAATACATTCGTTTAAAACGAATCGAAAAAAAAAAAAAAAACTGTATTCAGACACATCCCGTTACAAAAAAATAAAAATAAAATAAAATAAATAAATAAAAAATAATACTAAAAAATAAATAAATAAATTAAATTAAATTAAATTAAATGAATATATAAATAAATAAAAATAAAATAAAATAAATAAATGAGTAAATAACCGTTGATAAAGAATGCTTTTTTTTTTTTTTTTTTTTTTTAACGCTTTTTAAATATTTAATAGATAAAAAGATAATTGTTATATTAAATTATATTTAAATTATATTTTTTAAAAAGTCGATACTAAACTTAATTTAATTTATTACCAGAGTTCTTTATTTGACTTCGACTTTGCCCCTTTATGCATTTGTAAATTTTTAAGTTTTGTGATATATTATTTTTAATTATTCAAAATTGAATGTTATTTCAACGAAATTCAACTTTTTTATCCTGTCTGAAATTAAAAAAAAATTTCTAAATAACAACAGACACAACAAAACAGGTTATTTATCAGAAGGAATTTTGTGAAATTTAAATTTATTTAGATTTAAATTTATAAATCAAAGGCAGAAATTAAAATCATCAACGTTTTAAAATCATAAATCATAAGGCAGAAATTAAAATCATCAAAGTTTTAAAATCATAAATCATAAGGCAGATTTAAATTTATCAGATTTATTTATTTAGAATCAAAGGCAGAATATAAACAACAACAATTTTAGTAATACTAAATTTCATATAACTCTTTTATTTATTTATTTTTTAATTTTCATTATTAAAAAACATGCTTGTCAATTATTTTCAGATAATAAAAAAAAAAAAAAAAACTAAATATATTTAAAGTTTAGTTTTTATTTTTATACTATTTTTGTTTCATTTTTTTATTTTTTCTATTAATTTAAATATGTTTGATATCAATTTGGAAAATAAATATTCAATATTATTTTTTATAAAATTTGAAAATGCATTTTTTTTTTTTTTTTTTTTTTTAATGAATTATACGAAAATTATTTTACTTCATTAGAACAATTTTTAAAGTATTTTAATTTATGTCTATTATGAAGATAGTTTTAATTATTTATTAATTACGTTCATTTTAACCTTTTTAATATTAATATGGAGAAATTAATTACTGCTAAAAACTTATATAATGGAATTTTTAACTTAGTTAAAAATTTTTAAAAATAAATTTGCAAGGATGAAACAGTTTGTTTAACTATTTTGATCTAAAGAGTTTGATTTTTTTTTTTTTTTTTTTTTTTGGGGGGGGGGGGAGAAGAACTAATTGAATGTCAAGTCTTAACTTGACATTTAAAATATCCGGAATTTAATTTTTCTGAAAAAAAAAGGCGATTTCCGCTGTTCAAAGTAGAATAAAAGTTTACTTATATACTGTCGAAGTTTTTCTTTCTTTTATAGGGAAACTGCTGAAGGATTTTATAAAATAAAACATTAAAAAAAATGTATATTTCGGAAAATATTTTGAAGTAATTCACATTTTTTTCTAGGTGTATTCTACTCAATATTCTACAAGGGAAAAAAAAAGATGTATTTAGTTTAATATGTTAGTATTAGATGTTTCAGTATTAGTATGTCAGTCAAGTATTAACAGTCAAGTATGTTTCAGTTAATGATATTTTTGAACGAAAAAAGTAACTGTGTTTTAAAGTTTAGCACTTAAAATATAATTTATACAAAGTCACAACTTATACAGAAATTTGAAAAATGAAAATGGAAAATAGAAAATGCAAAGTTCTATTAAATATATAGTTCTTCCTTTTCAAAACATTTAGGTGCAAAACATAGTTTTAAAATTACTTTACATCTTGTTTTTTTATTTTTTAGTTTACCATGCTTTTATTAACTTCTATTCTTGTTTGTTTGTTTTGTATGCATGTATGTTTGTTTGTTTGTCCGGTACAAATCTTGCAATCCAATTTTAACTAACTTCCCTACTAGCTAGACACTTGAAACTTTCACAATAGCTCACAACCCGATGACAATACAATACTTCGAAGTCCGATTTTTGAATTTTCAAATAGTTTTCTCATAATTAATTAAAACAGGAAAATAATAACCTTCTAATACCTTATAAATAGCCATTAAAATATTAGCTATAATTTATTGTTGCCAAAAAAAAAAAAAAAAAAAAAAAAAAAAATAATAATAATAATAATAATAATTACGAGTTAATTTTCTTTTGACATAAAAATAAATACATTTAATTAATCGTGAGCGTTAAAAAATTGTAAAAAGTTAAATTATGCATCTCACAAAAATCCACGTCATTATCACTTTAAAGATTTCATTACGCATTGATAAAGTGCTAATGTAGTTAGTTCTATATAGAACTCCTCTATAACTTATAGGAGCCTTAGTTCTATACGCAAGCGAAGTGATGACGTCACTGGGCGTCCGTGGATGCAAGAAAAAGATTTCCTGTGTTAAACGCCCATTGGATTTTTTGTAAAAATTTATTAAACAACGAGGAAAATTATTTCTCGATTTTAATCCCTATATTTGGGTATAGATATGTATTAGTTATCGTGTGCATGCGTTAGATTAAGTTGTTTTTGCTGTAAAATTGGTAAGTTTGAATTTAAAATTTCAAAACACTAGAAAAAAAAAAAAAATGGTAAACTGCCATATTCCATTGAAAACATAAAAACTTCTTTTCAAAGGATGATATTTACACAATAAATATCCAACTAATATACTAATTAAAAGGAAAATGATAAATGTTCTATCTTAATTTGAAGTCAAATTTGTTTTCAAATCTCTAAATAAAGTGTCTGATATTAGATACTCATATGTTGCAGCGAAATAAATTTCATATCTGTCATCTTTGGCGGAAAAAAAAAAAAAAAAAAATATTGCCAAATTATCTGGCGAATATATTTATTTCCTTTCAAAAATGATGGTTATTTTAACAACTTATATTAAGAGAGTAAAGAATAATATGAAACAATATTTCGTACAATAAATATTACAAAAATATATATCTTGCATGTATATTTTCGTATTACGTTTTTGATCGCCAAATACAAAAACGCCGAGGATGACAGTATTTTGATATTTAAAATTAAAATTTTGTCAATTCGACAGCAAAATAACTCAATCTGATACATGCACACGATAATTAATACATATCTATACCCAAATACTGGGATTAAACTCGGGAAATAATTTTCCTCGAATTTTAATAATATATTTTTAATAATATGCTTTTAATAACATAGGAAATCTTTTTCTTGCATCCACGGACGGTCAGTGACGTCGCACTTCGCTTGTGTATAGCTATGAATCAACAGAAATTTAAAAACATGGTATATAAAAAGTTTTTTACCTTATAATTATTTTTTATTATTTTTGAATTTTCAGTATAACATAAGAATAACTTATATCTGATTCGCTTTCTATTTCCCTATTTCTTGAATTCAGTAAAAATCAATAAAACAATTTTCAATTTGAGTTAGCTTTTTAAAAATTGAACCTTGTTGCTGAAATGCAATTTTAATATAATGGTACTTATTTCAATTATCAAACTTTATTTTAAAAAAATTATACCAAATATATAACATATAATAATTCAATTATAATTCAATTCCGGTGGTTGTGTACAATTAGGTTGCTGTAAAAGGCTTGTAGCATACCTGACAGTATTTCTAATTTATTCCACAGCATGGCTAGAATTTGCTTTTTTTTCCCCACAATATGTAGAGTATTTTTCTTAATGTGTATACAGGGTGCAAAGCAAAGTCACGAGGATGCCGTAATCTCTGCAACCATTAATCACAAACCTACACTTCCAATTACAATATGTTTAAAAAATGCAATCATTTAAAATGTGGCATGCTTAAAAAAAAAATAAAAAAATAAAATAAAATAAATCAATTTTTTGAACGTTTTATACAGTTTTCAGGTCCTTATAGTCATATTTAGTAAAAATCGATACTCATTATAAAAAATATAACACAAATTGTTTCATATGTGAGCATCCAAAATCGCCCGAGATTTAGTTTTAAATTTCAAGTGGGTATTTTTAAGACTTTTTTAAGACTTTTTCAGGTTTAATAGGGATATTCACATTTAGTTTTAAGGCTTCATTTTTAGTTTATTAGAATGATTTTTTTATTTTTTATTTTTTTTTGTTATATAAGATTTTAGTGGGTCTGCTTTTGTTTCTGTCCGCTTTCAGTGTGATTTGTTTATTTATTTTTTTTTAATTATATATTTATATATACTTTATATACTAGATTTTTATTATAGCCTATTTTTTTATATGATTTCGGATATTTTATTTAATTTTTCTCTTAATACGGATTCATTAGAACAAATATTTATTGTGCGATTTATAAATGACTGAATTCAACTTGTATTTAAATTCAGTAAAGCTATTTATAATCTTAATTAAGGATGATTAATGATGTTTCTAAATCTATATTAATAAAATCAGACTTTTGTCTGTAAATTTATCAGAATAAAGAAATTTTGCGATATCTTCATGTTTCACACACCATGAAAGCCGAAAATGACTTCAGAAAGCTTTTCGTGTGTGTGTGTGTCGTTTTGTCCGTACACTATATTTGTTCAGGTATCACGCGAGAACGGCAGGACGGAATTCAGAAACACTTGGCAGAAATTTAGGTCTCTACCCAATTTAAAATTATATATATATATATATATATATATATATATATCGAAAATAAAAAAAAATGGATTAGATTTAGAGATATGGGTAAAAAGCGTCTGCGCATGCACCACCAGGCTTTTGTTAGTAAAACGCATTAAATGGGAAAAAAGTAGCAATATCCTTACGTTTTAGACATCTATGAACCCCAAAATGGATTCAGAATATTTTCTCTGTGTTCATGGGAGGAATGGAGGTATATAGAACGTTTTTCATTCGACTGAATATCACCGGAAAAAGGCTGGACAGAATGCATGGCACTTGGCACAGGCTTAACTTTGTACCAAACTTAAAATTATATCCATCGGACATTTTGAAACTTTAATTTGATTTATATATATATAATAATAAAAATCAGATTTTTGTCTGTAAATTCGTCGGAATAAAAAAATTTTGCGATATCTCCGCGTTTCACACCCCATGAAAGCCGAAAATGACTTCAGAAAATTTTGCCTGTGTGTGTGTGTGTGTCATCGTGTCTGTATGTCGCTTTTTTTTGTCAAGGAAACTCTCGAGAACGGCTGGACGGAATTCAACAGCGCTTGGCAGAAACTTAGGTCTTCACCCAACTTAAAATTATATTTCTAAAAATTTTCAAAATTTTTATTAGTTTTTAAATTGTGGGTAAAAAACGCCTGCGCATGCGCCATAAATATTTTTTCACGAAAACGCTTTGAATGGGAAAATAAAATATAAAAATAAATATTTAAGTTAAAGACTTTTTATTCGCGTGATTCGCACTACAAATTATGAAAAGATTGAAATGAAGTGTTGCTATCTAAATTCCATACTTTAGTTAATTTTAAAAAATCTAATTGTCGTATCGAAAAACTGTTTACACCCCAGGATTCAGAAAAATCACCGCTTTCATTTGGTACTGAATTTGTAACGATAGGTCTGATATTTCTAATTTATTTTTTCCCCTTTTCCGTTTTTCCGTTGCCACTTAAATTCCATACTTTAGTTATTTTTTTTAAAAATCTGTTTGTCGCATCTAAAAACTGCTTGCACCCCTGGATTCAGAAAAATCGACCCTTTCATTTGGTGTCAGATTTATAAATATAGGTCTGATATTTCTAATCTATTTTACCCTTTTTCCTTTTTCAACCCAGATTTGGAAGAAGGTTTTATATTTGTATATACGCATTTATATATTTTTTTATTTTCCAGAAATAAAATGAAATATTTTTAATTTCACGTGAATAATAATAAAAATTAGAGAGAAAAATTAATCCGCGATTGTAATGAAATGCTCGCCCTCATGTGGGCTAAGGTGAAATTAACAATAAAACTGGACGGATAGCTTTCACGCTTTCGTCGAGACACCATTGCTTGCTGCTGCTGTATATTCGATAGGATGAATAAATCTGGCAAAAAAGATAACACATGCTGCTGTGGGCTACAATGTAACTCCAATAGATCAAGAAATCCGGAATTAAGCTTCCATTTGTTTCCAAATGACAAATTTAAAATTCCAGTTGCCTCCGCTAATGAAAAAAAAAAGCTTTAGTTAGTAGAAAGTCTGAATGGATTAGACGTTTACGAATTGGGAAAGAAGTATCGTCAAGTATGACTGTTTGTTCGAAACATTTCGCACCTGAGGATTTCACAAGTAATAATACGTTTAATTTTGTTTTAATTATAAAATATTTTAGATAAAGCTGATCGTTTCCTTCGCTAGCAAAAGCAAAATGATCACATTTCATGGATGTCATGGAACAACTATAGTATATGTTCACAAGTGCATTTGGTGATTTTTCTTTGGTGATTATGGCGAATTGTCGTTTTTGCAAATGGTTGCGATGGATTCCAAGCGTAAACAAAAGCGTATTTTATTGCAAAGAATCCAGAAAGGCACCGTTATCGTTCAAAACGGTGCCAAAGAAAAATCGCCAAATCCAGTTCTGGACGAACTCTGTAGTTGTACCTTTATTTTTATTTATTTTTTTAATGTACCTTTGTTGTAAGATAACATATAGATGGAAATACAGTGGAATTAATAAATAATACAGCGCAATAATTTTCAATGCATCCTATTATGCAATCAGTTTTCCATGATGTAATGGCGGAGAAAGAACAATAATAAGTACACGTAGCTATTATATTCACTAACAACTCCAGTTGAGAAAGCGCCATCTATCGATCATTACAAACGCGGATAGTTGACCTACAAAAGTTGGTGATTTTTTTTATTTTTTATTTATTTTTTTTTATCAGGAATTTGTATGTGGATAAATATTTTCATAGAGATATTTGGCATTAGTTTAATATTTTTATTTAATTAAGCAGCACTTTTATGCAGTAATTTTTTTTTTTTTGTTATTATGTACTTTATGAGGTTCTTTTGTGTTCTCCCCTTAATTGTAAATGATTATAAATTGGATTTTATTAAGATTTTGTATTTTGTAAATATCAGAAAAGAGTTTTTATTTTGTTTTATTTTATTTATTTATTTTGTGTATGGAACACCTTTAGTATCGGATCCCTTTGGCAAAATTTGAAATTTGGAACTGAAGTAGCTCGGACGTTTCTCACCAAGATCTTTAATTGCACAATTGAGATAGCCAATTCAGTTCATCGCAAAAATGGCTTAAAATATTTAAAGTCACCAAAGGGGTCCCATACTAAAACTGTGCTTTTTGTATTTATCTATTTATAATATTTTCTATTAAAGACTTCTGTGGTCACAAAATTTGGTGCGTAAATTGTTTGTATGCATCCGGCACTTATTGTAACTGGATTACACGAAATGCGAAATTCCCCCCCCCCTCTTCTCGGAGTCGGGGGGCAATAAACATGTGTAAAAGCATGTTTTCCGTTTGAATTAGCTTTGAATTATCTTAGAATGGCGAATTTTGGTGTGTGGATATTGAATAAGTGTACGCATTATGTACATTAGTGGGATTTTGCAAAACTTTGAACTCACCTGCTGAGGAAGTGGAATTAAGAAGTGGGTAAGTTGTTGCCGAAGGCAGTGGGGACCCAGACTCCTCACGTTGCGAGCGAGAAAGACCAATCAGAGCGAGAACTTAGGTTTTTAATAAAGATATGGGATTTTGACAACTTATTTAAGTTTAATGTCCAGCGAAGCGGGCAAAGCCTGCTAGTATACATACATATATATGAGCAAAAAAAAGCTTCTGTAACCAATTAAAAATTATACATAGGTATTTCGATACTTTAAAATGACAATATTTGACAAAAAGTCGACTTTTTATTCTTTGTTATTTTGTTTTTTTATGTAAAATCGGCATTCTGTTACGCAGACGATATCATTTCTAATTTCTGAAATTTCTTTTCAAAATTGATATTTTACTTTAAAAAGTTAGATTGTTTTGCATATAAAACATACTTTATAGCAAGTAATTATAATTAGGTGTTTTTTTTTTTAAGTGTTTTTAAGTATTTTTGTAAAGTGCTTATAAGTGCTATATTTATTTATTTTTATTAGAAAAGTAACAATTGCATGTATTATCCAAAAAAAAAAAAAAAAACAGAAAGTCCTTCTTACATTCTTTGTAAACAAAATTTAATTTACTACGACACGACCTAACAAATATAAAAGGGACATTGAGCTATCTACCTGATAGACCTGATGATTCTGCCTAAAGGTTGTCTGAGTGAGTAATGCTGACCGGTTGTCGGCCTGGATAGCTCAATTGGTAGAGCCTTGACCTTGTAAGTCAATGATCCGGGATTCGAATCTCGGTACAGGCATTATTTTCACTCAGTCGGAAAAATAAAATTTCAATAAATATGATTTTCTTCCAATCAGTTGATTGTGTGATTTTAATAAAAATTTTGAAATATTGATGTTTTTATTGTTAGTATTCCTTTCGTAACTGTTACAATTTGCCCTTGATCAGAGGCTAATTGTAAAAGGCAAAAAATTTTTGAACAAGTATTTTTTGTACGAAATTAACAAAATTAACGAATGCTTCTTTTAGGAATATTATAGAGGAATATGTATTCTATGCAAAACAGCAATTTCAAACAAGAAAATGTAAATACATTAAAAAAGATATTTAGTTTTCTAAAAACTGTTGCAACTAGTCCCTAGCTCTCCTACGCTGTAATTTTTTCTCTAGAGCCTCCTTTGATAGTCTTATATGAGTAACAGAGAGTCATCGATTCTCTTCACGCTGCTTCTCTTTTGAACGTTTATATTTCTTATATTTTCTAATATTCGATACTTTTATTCTATGTGCCTAACAGGATTTTCGGTCCCGAATGCAGTGCGTCCATTCTTTACATTTCTAAAACCTTTTAATTTAATGCATGTGAATTCAATAGATAGTTTTTTTTTCTTTTCTCATGTCGCATAATGGCAAAAAATGCCTTTGCAAAATAAGGCATTGACTAGAATAAAACTGACACAACTATCTCTCGTGTGGATAATTTTTAAGATGAATATGTAACTTTTTTGTTTACATTGGGGCACTACATATATTTTTCAGTGACATAAACTCGAAATTACGATATTTTTAGATGCATCATTTTTCTTGTGGGTTGTGATGTGTGAAATTCTTCTCATGTTTTGTTATGAATAAAATTTCCCTGAAGGGAAAAAACCGACTCCAAAAAGCAGCTATTATTCAAACAACTGAAAATAAAGTGAAATTGCAAATTTCCTCTTAAAAGTATGAAATATATCTCTTCACCAAACAACATAAACACTACAATTAATCATAACTTTTTAAGTCGACGCAAAATTAAACAAAAATTGATAGTTTTATTCAATACAAAAATCGAATTCTATTTAAAATACATATATAAATCTCACTTTGGCATTTACAAAATACAATCGAACACTTCATTGATTCAAATGAGAAATTAACATTTCTCAAGCTGCTTGCGAAAGTTGACTTGGTATCTGTCGTCCTTGGTGAAAAAAAGATTGCTAAATTATATGACGAACATATTTAATTCCTTTCAAAAATCATGGTTGTTTTAAACAAGGCATATTAACCCGTTAGTAGTCGCTATAGACAGCGCCACCTATTACAGATTGCGCACTTTTTATTTAACTGTCACCAATAATTTTAAAAAGTGATGTGATCGACGTTTCTTCCAGTTTATTCGCGTCTTATGTATATCAAATGCCACTTTTAAAAATTTTTGGTGGCTATCGAATAAAAAAAATCTACTAACGGGTTAAGAGAGCAATCAAGAATATAAAACAATATTTCGTACGATACATATTACGAAAATATACATCTAGCGTGTATATATCTGTATTCGATCTCGAAATCCAAAAATCGCCAAGGACGACAGATATCAAAGCTATACGAAGTTTCCAAAGAAAACTGTAGTAACATTGTTGAAACATTAATACCGATTTGCGAAGATTGTTCACTGTTCTGTGTAGATGTTATTATTGAACCAATTATATACAATGTGATAAAATAATAAAGGAAACTATGAAGATGGATCATCGAGACAACAGCGTTTGTAGCTAAGGTTTAAAATCAAATCTATAAAAATAATAATAAAATTTTGATTAGTTTTGCGCCGACTTCAAAAGTTATGATTGGTTATATTGTTTGTGTTACTTGGTGAAGGAATTTATTTCATACTTTTAGGTGCAATTTACAATTTCACTTTATTTTTAGTTGTTTGAATAATTGTTGCTTTTGGGGTCAGTTCTATTTTTTTACAAAAATATTTTCTTAACTCTTTGCGGCGCAAGACAATTCGGATCATTTAAATTATACTGCCACCGGAATTCATAAACTAAATTAAACTAAAAGAAATTTTAAATTTTATAGTTAAAAGAACCGACCTTTTCTGATATGTTAAAAACGTAAGTTTTTTCTAAAAAAAATTCTGGGATGAATTTTTGCAGTTGGGAAGCAAAATTAGGTGGTTTAAAATATATCCCACCACCCCTGAAAGGGTTGAAGTGTTAGTTTAACACTTTCGCGACTGCTGGCGTATATTCACTTCATTTGGAAATCTATAATTCCGCCAGCAGGCGTTTCTTTTGCAGTTTGTATGTTTCTATGTTTTTTTAAGAATGTTCACCATATTCATATGTATACAATCAAAATACTATAGATACAAATACTTTCATTAGAAAGAGTAAAATTATTATGTATATTCATATATAATATAACTATGCGTACAGAAAACCTTGTTCCGAAATAATGCAATTTGAAAGAATAACGCCCAAAGGGGAACATATTGTCAAAAAGAGAAAAAAATGCGGTAGTGAAAGTGTTAATATATATAGCAATTTAAAAAGACATATATTTTCTCTGCATTCATTAGAATTTAAATAAAAAGTAAAAATAGCATTAAAAAACACAAAGGAAAGGGGAAAAAAAATTAAAAGTATATGATCATTTCGGAGCTTCTGAAGTTCCATCCTCAGTATTAACCCTTTCAGGGGCGGTGGGATATATTTTATACCACCAAATTTCACTTCCCAACTGCGAAAATTCATCCCAGAAATTTTTTAGAAAAAACTTACGCTTTTAACATATCAGAAAAGGCCGGTTTTTTTTAACCTTAAAATTAAAAATTTCTTTTAGTTTAATTTAGTTTATGAATTCCGGTGGCAGTATAATTTAAATGATCCGAATTGCTTGCGCCGCAAAGGGTTAATGATAAAACAATGTAAATATGGTAAAAAGAAAAAGAACGAAAAGTTAAAAACCCAAAACTTTCCAGGCAAGCATGGTCCAAGGCAAGGGCTAGAAAGGCAATGTGTAAAAAGTATCACGGGTATAAATACCTGTTTTCAACCCTATATATATAATTTTTTTTTTATCATGTTCAAATACTTTTGTCATTAATATTTAGGAGGAACTTAAAAAGTTCCGAAACGGCTCTATAGTTTCATTTTTTTTTCCTCATTTGTGCTCTTTAACGTTCTTTTTGCTTTTTCTTTAATATTCCAGCACAATGTGTCTTCACATGCATTTAACTCCTTAAATTTCAAAAACAATCTATATAAATAAATAAATATATATATATATATATGTGTCTGTGTGTTCTTTGAAGATCAGACTACCAATTGTAAACCTACAAAACGTGTCAGACGGGTTCGTTTGTATCAGCCAATGGTAGCACCTCATCAAGATTTTTTTTTTTTTTTTTTTGTATCCCGTTTTCAACCACATTTCATCATCCCGTTTTTATTTATTTTTAATTATTATTTTACGATTCATCCGCTGATTTTCTCTGGTCGTGTTTTTTTTTTTTTCCTTCTTTTTCTTTTGATGTAAGTTGATGTAAGTTTGATGTAAGTTGATGTATTTTAATTAACAAGATATAATTACTTTACAGCCATTAGTATTTAATCTCGCTCTTAAATACTAATAATAATGCTTATATGTATTCACGATTTTACTATAGAAGTACTACTTCGATTTTATTCGATATTGATACGTTCCCTTTGAAAACAGTTTTCTCAATTTTTTTCGCAACCTACTTAGAGCAGTACGGTCGTTAGACTTTTCAAAATTAAATAAAATTTGATATTTCATTTCAGTTAATCCTTGTGAAAACAACTGTTTGTGAGAAGAGGTAAAACTTCCTGCGAAATGGACTGTTTTGATTAAATAATCTATTATTTCTATCAGAATAAAATGATAATATAGTAGAAATGATTAGTCAATTTTTTTCTACTTTTTATTTATATAATAATATAAAATATAATTTATAGTCATCGGAGAAGCATCAAACCTGCTAATAACTAAAGTATAATGACGCTTTAAAATAAATTCATACTTATTATATTATTGTTTACAATTGCACTGCAATGATTATAACAATATTTTTGTATGTCTAGATATAAATCACAATCACTTTAATATATAAAAAGTATTATTAAAGTTTATATACACGTACTCTAAAATAATAAGTAAATGTTAGGAAAAAAAATATTAAAGTTTATATATACTCTAAAATAATAAGCTTGTGTTTGAAAAAATAGAAAAAAAAAAAAAAAAAAAAAAAAAAAAAAAGAAATATAAAATAATATAAAATAAAATAATAAGAAAATAAATTACAAAAAATTTCTAAAGATTTCTTTTTTTTTTTTTTTTCTCCCTTCTTTCTTTCTTTTTTTTTTTTAATATTTTGTCATTCACTTGTCAAAACAAGTAAATAAGTTTTGCATTAAAGGTAAAACAAATCTTAATTACATTAATCTAATTTTATCACGCCCTGTGCATTATTTATGAAATAAAAGAAAGTAGCTTCCTCATAAAAAAACCATTTTTTTTTTTTAAAGAAGGACTAGATTTTAAGCACTTTTTATCTGATTAAACTTAAATAAAAATTTCTTGTAAAATATTTAGCTTGTAAAATATTCTATACATTTTTGAAATAGCTTCAGTCAATGTTATACGGAAAATACATATGGAAATTTAATCAAAGAATTTATTTATTTATTTTTATTTTTTAGGTTCTTTAATACTTCTTGTAATTAATATTTCTCATATAATTTATATTTACGTAAATATATCATTATAGAATAACGTTGAATTGCAACCTAAAAACTTTTGAATAACCGTTAATCGTAGAACCAATGATTATTTGAAAAATAGAAAAACATTTTTCAACGGAAATGACATAATTAGGTTGTTTCTTTTTTTCTTCCCGTTAAAACTTTCAAAACATTAAAAGTCAACAAGACAATCTGAAAACAAATTTAGCTCACTATTTTTCACAATTATATGGTCATATCTAGCATTCATAAACAGAATATTTTGTTGATTACAGTTTAGTATTGTTTGAGAGATCAATGAATATTTAACATGTTGTATTTTTTTTTTTCCATTTTATTAATCTTTAACTAATTTAGAACAGGGATATATTAAAACATGTACATCATATTAGATAGAGGTTGCACGATAAACTGAAATTGTAAAATAAAGATTCTATTGGTTTGTAAAATTATATGTTAAGCAATCAAAGAGGTGGACTCCTTTCTAGTAAATAATTTTTAAAAACGCTTGTGAGAGTAAACATTTATTTGAATTAAATAAAACTTTTAGACGATTAATTTAGTTTCCGATTAGATATTAAAATACTTGCATCTTAGAAACACTAATAACATAAATTTATCTTTTATTTAAAAATATAATACAGTATTACATGCTAAATAGATATTAAGTTGCACTTTCATAATAACACTGATCTACAGTGGCTCGGTAACAATGGTCAAATTATTATTTTTACTATTAATTCCAATTTTTATTTAAATATCTGCAAGCAAAAAAATCCCACCACGTCACATTTTTCTGTTAGAGTATCAGAAAATGGAAATTTTCACGAATTTTTATCATTTTCACAGTACCACTGGTTGTAACCCTTCCTGCTGGTAACCCAGAGTCCTGGCAAGTCAGAGTCCCGGCAACCATGTATGTTCCATTTTTTTTTGTTTAAATATCAGAAAATGGCAATTTTTTTTTTTTTTTTTTTTTTTTTTAATTTTTACAATACAGTCGACAGCAAAAGTATCCGAGCACTAGCCAATAATTCCGATATTAAAAAAGTACATTTAATACTATTTTGTTAAATAAATCCTTATCGAATCATTTTCTTAGACTAACTAAGAACATGACTCGACAAGGATTTATTTAACAAAGCAGTATTAAGTGTGCTTTTTTTAGACCTGGATTATTGCTTCCAGTACAGATTAAATAATTATAACAAAAAATCTCTACGTGTTACAGATTTTTCGCTACTATTTTTTAATTCTGCACTACAAAATTAGTTGAAAATAGCTAATTTCATTTTTGTTACCCTCCAATTTTTTTTTTTTTTTTTTTTTTTTTTGTCGACTAGTGTAATCTTTGGTTTTAGACAATATCGCTTACATTTTTCTTAAATTTTGGCACGTAACAGTAGCTTACATTTTGGCATTAGATGCCTTGACTCACCCGTATAATACCAGCTATACCACCATTTTAACGTATTCCAGAGCATTGTTAGTACCTGCCTTTTCTTACACCACTTTTCTTGACGAGTATTTTTCTTCTTATTTAATCGTAATTATATACCGAAGAAAATTTCATTACAAACAATGTAGTGTAAGGAAAGGGTGGGTACTAGCAGTGATCCGAAAGAAATTAAAATGTTGGTATGCCTGTAATAGTGCATAAATTCCATTTATTCACTTTTTATTTATTTAATAGATATTTGTTGTGTAATTGAAAATTTATGCTTTCAAAATTTAGAGTATTTTAGGGCTGACACTTATACCCAGTATTCGATGTAACGTGGAACACTATTCATAGTTTGTAACTTTTAATAAACCTCGAATGTGAAGCATGATGTGACCTAGTCCATAATTATAATTTAGCAAATTAAATTTAAAATACAAAGTACGTAAAGTACTAAAAAGTTCTCGGCCTAACTGTGGAATATTTGTCTTAGCCGAAACTTATTCCTGCTACATAAAATAAGATATCTTTACAAGATCCTTACCAAATTTTGCACGTGTCTCAATTTTTTCTTTCAGTTATTGAAGATTGAATGGAAAAAAAAAAATAAAAGGGATAATGGGATAAAAAGGATAAAGAGATAATATTTTCTTCAAAAATGGATAAAGAGAGCAAACGTGATTCAATACTTTCTAAACTAGTATGTTGTGGCCACCACAAGACTTTCTTCCATATTTTTCTGTACAAATTCACTCAGTAAACAATATTTAAAAAAAAAAAAAAAAAAAAAAAAAAAAAAAAGATTTTTTTCGTTAAAAGTAAAAAAAAAAAAAAAATCCATAACTTTGTTTTAAGTTATCACATATTTATAGCTGAACAATTCGTTTTAAAGGTATTGACGAGACCTTTCGAAATATACCCATCTTGAAAATTTACCCCCCCCGGGGTGTACTTCCCCCAGGGGGGAAGGAAGCGATGCCCCCACATGCACAATTTTTTTTTCCTAATTAACTACTACTATTATCAATAATTCATATTAATTTTACAATCACAGGTTAAGAATAACTCTCATTATGTACATTTATACGAAATTTTGTCCTATACTGCCATGTTATATATTTAGAAAAATACGATCAGAGCGCCACCTGTTGAGTGATTGATCCCCAAATCTAATCAGCACCAGTTTATGTCAGGGGCCAAATAAATACCAAATTTGGTTAAATTTCGTAAATAATAATAATAATAATAATAATAATAATAATACGATTTTTTCTAAGTTTTTTTTTTTTTCGTTAAAAGTGAAAAAAATCGATAACTTTGTTTCAAATTATCACAGATTTATAGTTCAACCATTCGTTTTAAAGGTATTGACGAGACGTTTCGAAAGATACCCATCTTAAAAATTTACTCTCCTCAAGGGGGGACCCCCCCCACGGGGGGGTGGGGGGTAGCGAGGCTCCTACACATACAAAATTTTTTTCCCAGTTGACTATCTCTATTATAAAGAATTCTTGTAAAATTCATAATGATTACTAAAAAATAATTCTCTTTATGCACATTTATACAAAATTTTGTCCTATATGTCTATGTTAAAAATTTAGAAAAAGCGGGATGGCAACGCAACCTGTAATACAATTTTTACCAAAAGTTGATAGGCACTAATTTATGTCAAGATGTAACTACATACTAACTTGTATGAGATTCTGTGCGGTAGTTCCTGAGATACAGTTGCCACAAAATTTTGTCACACACACACAGACAGACAGACAGACAGACATTTTCTAAAAATGGTCAAATCGTGTTCTACAGCTCTCAAAACGTGTAATTCAATCAAAAACCCGAGGTCGAAAATTTTTACGAATCCAATACTTTTTTCTATTGAATATAGAAGAAAGTAAAAATGGAATGCGAACACATGAAAACTGGGAAAATTGGACCACCGTTAAAAAGTGGGTGGCAAAAAAGAAAAAAAAGAAAATTGAACTTTTTTCCCTTTTGAACAGATAACGTTCATACAGGGTACCATGTCCTCCTTTTTTTCGGAAGACTCTTTCACCGCTATTTTCAAAAAATAAGATTTTTCTTAAATGTACATGTAAATTCAGGAGTAGTGTATTTAAGAAGAAATTTATTTTTAGCTAATAGTGTTGGAACAGTGTTTGGAAATAGATGGGACCGCAGAAATCCTGTAATATTACTTTAGAGTTGCCAAATTTATAATTTATTCGGGATCATATTAGCCTTCTTTTCATACCACTTTTTCAAATGCAATTTTTTTCTTATTTTAACGTAGTCATACATTGGAAACAAAAAAATGTACAAATAATGTAGGGAGAAATAAAGGTGGGACTAAAGATACTCCGGAATAAATTATAAAATTTGCCAACTACCAGGTGTATAAACTTAAATACGCTGTTTGCGTATAGATGGCGCTAGTGAGTGTATTAACAGCGGTCATTTAAATGTCTTATTGTTTTTGTATTAGTTTGACGTCTGTTCACATAAATCAGTGCAAATCGTTAGTGATTTCATATAAAAACATTAATTTTTCTTCGTGTAAACATGTCTCGTTTTGTACCAAAAAAAGAGCATATGCGGGAAGCTCTGCTTTTCTGCTTCAATTTGAAGAAATCAGCTGCCGAATCGTATAGAATGCTTGTGGAAGCTTATGGTGACAGTGCTTTGTCAGAAACAACTTGCAGAGACTGGTTTCGTCGGTTCAAAAATGGCTATTTTGACTTAAATGACAAAGAGCGTGAAAATCGGCCCCGAAAGTTTGACGACCATGAATTACAGGCTCTTTTGGACGAAGATGATACCCAATCGCAAAAAATGCTTGCCGAGAAGTTAGGTGTCACTCAACCAGCCATTTCTATCCGTCTACATGCCATGGGAAAGGCCTTATTATCAACAAAGACATGACAAACTGATTTTTCTTCATGATAACGCGCCAGCACACACGTCAAAATTGGTCCAAAATTATCTCAAAACACTTAACTGGGAGGTGTTACCCCATCCCGCTTAATTCACCAGACCTGGCTCCTTCTGATAATCACCTGTTTTCATCAATGGGCCATGCACTCGCCGAACAGCACTTCGTTTCTTACGAAGACGTTCGAAAATGGCTGGACGAGTGGTTTGCCTCAAAAGATAAGGAATTCTTTTGGCGTGGAATTCACCAATTTCCCGAAAGATGGGAAAAATGTATAGTTAGCGAGGGAAACTATTTTGAATAAAATTTTGTTTTGCTTTATATAAAAAATAAATGTGTTTTTATTACTAAAAAACAAAGGATTTAAGCTTATACACCTGGTACTTTATTTTGCTTAAATATTTTCCATTTGTCTTATTTTAATTATTTATTATTATTATTATTATCATCATTATAATTTGCTATCTTTAAATTGTCAGTTTTTCTTGGGGAGTTGTACAGTGTTGCTGTTTCTGATATTTTAAATACTGTCCTATCAAAAATACATACCTGTCAACTTATTAATTAATAATCCGTAGTATTGTTGGTATCCGCCTTTTTTTCACATCCGTCTTTTTCTATAGTATTGTTCTTCTTATTTCATAGTAATTACAATTTGAGATAATTACTCTAAATTAAAGTGGTGGGGGAAAAGGGGAAGGTACTAAAATGTTACAGAATATTAATTAGAATGTTGGCAGGTAGGAAACTAAATCCTGGTGAAATTTTAGTTGTATTTGAGCTCACTCAATGTATCCTTTTATTCACTTAAAACGCTTGCAATAATTTTTTCCTCAGCCATTTTTCCTACAACTAGATCTTTATCATAATATTCTAAACACTCCAACATATTGTTTTCTTTTCTTTTGTTATAATTTTGAATTTATGCATTTAATATAAGGAATCAACTGTCAACTCTGTAACTTTTGTTTTCACTCCAACATACCCAAGACACTCCAATGTATCGTTTTCTCTTATTTTGTTATGATTTTGAATTTTCTCATTTAATCTAAGGATTCAACTGTCAACTCTGTAACTTTTGTTTTCACTCCAACACACCCAAGACACTCCAACATATTGTTTTCTTTTATTTTGTTATAATTTTGAATTTACGCATTTAATCTAAGGATTCAACTGTCAACTCTGTAACTTCTGTTTTATTAATGAACTTCCCATAAATTCTGCTTGCAATGTGGATATTGAGCGACGTACCGGAGCTTCAGATGTGCTCGAGACTTAAAATAAAAGTAGCAGCGCATATTAATAGTACACGATTAGAAAAGAACAGTGCAGATTTCAGGTAATTACGGATTATAGAGACACGAATTAACGATACTCCACTGGAAAGAAACTACACGGATTTTCGAAAATTGCCGACAATAGGAACACGGATTAGTAGTACTGGAATGTATATGGATTTGAAAAAAAAAAAAAAATATCGTTACGTTAAATAAATAATTCACATTTCTAATACGAGAATTTTGAGAAAAAAATATAATCGTACAATTAGTTTTTTAAGCAAATTTCACTTTTCAAATCACAGGAAACAGGCAAAATTAGTGTATTGCTTATCTTTAAAATAGTACTGAAATAACAAAAAAATAAATCGATAAAATTTTCATTAAAAAAAAAAAAAAAAAAAAAAAAAAAAAAAAACAGTAATTTAAATCTGTTTTTTGATTATTATCACAATTATCTCTAAAGTTAATACTTCAAAATAGTACATAACCTTTAAATTTTGTATATCATATTATAGGTTTGAAATTCATACATTTCAATAAACGATAGTATAGACAGTGTTGCCAGATCTGGCAATTTTTTATTCAATAAGTTTTAAATGCAACGTTTAGCTAATCACTTTGAAGATTGATAGTCTTTTATTTGAATATCAAATATCCCTACTCAAAATTATTGGTGATTATTAAATAAATAATCTGGTGTGTCACTCACACGACTTTCTCTTACACTGAAATTTAATACTATAAATACAGGTTGGAGATAAGAGGTAAGATAACGAGTACTGTTATGTAAACCTATCTTAAACAATTCAAATTTCTCTTCGGAAGAGATTCATATGGTAATTAGTTCTGTGTGAGGGGGGCTACCGCCCCCCTTAACCCCCCGTTTCATTAATGCACCTACATTTATATAGAATTTAATTCGGTTATTAAAAAATAATTTATTAAAATTATTATTTAAAAAAAATATCTTTTATGATAATACAGAGGATTTCCATATTAGAGAAGTAGTATAACACTAAAAAAAAAAAGTTGAATTTATTCTCAATATTACATTAAAAAATAATAAATAAATAAACATATATATATATATATATATATTTGTTAATAATGAAAAAAATCGATAACTTTATTTTAAATTATCGCAGATTGATGGTTCAACCATTCGTTTTAAAAGTATTGTCGAGCTCTTTTGAAAGATACCCATCATGAAAATTTACCCCCCTCGAGGGGAAACGTCCCCCCCAGGGGGGAGGCGAGGCTCCTACATACACAGAATTTTTTTTCCCAGTTGACTATCTCTATTACAAAAAAAATATATACTTGTTTCATTTGGTTTAGTTCAGTCTATAGATGTTAAACTCTACTTACCTGCAAAATCCCCACAGACGTAATGTATTTGAATACTTTTGAATGTCCCTGTACACGAACCATTTGCTTCATCTCAACGAAAAGCTTACTGTAGCATCCCTATATGATAAACATTTAGAATACCAAGTTTGGAATTTCTGTTACTATTTGTTCTTGAGATATGCTGATAATAGACACACAGATATCCACACAGACAGACAGACAGACATACACACAGAACATTCGCTAAAAGCATGATTTTCGTATTCAGGGGACACCTCAGAACATGTAAATATAACAAAAACTCACCTTCGAAAATACGTCCCTAAAACAATACTTTCTCGACCCTATGGGTAAGAGAAAGTAAAAATCCGCCAGATCTGGCAACACTAATTATAGATGACTTTATTTTTATTTATTTATTTATTTATTTATTATTATTATTATTATTATTATTTTTTTTTACCGTATAGCTATTTATGTAAATGTTTTTGAATTATGATAGACATTTGAAAAATATATTTTTTTCAGCTGCCACCAAATTAATTTTACTGAATTCTTCATAGTGCTATTTTTTTTTTTTTTTTTTTTTTTTAAGAGTTCGTAATGTTAATTAAAAAAAAAAAAAAAAAAAAAAAGAAAGAAAAGAAATGAAGAGGACGAATAATTAGGTTTCATGTCTTATTCCGTGATTAAAGCAATTTTATTTATAAATCTTATCTTTTTCTGAAGCAATGTTGTAAGTAAAGATAAAAATAGTTAATAAGCATAAGGTGCACGGAATAAGCAAAAACTGTAAGACTAAAACAAAATTTTTTAAAAAGAAATTATAAACAAAAAGGTTGACACAGTGCAGCCTTTTTTCTATCATGTCATTTACCTGTCAGAAGTAGTAAACAAATTCTGCATTTAAGCTAAAACAAGTCTTAATTATATTAATTAAATTTTATCACATAGTACGAGGATATTTACAAAAACGTTGGTAGCAAAAAGTCTAATTTACTTTTTTGTATAATGATGATGATTTTTTTCTTTTAAACCAAGACTTAATTTAAATAGAAACTTAATATAAAAGTGCAGTGACCAAAAAAAAAAAAATAATAAGATATAATTTTTTTTTTCGAAAAATTTAGATGACATTATGTAATACACTAAAAAAAAAAAAATAATAATAATCAAATGCAAGAAGAAAAAAAACTAATTACTAAACTAATTATTTAAATAAAAGCATGTGCGTGGCCTAGTGATTTTCTGTTAGTTATATTATTAAAGATTACATTGGAAAAAATTTGCTACGAAATTTAGTTTTGCACATTTAAAGCACTGCATTTGGTAATGGAATTGGAGTCAGCATATTTTTATATCAGCAAACTTGCAAACACAGTGCAAGAATGTTTAACTGTTTTTCTGACTGTTATTTTGAAACTGTGTTCTTCTACTACAGCAACTACAAAGTGTCATTTTAAAAGTCAATAAGGGCAATTTTGATTCATTTTTAATTGTTTCATGAATGTCCTCAGGATATTTCCACAGATGATGACATGAAATTAAGAAAAAATGTTTTTATTATTATTTAAGCTTAACTAATTTAGAAAATATCGCTAGCATAAATATAAAAAATATATTTAATCCTGGTTCAAAATTATCTCACCATTGCCATTAAAGGATAGCTTTTAGTCATCATGGACATGTATTATTATTTAATTAAATAACAGTTAGAATAAGTATATTAACTTGTAACATTAAGCTCACGTAAATTTTTAAAATGCAATACTCATCACATACCTGCCATCATAATAGTAATTCTCCTCGGAAGATTTTTAGTACATGCCCCTTTTTCCACACCACTTTATTTTTAGCACAACTATCTCCAAATATAGTTATGATTAAATAAGCATAAAATTACTCCAAAAAAAGACTGGTGTGGAAAAAAGGCCATTGCTAAAAATCTTCCGTTTATTAATGAAAGGGTTGACAGGTATGCCATCATCTCAAATTTTGATTTAATCTATATTAATAAAATCAGAGTTTTGTCTGTAAATTTGTCGGAATCGAAAAATTTTGCGATATCTTCACGTTTTACACCCCATGAAAGCCGAAAATGACTTCAGAAAATTTTGCCTGTGTGTGTGTGTGTGTGTGTGTCTGTGTGTATGTCATCGTGTCCGAATGTCGCTTTTTTTGTCCGGGCATCACTTGAGAACGGCTGGACGGAATTCAATGATGCTTGGCAGGAATTTAGGTCTTCACCCAACTTAAAATTATATCTATCAACTTTTGAGAAATTCCCCCCCGTTCTCCCCCTAGGGGGTAAAAGACTAAAACACGTTTGTCCGGGCATCACTCGAGAACGGCTGAACGGAATTCAACAGCGCTTGGCAGGGATTTAGGTATTCACCCAACTTAAAATTATATCCATCAACTTTTCAGAAATTCTCCCCCATTCCCCCCTGGGGGGTAAAAGACTAAAACACGTTTGTCCGGGCATCACTCGAGAACGGCTGGACGGAATTCAACGGCGCTTGACAGAAACTTAGGTCTTCACCCAACTTAAAATTATATCTATAGAATTTTTCAAAATTCTGATTAGTGTTTAAATTGTGGGCAAAAAACGCCTGCGCATGCGCCATAAATATTTTTTCACTAAAACGCTTTGAATGGAAAAATAAAATGCAAAAATAAATTTTTAAGATAAAGACTTTTTTCATTCGCGTGAATCGCACTACAAATTATGAAAAGATTTAAATGAAGTTTTGCCATCTGAGTTTCATATACTTTAGTTAATTTTAAAACATCTAATTGTCGTATCGAAAAACTGTTTACACCCCAGGATTCAGAAAAATCATCTCTTTAATTTGGTACTGAATTTGTAACGATAGGTCTGATACTTCTAATTTATTTTCCCCTTTTTCCGTTTTTCCGTTGCCACTTAAATTTCATACTTTAGTTATTTTTTTAATATCTAATTGTCGCATCGAAAAACTGTTTGCACCCCTGGATTCAGAAAAATCGCCTCTTTCATTTGGTACCAAATTTATAAATATAGGTCTGATATTTCTAATTTATTTTACCCTTTTTCCGTTTTCAACCTAGATTCGATATGGAACAGCTTTAGCATTGGATCCCTTTGGCAAAATTTGAAATTCGGAACCGAAGTAGCTCGGACGTTTCTCGCCAAGATCTTTGATTGCACAATTGAGATAGCCAATTCAGTTCATCGCAAAAATGGCTTAAAATATTTAAAGTCACCAAAGGGTTCCCATACTAAAGCTGTGCATTTTGTACTTATTTATTTATATTTTCTATTAAAGACTTCTGTGGTCACGAAATTTGGTGCGTAAATTGTTTGTTTGCATCCGGCACTTATTGTAACTGGATTTCACGAAATTCGAAATCTCCCCCCCCCCTTCTCGGAGTCGGAGGGCAATAAACGGTATAACTTCAGTATAACCCCACAGCTGAATTTGGCGATTTTTCTTTGGCGTTGTTTTGAAGGATAACGATGTCGTTCTGGACTGTTTGCGATATAATATGGCAGCCTAATATTTTGCTTATTTTGGATTTATGATTTAGATTATGATTTTATCATTTATCATATATGATTTATGATTTATGATTTTTAGATTTATGATTTAGCCATAATCGCCAACAAAAAAATCGCCAAATATCGTTGTGGGTTTATACTAAAGTCGCTCCCAATAAACATGTGTAAAAACATGTTTTTCCGTTTGAATTCGCTTTGAATTATCTTAGAATGGCGAATTTTGGTGTGCGGATATTGATTAAGTGTACGCATTATGTACATTAGTGGGATTTTGCAAAACTTCGAACTCACCCACTGAGGAAGGGGAAGTAACAAGTGGGTAAGTTGTGCTTAAGGCAGTGGGGACCCAGACTGTATATTGATTAAGTGTACGCATTATGTACATTAGTGTGATTTTGCAAGACTTCGAACTCACCCGCTGAGGAAGGGGAAGTAAGAAGTGGGTAAGTTGTGCCGAAGACAGTGGAGACCTAGACTCCTCACTTTGCGAGCGAGAAAACCTCTACCAATCACAGCGAGAACTTGGGTTATTAATAAAGATATGCGATTTTGACAACTCATTTAAGTTTAATGTCCAGCGAAGCGGGCAAAGCCTGCTAGTAATAATAATAATAATAAAACATTATCTATTTTAGGAAGGAATAGTAAGTAAAAAATAGAAATAATCTTTAAGTTGTTTTGTTAATCTGTAAAAATTCTATAACTATTTTTTATTTCAGTGAATAAAGGAATAATAATAAAAAAAAAGAAAGAAAGAAAAAGAAAGAAACACAGAATTTTATGTAACCCATCAAGAATTCTGGTGCTTTAATATCAAGAAACGCAAAATTTAAATTTTTACACGGTTCCCAAGCAAAAATGCTCCATTTCCAAAATATTCGATGAAATCCCAGAATGCACTTGTAAAAAAACTTTGCAAAATTTTTCTTGCATATCACTGTTTCAAAATCGCACTTTAATACTGGATTCGTCTCACCATGTACCTTTGCAAGTTTTCTGGTGATAGTCTTTAAGGAAATTGAAGGAGTCGCGTAGATAAATTTTTCAGATATTACCCTTCGTTTCTAATAGTGTATTACTTCCTCCTCATCGACAAACATCAGTACAAAATTTCATTTACATGTCGCACGATATATATAATACATTAAGATGTGTACTGAGTACTCAAATCTTTAAACCAATTAGAGGGGATTCTTCAAAAAAAGCAAGCATTTGCTCAGATGGTTACCGTTTCCTTGTTTTCATGTTCTTAATTTTTATTCCTAAGGCAGTTTCTATATAAATCTGATTGAATTTCCAGCCCGTAGCTCCAGAAGTATGATACTGTTGTTTGTCATTACAAATAATTTTAATACGAACAAAATGTCTAGGTAGCATTCGCTAAGTCTGACTCTTTTTCTTCTATTTGTTTGAATTTCAACTTGTTTTTCTAGTTCTGATCTCATGTTTCAATTCTTTTAAATGTACAAAATCCCCAGGCGTTTCTTCATTCTTTCAGCAGTACTTCGGATTGCAGACATTCAATCGAATTAATCCCACGCTGAACACCAAATGCTATAATATATATATCAATCATTCGTGTAAAAATAAATAGAATATAAGCAGCAGGTTAAGTGCTCTTTATTCCACGAGTATCTTCAAACCAATCGAACAAACCTGCAATTCGTACCACAAGACTCAAGTAAAAAGCGTTATATATAACGTGAGCAGAGATATCGGTGAATCAGGAACGATAATCGATACAGTTTTTTAAGGACAACCATTAATATCGCAAGATTCAACCAATAGGCACAAAGTGATTCTGATTGTAAATGGATCTCACTTGGCGATGGTTTTGTAAAGATTCGCAATTATTCAGTGCGGGGAAATTTTAGAAATTTCCCACCTGATTGAAATAGTTCTTCCATATTTTATCAAGTCTAGATTACGCTTTTCGTTAAATCCGTCGCCAAATATGTTATCAAATCCGATCTCTGTAGAAGCCAGTAGAGCACTCTATTTACCTGGTGCCTTTAAATCTGCACCTATCTTTGTGCAACAGCAGTTTCAATGTTGAGAAAGGTTCAACTATTTGTATCCCACCGGGACTTTAAAGTCCCATAAAAAAAAATTCCTCAATATAACTCAAATTTACTACAGGGTTTCATTGGAACTTCAAAGTCCCTATAGTTTAAGCTTTCCCTATAGTTAAGCTATAGTTTAAGCTAAATTTAATATGAGATGTTTCTCATGCAGCAAAGAAATATAATAAAAAAGTTTCAAACTATTTTTCCGAAAATAAGGAAATTTGGGAAATAAATGGTTAAGTAAATTAACTGTTTGAAATATTTTTTATTTTATTTTTTAATGTTTATAATTTGTATTTTAATTAATTACAATATGTATTTCTTCCAAAATTTTAATATTTTTATTTATTGAAAAGTTATGATTTTTAATGGCACCAGTGGTTATATTAAACATAAATAAACACCTCTCAGTTGCTTTGTTAGCTATATTAATTCGTACTCTGCTATTACTCCTATTAAAAAAAATATTTATATATATTACCTTTGAAATAAATTTATCATTAAGTTCATTAAATATAAGATTCATTGTTTAATGGGGGGAAAAATTGGGAATGAAAGGGTAAATCCTTTGTAACAACATAAAAAAAAAAAATAATAATAATAATAATTAAAAAAAAACTTGCAGGCATTGTATAAGGAGTGAATAATTTACCGAAAAAAAAAAAAAAGACCTTATAGGCATTGCTTAAAGAGTGAATAGTTTACCGAGGTTTTATTAATTTTTGCTAAATTATTTAATAAGTTTTACTACGTTAGGTCTCTTTCATTTACATACAGGGCCCAAACGATCTGTACACGGTAGAAACTGTTTTCGAAAAAAGACGTCTTCTTAGTTAATCATAAAAAAAAAAAAATACAAAATATTTCTGTTTGGAAATATAACCTGTATAAATGAGCCTGTATAAATAAATTGCAATAAAAGAGTCTAAATAAAAGAGAATATTTCCTGTACATAGAATTGCAGTCTGCAATTTGTCTTTCTTAAAACCATTTGACTACTCCGTTTATTTAATTGTATTTTAATTTTACGTAATTGTTTACATTTTTGTAGACTTAAGACTTTCTAATTGCAAATTTAACGGCGACGTAAATATTACGTTTCAGCATACTTGACAACATCCTAATTAATATTCCGTAGTGTTTTTAGTCCCGCCCTTTTTTACACACCAGTAAATTTTTACAGTAATATTCTCCAAATGCAGTTACGATTAAATAAGAAGAAAAATACTCTAAAATGATACTGGTGTGAAAAAGAATGCGGGTCTAACAATACTACGGAATATTAATTAGTATGTTGGCAAGTATGGTTTAAGTAATATAATATAAAGTACATGAGTACCAAGGGAAATGTTTTATTTTAAAGATACACGTTTTAACCATACTACGTAAGATTTCTAAAATTTTGATTATTAACTATCGACTATAATATAATATTGATTTTTTAAACTACAGAGTTGTTAACTTTTATAATTGATTTCGAAGCATTGTTGCGCTGCATTATTTTCATACAAGTAATTCTGATGAATAATTTTCTTCTTATTTAATGGTTGTCACATATTACAGAGAAATATTCTGCAAAAAGTCTGATACGGAAAAGAAGGCGGGACTAAACATGCTCCGGAATAAATTTTATAAAAATTGGCAACTCTGAAACTATGCTTCTCCATCTTTAAGGGAACAAGGAATGATGAAAATTATCAAAATTCATGCATATAATAGTTATTATAGAATGTACTAAGACAAATAATACTTTTAAATTAATGTAATTCTACAGTTCAAACATTATAAAAAAATTTTTTACAAAATTTTAAACTTTAAATTTATTTTTCTTAGGTTCCAAATTTACGGGATAACTTGTTATTTATCCCGTAAATGTTATTTACTCCTTGCTAATTTGTTTTCATCCAATTTTCTTTAAAATTTGTGTGTTATAAAACTGAGCATCCATTTTGAAATCGAGAAATTATTACATTTATTACGAACTCTTAAATTCAGTCGCATGACAAGATTTAAAGTTTTCAATTTCTTTTGTTTGTAACTGATGCTGTAATTCAGATATAGAAAATTCAATACACGCTTGTGCTCACTTACATACAAAAAGCATACAGTAAAAAAGAAAAAAATGGAGCTTTAATCTAACTTAGAATCAGTATGGAACATCTTGAAACTGGACTTTTATTTTTGTTATTATAACTATTCTATATATATTCTACTATTATGACTATAATTTTTTCCGTAAAAGAAGTCTTTTCACCTCTAATATTAACCCTTATCGCTCGTATGCTCCTTCTGAGGGGACATTAAAAAAATTGAGCCACGCCTTAAGGTGTTCCTCTGCAAATGAAATGTTATTTTTCTAAAACTTGTAACTACAGGCTACCTTTCGGCTACCGGAAAATTTTAACAGAAAGATTTATTTTATTTAATGATGAAGTAAAATAAAACAAATTATTACAATTTTTCGGTAGCCAAAAGGTAGTAAGTTGGAAACTATACGTGTGACTTTTTAAAGTAGTACTTTAAAAAGGCGTGTCTTACGGAAAATATGCCGAGCGCAAAGGGTTAATTTTTATCATTTAAAACAGGCTATCTGCATAAAAATGATGGATTCTATGGCAGTACTTCTTTGAGAAGCAATAGAATGTAAAATAAAAATAATTGACTTCAACGTCTTTTAAGAGAAAAGAAAGCAGTCAGTGTAGCAGTAGGATATTTAATATCTGTTTTTGATTTATTATTGAGAATATATTTATGCATTTATAAAGTACATGGTTTGACTATGAATTTGTGTAAGTATATCATATAATATAGAATATAATAGTGTAGTATATATATCATATAATATAGAATTCCTATTATAATTTGAAAACGGATAAGGATTGTTCTGTGTCTAACAAAATATTCGGAAAGTTAGTTATTTGTCCACTGTTGTTCCGTATCTTATAACAACTAAGCTATGAATATTGGAAATATATGTTATAGCTAAGAATATTGCAAATGTAACATATAACCCAAACTTAATGAGCATTTATAATTCAAATACAAAAAAAATACTTTGGATTCATAAATATTTATTGTAATTGTGTAAATATAGTTAAAATATATTGTTACATTTTGTATTCAGATCTCGAATGCTGTCTAAATGAAGCATAAGGTGAGAAGAAATGGTGTAGAATAAATACATTTCTCAATATCGCTTGTTTCTACTAAAGTCTATATAAAAATAATGTAATACACATTTTAAGGTTAATTTCCACGAAGTGTGTGGGGGAAACGTCGTCTGAATCTTTTTCTTTTTTTTCTTTTTTCAATGTGTACATTTTTTAAAAATGAACATTAAAGGTTTTAGTGTGTAATTTTTTATGCAGTTTATCAAAATTCAACATTTTGCACTCCTTAAAATACCAAAAAACGTACTTGTAACAGAGCTGCCAACCTAATCCTCAAATTGCTAGAACCGCCCCATTTTCTACACCACTTAATTTTTAGAGTAATTCTCTTCAAATTTATCAACGATGAATTAAGAATAAAAATACTCTAAAAATTAAGTGGTGTAGAATAAGGGGCGGTACTAACAATTTGCCGGATTAGATTGGCAACTCCAGAGCTGCCAACCTAATCCGGCAATTTGCTAGTAACGCCCCTTTTTCTACACCACTTAATTTTTAGAGTAATTCGCTTTAAATAAATTTGCGATGAATTTAGAAAACAAATACTTTAAAAATTAAGTGTTGTAGAAAAGGGGGCGGTACTAACGATTTGCCGGATTAGGTTGGCAGCTCTGCAACTCTGTTGTAAAAATATGACGATTCTGTTACTAGGAAGTTAGCAAATATTAACATAAATTTATATTGCACATATGTGATCCATTTAGACTATAATTTTTAAACAGTGCGGCACACAACAAAAAGTTTTGTTTCTGACGATTTTTATATATAAAAAATGGGACATGATTCAGAAAGTGACTTTTATCTAGAAACTAATATTCATTAAAATAAAAAATATTGATAAAGCTATCGAACGCACAATTTCGCTATAAAAACTAATGTACGACTTGATATGTCGAAGCCGACATAATATAATGCATTGTAGAAATTTTCTGTAATAGATTACAGCACAGTGTGCTGGTAAAAGTATTGTCTACTGACTGTGCTGTATTTTTACGATGTGCAGTAAAATAAATTTGCTGCGATTTTTACTCACGTGTGCTGTAATTTTCACAGTATGCTTTAAAAATATTTCCTGCAATTATTACACATGAATGCAGGGAGTAATCCGCAACACTAAGCAACTTATTTCTTTTTTTACGCATATAATTTGCTTTATTTATTTTTTCATGCAGAGCAAACGGTCTTGGATAACCCTGGATTCAAACTCACAATCTCCTGTTCTAGAGGCCAGTACTTTGCCTATCGCGCCGTTGGGCTCACAATGATTTTTCTTTAAAAAGGAGATAAGGTCAACATCAGCACTGATTGGGTGATAAATCATGTTATACATACCAAAAGACTTCTGGAAAATTTTTGATATCGATTTACAGCACGATGTGAAGTAACCAGTCTTCAATTATTGTTACAGAACTAGCTGTAAAAATATACAGCAACCTCTGCTGTATTTATGTTAAAAAAAGTGCTTTATTTTTACAGAAATTTTTTACAGTGTGATGGATGACGCGGAATACTATCTCACGCCTCTACGCAATATATTCTTACTATCTGTGTTAGTCACACTTCAACAGTATGATATTTCAGAATGGCAATATAACTTACAGAAAATAGCGATAACCAGCGGCCTTAGAGCAAATATTTGACTAAAGAGCGCATCCTTCATCGAAGGATGTAACCAACAGGAATAGCACTTGACGAGTGCTTTTTTAGTTTCCCCATTCAAATACATTTGTCAATCTTCCCAACCCGTTTTAGGGTAAAGGCCAGTATCCACTTGGGCTCAAGGTCAACGCTCAAAACGTCATTAATCACGCTTCCGACACAAAGAGCCAAATGTCTTGTCATCAGTTGTAGCCCTTTTTTATCAGATTGCGCAGTTGCCTCAAAGGAAAGCATGCAAAATTGACAAAGATATATTCCCCCAGCCCTGCAATTATCTCAGCAGGGGACCCCGTTCCAGGGCTTTGAGCTCCGGTGAGCTCGGCTCACCACATCAAAGGATTCTGAATAGAAACCGCCCAATGAGCGCAAGTGGAAACCGGACTTAAGGGGTGTTAAGAATTTTCCGCTGTATAATCCGAAAGCGAACGTATCTCAGTGTTTCACTCATCAGACGACTGATGAAAAGCACTATCAATCTTGGTTAACATTTAGATAGGAATTTTAGTATTGAATGCGCTCTGTAGTCATATATATGGTCTAATCCAGAGGCAAGGCATGTTTATCAGACTAAATGGCCTTATTATTTAAAGAAGTAAACAATTCTGAATTAACTTTTCCAGAAACTTACACAACAAGTTAAGAGATAAAAACTAACTTTCGAACAAAAAACCAATATCAGGTGTTTTATTCAAACTGAAATCTTCTACACAACGCTTAACAATTAAATGATAATTTAAAAACAGTAAAATTGAAATGAGAATTATAATATAAGATTAAATAAAACAGAGAAAGATACAGTCACGTGCTATGTTAAAGAAAGAAATAAGGGAAATCAATATTAGTTATTATATAAATTTTTCATAAAATGTACGTTGAAAGCTCTCTACATCTCTATCTATATCTTTCTATAACTATCTATTTATGTATGTATATCTATCTACCTATCTATCTGTCTATCTATTTATATAGAGAGAAATATAGATACATAGTTATAGATGCAGAAAAAGTTGCATTATTACTTAGGTGCCACTTGTACGGTTTTCTAACACTAGTATTTCTTTGCAAAAAAATTTATCATGGTTAATGACAGAAAATTGGTAAAAAACCTATTAAAAAGTTTGATTAAAAATTTCCAGTATAAAAAAAAGTCGCACAAGTTGGCAGCTCTTTTATTATATATTTTAAACATAAGCATAGTTGGCAAGATTTCAATTTATTCCAGAGAATTTTAGCTCCGCCTTCATTTCATACCACTTTTTTAAAGGCTTTTCAGATTTATAAATAAAAAAAGTATATAAATCTTTCATTTATTTTATTTCATTTCTCATTCAAAATGGTTTTGCTGCTCGATCGGGGCATTTGCTATTGTTAGCTATATTGGTTTACGAAATCCTTGCAGCTTTAACAGCTTTATGTACATGCTCCCTGATGAGATTTTACTTCTATTTTTAAGCATTTTTTATTCCAATTATTAATCCATTTTTTATCCAATTCTTAATTCTGAGGTCCTTTTTTTCTCCGTCATTATGTTTAGTGGTCCTTTTTTACTGAAGTGGGCGTAAGTAATTTAAATTGTTTTTGTCTCTTATTGAATCTTAACATGTATCGCAACATTTCTGTGCTAGTTTTAGCAATGTGTTATTATCAGTTTTATTTTTATTGTGTTGGTATCGACATGTATCTATTAAATGCTAAAATATTAAGGTTAAATTTTTATTAAGATATCTATCATTTATATATATTTATAAAGAAGAAAATTTCTTTTAAAGAGAGTTTTACAAAAGATGTAAACTTTTAAACCATTCTATACAACTGTCAATTTGTTCACTTTTTTTTGGGGGGGGGGGGGGAGGGGCACTATTTTAGAATTTTATACAACTAGACTTCAAAATATTGAGTTAAAAAAAAAAAAAAAAAAAAAAAAAAAGATTTTTTATTAAAAAGTAGTGGTAATAAACTTTATTTTCAATATGTAAATTTTTTAATCTGTGATATATGTATTCCATGCGGTTTAAGCAAAGAACAGGCATTTTAAAAGCAAAGGTTTTCAATTAAATCACTATAGCGATTATTCGATTTGTCTCAATAATAAATAATGTGTTATACGTTTGTTATAAAGTAAGGCGGCTGCAAAGTATAAGTACTATAATAACAAGGATTTACATGGTAGCCAATACGTTATTATATTTTCTTATGATTTAACAATCTCTAAAGTTTGTCTTGTTCAGTAAATGTAAATATTTAAGGGAAAAAAAAATAATAACTATACACTTAACTACCTTTTATTTCATCTATATGCTTAAACGTACATCTAGTCACTTCATATTTACTATACAATAGACGAAAAACTAACTTTGCACTATATTCGTAATTTATTCAAAACCGTAAAACGGAGATCTTTCAAGTAACAAAGTTACATTCAATGAAATATAATCACATTCTTTCATTAGCTCTGAAATATAGAATAGTAGAACACGAAATCGTGTGGTCAGCGTAAAATCTTGGACTCTATCCAGCGATTGAGTGACCAATGACCAAGGGAGTTATGCTTGAGTAAATTTCAGTGGAACTGGCCATTGATGGATATAAACGATGTCGTGAATCGGAAATAAACTGAATGCCAATAGAATACTAACAAAGCTTTCGGTGTATTATATGAACCATTAACACTATTAATAGGAATTTTAAACTATTGTATAGTTGTAAAAATTATACATCTATGTTAACTTTCCATGTTACGAAATATCTTTACAAATTTAAGATAAAATTAATAGAATGGGACATTTAAAAAAAAAAAAAAAAGAGAAAAATAATTACCTTATAAATTTATTGCCGAATATATATATATAAAAGAAGAAAGAAAGAAAAAGAAAAATATAGTTTAATATCTGAATGCTGTGTCATTTTTTATGCATTACTTTTCGTTTTACGGAAGTGTTATAATTAAAACAACTGTACAGATATGCAGTATTTAATATGATTCAGTATGTTTAGTGATCCTTATTAATACGTTTTCTCGTATTATAGCATCGGAATTGCATAAAAATGAAATAGCAGATAGCTGGGGGAATGTAACACTAACATTTTACTTATATAAAAATAATGTCCATTATAGCAAAAAATTGCAATTAAAAAAATGAGGTAGCATTTGGTGTATGTATGTGTGAATGAATAAAATTTCGCTAATATATAAAGAGATATAATATTATATATCAATACACTTTAAAATCGCGCATTAAATAATTTGAGCGCATATTCTAATGACAAAGAATTTTTCTTTGAGTCCTATACAAAAACTATAAATGATAGATTTACTAAAATATAAACAGTTTGTGCAACAGTGAAATATAACATGCATAACAATTTTCAGCTCAATCGAATAAGGCATTCAGATACTATCGCGCTTTAAATAACTTAGAACCATAGGCCATAATGATAAAGATATTTTTTTTTCAAGACGGAGGACTATTTGTTTCAATCGTGAGTTTTTGTAGACCAGTTTTGTGTAACACCAAAATAAATTAGAAATATCAGTCCTAGTTACAAATTTGGGGTGAAAATGAACCAAATGAAAGGGGAGATTTTTCTAAATCCAGGGGTACAAACAGTTTTTTGACACGACAAATAGATTTTTTAAAATTAACTAAAATATGCAATTTAGGTTGTAACACTTGATTTTAATTCATTTCAGTTATTTTAAAAAGTACGTGGCCCAGTTTTATGGTAAAAAAAAAAAAGAGATAAAAAATAAATAAAAATAAAAATTTTACACATTGAAATTAATAGTCCTCCATACTAAACTAAATTCTGTCTTTAACAAAATTTTTATTTTTATTTTTTATTTATTTAATTAATTAATTTATTTTTTGGTCTCTCTATATGTATATAAGTGCTATATTCACCGAAATCAATAGAATCCATGCTACGGTTACCTATAACATACGTACTAATTTTCAGTTTATTTGAACAAATCGTTTACACATTATTCCGTTCACTCACACATATACACACATACATACCTTACCGTAAAAATAGTTAAAATGAACTTACAAGACTTCGAATCGTATAGATGCATCGCAATCTCAAAGTCGAATTTTTGTCATTATTACAATATTTTCCCTCTACATGCGATAGTTCGGAAAGTAAAAATAATATTAAAAATAATATTAGGATACTGAAATTTCAAAGCATAATATTTGTCTAATTCTTTGTTCACGAATTTAAACATTAATCTTTTATGATTAAATGAAAAAAAAAAAAAAAAAAAACTAAGATTTACATAACTGAAAAGTCTTTAAAATATTGAAGGGACCCGAGAAAAATTCGAAATATCCAAAAATTCGAATTACATATACTATTTTGTCAAAAAGAAGAGATAAATTTAAAAATTGAAACTCTATGATCAAAGATTTAACACATAAACTCCCCCCCCCCCATTAAATCAATATTTTTTACGAGCTTCATTATTCAAAACTTTTTTAAAAAATAGTCAGGTATTTTTGATTGCTTCTTTAAGTACCACATTTGTGTCATTATCATATGACTTCAACTTATCAATTAATACAAAAATAGAACCTTCTACATTAGACATGACTTTCAATTTAAAAAAACCTCGAAGTTCGTGTATATGAACCATATCTTCTGATGTACTAGGTAGGGGCTTCTCTTGTATTTCGTTATCCTTCTTTTGAAAAAATGTTTTAAAAAATAATGCACTTTAGCCGAGAAAAATTCCGGGAACAATTTTACTGTAATATTTTAAAAGTAATCGTATGAAAAATTCGAATTATCCAAAATAGAATTCAAATTATCCATGATTTTTTAACATTATTTTAATACAAAATTCAAGGGACCGAGTAAAAAATTCAAATTATCCAGAATTTCGAATTAAACAAGTTCCAATTACTCAAGTTTCACTGTAATAATAAATTTAAATTAGTGGAATGAGTTTCAGTGACATAAGAACATTCATGAAACAAAGAGCTATATTTGACGAAAAATACAACGAATATAATATTAATATTACTTTGGAAACTAAATGTAATATAAACAAACTCTGAAGCCACATTGTCTCAATTTTTTGGAAAACTTAATATTTAAAAAAAGAAAGTTCATTAATTTTGATTTTTAAACCTTTATGAATCGACGGGATTTTAAAGTCTCAGTAAAGTGAAAGCGCAAAAAGTCAAATTCACGATAAAAATTTCAAAGATATTTGTAAGGATCGAACGTACAGTGTCGGCCAAATTATTAAGAATATTTTTATTTTCATATTTTTTCTATTATCTAAAAAAAAAAAAAAAAAAAAAAAAAAAAAAAAAAAACCACTGAACGAAATGATCTTTAACTTTAGGCATGAAAAATACATTTACACTCATACTTATCACTATCGATTGATTGACGAGTGTAATCCGACGCCACTAATCCGAAATTCAAGAAAAATACCTACAAGTATTTTGGGTTACCCTGTATCATGAAATGCTACAAATGACTTCTAATTTTAACAAATAATTTCACATATTATGTGAAACATTTTACTTTTTTCGGTAAGTTTTTTGCTTGCTTATAACAAATATGGATTTTAATAAAATTCTGGAATACTTTCAAAAAAAAAAAAAAAAAAAAAAAAAAAAAAATAGTGAATTATTATTCTGAAACATAAAACTCACACGTTGTATTTTCTTTACTGCGCATTCGCGAAAGGCAGAATTATTTATTTACTTTATTTTATTTTATTTTTTTGTTATATAGGTTACATTGGGTAACTTACGTCTAAAATTCATTTGAATAGAGAAAAAATGAGCAAATTATCGGCAAAAGATTGAGCAAGATTTTCAATATTTCCCAGAGTTAAAATTTCATAAGAGGTTTTTTCCATATCACGTGTTTAATTTGGAGATCCATTTGTTTCACCCATGTTTCAAAACTACTTTTTCCTGAAAAAAAAAAAAAAAAAAAAAAAAAAAACTTATAGACTTGTAATTCTAACATAATTTTATTTATTTTGTAAGATTAGTAAGTTTTTTTTTTTTTTTTTTTTTACGAAAAAGTACTTTTGCAACGTGGATGAAATAATTGGATCTCCAAATTAAATTGCCTAGAAAAACCGCTTATGAAATTTCAACTCTGAAAAATATCTAAAATCTTGCTTGTTCTTTTGCCGTTAATTTGCTCATTTTTTTTTTCTCTCTTAAAATGAACTTTTGACATAAGTTGCCTAATATATCTAGCTTTCAACCTATTTAACAAAAAAATTCTTTCGCACATGCGCAGTAAAAAACTATTTACCACAATCTCTCATACCTAAACGAAAATTATACGTTTGACTTTTATGTTTCAGAATCATTCTGTGATGTTTTGTCAAGTTTCCTGAAAGATTTTTAAAGTTTTAATCAAATTCATTCTTTTTATAAGCAAAAAAAAAAAAAAAAAAAAAAAACTCACGGAAAATATTAATAATTTAAGATATATTTATATACCTAAATAATTGTGAAATTCCCATAAAATGACCTACAAATATAGTGCATAGAAAATGACATTACATGTTAAAGTTATAAGTCATTTGTACCATTTACAGGATAAGCCAAAATATTTGTGTTTATTTTGAATTTGTGGTTGGTCCCCTTTTTGCACTCGTGAATAAATCGATAGTGAAAAATATGAGTTTGTAAATGTTTTTTTTTTTTTTTTTTTTTTCTTATTTCTAAAGTTTAAAGTTATTTCGTTCAGTATGTTTTTTTGGAAAATAGGAAAAAATGTCAAAAAAAAAAAAAAAAAAAAAATCTTTAGTAATTTGGTCAACACTGTAGTATATACTGTACACTAATCTTACTCGATAGCACTAGGTGCTGCAAAAAATTGCTTTGTGTAAGAACAGGTTTTTAGAGGGTGTTGTGGCTGCTTCTGACTGTTATATTCTTTTATCCCCACTTGTATTAATATGAATTTATGTATCACTTCAAGAATATGCTGCCAATGTTTAAAAGCATAACGATAAAAAAGAAAATAATCTGGTGTGTCACTCACACGACTTTCTCTTACCCTGAAATTTAATACTATAAATACAGTTTGCAGATTAAGAGGTAAGATAACGAGAACTGTCATGTAAACCTATGCTAAACAATTCAAATTAGGCTTCAGAAGAGTTTTATACGATAATTAATTCTGTGTGAGGGGGGCTACCGCCCCCCTCAACCCCCCGTTTCATTAATGCACCTACATTTATATAGAATTTAATTCGGTTACTAGAAAATAATTCTGTTTTTAAAAAATAATTTATTAAAATTATTATTTAAAAAAATTATTTTTTTATGATAATGCAGACGATTTCCATATTAGAGAGGTAGTGTAATACTAAATATCCAAAAAAAGTCCATTTTACTCTCAATAAAAAAAAAAAAAAAAAATTACGATTTTTTTTTGTAAGTTTTTTTTTCGTTAAAATTAAAAAAAATCTCTAACTTTGTTTTAAATTATCACAGATTTATAGTTCAACCATTCGTTTTAAAGGTATTCGCAAGCTCTTTTGAATGATACCCATCATGAAAATTTACTACCCTCGAGGGGGGACTCCCCCCCAGGGGGGGAGGGGAGGCTCCTACATACACAAAAATTTTTTCCCAGTTAACTATCTCTATTACACAAAAATATATGTTCGTTTCATTTGGTTTAGTGCAGTCTATAGACGTTAAACTCTACTTACCTGCAATTTCCCCCATAGACGTAATGTATTAGAATTCTCTTGATTGTCCCTGTACATGAACCATTTGCTTGATCTTAACGAAAAGCTTACTGTAGCATCCCTATATGATACACATTTAGAATACCAAGTTTGAACTTTCTGCCATAATTTGTTTTTGAGATATGCTGATAACAGACAGACACACACACAGACACACAGACACACACACAGACACACAGACTCACAGACACACAGACCATTTGCTAAAAACATGATTTTCGTATTTAGGGGACCTCAAAACGTGTAAATATAACAAAATCTCGCGTTCGAAAATTTGACCCAAAAACAATACTTTCTCTACCTTATGGGTAAGAGAAAGTAAAAAAATCTGTTCTTTTTATTCGTCCTTTTTGTATTAATGGCACACGAAATTATCACCTCAGCAAGTCCTTATTAATTATTATGACGATTAGGTGGTATACATAAATTTATTGTTTATGTCTTTAAAAATGTCTCATAAGTGACTAAAATATTTATAACATAATACTCGTATAATATAAATAAAATTACGATAAATAAATAAATCAGATAGTATAATATATTTCATGGATAAAATTTTCTTTCGTATTCTGACAAATAAAGTGTTAAATATGTTAAAATATATTGTTTAACAACAAAGTTATTTGTCTTTTTTTTATGTATATATATATATATATATAACCCAAAACGGTTTCAGAATAAACATTCCCTGTAGAAAACGTCCCTAGAAGAATCATTTATTTTATTATTTTAACAATGCATGGAAGAAATAAAAGAACAAGAAATTTTTATGATTTTTACCGTCTCTTATCCATATACAGTAGAGAAAGTATTGTTTTTCAGTCAAATTTTCAAAATTAAGAATTTAATATATTTGCACGTTTTGAGGTACTCCAAATCTAGAAATCTGTTTTTACTTTCTCTTACATAAGGTAGAGAAAGTATTGTTTTTGGGTCAAATTTTCGAACGCGAGATTTTGTTATATTTACACGTTTTGAGGTTCCCTGAATACGAAAATCGCAAATGGTCTGTGTGTATGTCTGTGTGTCTGTATGTCTGTGTGTGTGTCTGTATGTCTGTGTGTGTGTCTGTGTGTGTGTCTATTTGTCTGTGTGTATGTCTGTCTGTTATCAGCATATCTCAAGAACAAATTATGGCAGAAATTTCAAACTTGGTATTCTAAATGTGTATCATATAGGGACGCTACAGTAAGCTTTTCGTTAAGATCAAGCAAATGGTTCGTGTACAGGGACAATCAAGAGAATTCTAATACATTACGTCTATGGGGGAAATTGCAGGAAAGTAGAGTTTAACGTCTATAGACTGCACTAAACCAAATGAAACGAATATATTTTTTTTGTAATAGAGATAGTTAACTGGGAAAAAAAATTGTGTATGTAGGAGCCTCGCCTCCCCCCCCTGGGGGGGAAGTCCCCCTCGAGGGGAGTAAATTTTCATGATGGGTATCTTTCAAAAGAGCTCGCCAATACCTTTAAAACTAATGGTTGAACCATCGATCTGCGATAATTTAAAGCAAAGTTATCGATTTTTTTTTACTAATTAACGAAAAAAAAAACTTAGGAAAAAAATGGTACTTTTTCTTTTTTTTTTTTTTTTTAATATTGAGAATAAAATGGACTTTTTTTGGATATTTGGGGTTATACTACTTCTCTAATATGGAAATCGTCTGCCTTATCATAAAAGATAATTTTTTTTAATAATAACTTTAATAAATTATTTTTTTAAAAAGAGAATTATTTTTTAATAACCGAATTAAATTCTATATAAATGTAGGTGCATTAATGAAACGGGGGGTTGAGGGGGCGGTATCCCCCCTCACACAGAACTAATTATCATATAAAACTCTTCAGAAGCCTAATATGAATTGTTTAACATTGGTTTACATAACAGTACTCGTTATCTTATCTATTATTCTGCAAGCTGTATTTATAGTATTAAATTTCAGGGTAAGAGAAAGTCGTGTGAGTGACACACCAGATTATTTACTTTCTCTTACCCATAAGGTAGAGAAAGTATTGTTTTTGGGTCAAATTTTCGAACGCGAGATTTTGTTATATTTACACGTTTTGAGGTTCCCTGAATACGAAAATCATGTTTTTAGCAAATGGTCTATGTGTCTGTGTGTGTGTCTGTGTGTGTGTGTGTGTGTGTGTGTGTGTGTGTGTGTGTGTGTCTGTGTATCTGCCTGTTATCAGCATATCTCAAAAACAAATTATGGCAGAAAGTTGAAACTTGATATTCTAAATGTGTATCATATAGGGATGCTACAGTAAGCTTTTCGCTAAGATCAAGCAAATGGTTCGTGTACAGGGACAATCAAGAGAATTCTAATACATTACGTCTATGGGGGAAATTGCAGGAAAGTAGAGTTTAACGTCTATAGACTGCACTAAACCAAATGAAACGAATATATATTTTTTGTAATAGAGATAGTTAACTGGGAAAAAAAATTTTGTGTATGTAGGAGCCTCGCCTCCATCCCTGGGGGGGAAGTCCCCCCTCGAGGGCAGTAAATTTTCATGATGGGTATCTTTCAAAAGAGCTCGCCGATACCTTTAAAACGAATGGTTGAACCACCGATCTGCGATAATTTAAAACAAAGTTATTGATTTTTTTTTAAATATTGAGAATAAAATGGACTTTTTTTTGGATATTTGGTGTTATACTACTTCTCTAATATGGACATCGTCTGCCTTATCATAAAAGATAATTTTTTTAAATAATAATTTTAATAAATTATTTCTTAAAAAGAGAATTATTTTTGAAAACCGAATTAAATTCTATATAATTGTAGGTGCATTAATAAAACACAGAATTAATTATCATATAAAACTCTTCAGAAGCCTAATATGAATTGTTTAACATAGGTTTACATAACAGTACTGGTTATCTTACCTATTAATCTGCAACCTGTATTTATAGTATTAAATTTCAGGGAAAGAGAAAGTCGCGTGAGTGACACACCAGATTATTTTTCCTGTTAGTCTGTATGTATATTTCTCTCTATGTATTTGTTATAAACATATCTCAAGAAAAAAATATCAGGAAATCCAAATTCCGTATTTTAAATTCTACTTGATTTATTTTGTTAAAATTGAGAAAATATTTCGTCTACAAGAACATCTAAAAAAATAATATATATTACATCTATGGACAAAAATTTCTAGTAGGTACAGTTTAATTTAGCTGATTAAACAACATGAAATAAACAGGTTTTTTGTTTCCTTTTTTTTTGTGCTAATAAAATCATATTTCGTAGAGAATGTGATGTTAAAACCATTCACAATTCATTTACAGAACAATTGGGATATATTTAAGCTGCACTGCACTTGGTAATTGCTTGTGGTGTATTTCAAATTGTAATATGTTTTTCATACTACGTTAAATTTAGCTACCCTATATGTTGTATCCGTATAATTTATAAATAAGGTTATTAAAAAAATAACAAAAACATTCTTTTCGATTGAATATAAATGATGTAAGTGCTTTGCTAAATTTTAGTAAGTGAAGAAAAACTATTGAGAGATGATTACTACTTTCTTTTATCCAACTTAAAGACAGAATATTGTTTGTAGTTGTATTTTCTAAACTGAATTTTTGCTATATTTAAAGGTTTTGAGGCCCTTTTGAATAATAATATGAATTTTTTAGCAGTTTATATGTGTGCATGACATATTTTAGCACATCTTAAAAAAATAATAATAACTGTTGAAAATTTAATTTTCCTGTTTTGAAATTCAAATTTGATTGCCAGTTGAAATGTTTGATCAATATAGGCAAAATTTAAGGAGTGGTGTATTTATAATAGTTGTCTTATTAATTTGGAATAAACTCTTAAATTTAGTAATACTTTAATGGATTTTTTTAAGCATGTAGATACTATATTTAAACAGGACTTGGAGGGGAGGAGAGCGGAAGTCTCCCTCATACAGGGTACTCGTCAAATAAAATTGTTTTAAAATCTATGCTGATTTGGTGTTAAAGTATATTTATGAACTGTGAAAGCGGTTTTTTAAACCAATATTTTTCAAACGAATACTATAAAACCAAACTTTTATCTTTCACATTAAATCTGCTTCTGTCTTTATAGTTTCCAATGCAGGGTAAGAGAAAGTTGTATGAGTGACCCACAAGATTTTTTTTTGTTAAGTTATGCTGATAAAATACATATACACAGACCAATCGTTAAAACATTATTTTCTTATCGGACCTCAAAACGCGTATTTATAGGAAATAATCAGTGATATAATTTACATTCCAAACTAGTGCTTTTTTAAACATATTGGTATAAGTAAGTTATTATTGCTCTTAAACAATTTTTCTGGGCTTGGCAAAATTAACCAAACATTTCCATTATTTACGTCCAGTTCCTAATACATTTAATGTCCTTCTGGTTGCCCTGTAAACGGATGGTGAATGGTTTTTAACGTATACTATACTAATCACTGTTTTGTTCAAGTAAAAAATATATGTTTATTTCATTTTGTTGAGTGGATTTTAAAAGCGTCAAAGAAATTTCGCCCAGAGATACAATGTAGTTAATTCTCTTTGATGTCCTTCTACACGAGCCATTCGTTGGATTTCAGAAAAAAAAAAAAATTCAAATAATATTCCATAGACACACACACAGACTGACTGATACAACCTTGATTTTCTAATTCAAAGAGCCTGAAAACCCCAAACATTACTTTCTTTACTCTTACATTGTTAAGAAAAAATAAAAATAAGAAAATTTTGCAATAGTTTATTTGAATACAAACAGTAACAATTTAAGTCAGAAATTACTATGGTAGAAATAGTTCCAAAATTAGTTAAATTTTCAAAATACTCTTTAACATAATAATATTTTATAATTATCATACCCTAATTACTCTAATAACCATTTTTTTTATTTCGATGTTTTGACATAATTTTAAAATTACCCTTAATTGAAAATTGAAGTTCGTGTAATTTTCTTTTTCCGAGCCTCTATAAAGTATTAAAAGCGTCTGACTCTTCTTGGGATGCTATTTGATAGATGAACACTCCTAGAACCAAAAATAAAAAGAGCAAAGTAATAGATATGCTAATACAATAATATTCAAAACAGGACAAAGGGACAAAGTTAATAAATAGATAAGCTGATACAATAATGTGCAAAACAAGAGTAATCCAAGTGTGCTACTGACACATCAAGGTAATGTACACCGTAATTTCCTACGTATAAACAATAGGTAAGATACATCAGTTTTACACCAAAAAATTAATAAAGTTATTTTTTCATTATATATATATATATATATTATTTCCGCTGAGACATGACGTTCGCTACTGATGTTTTGTCGTATAATATCAATTTACCTGATCTATGGATTATACACAGAAATTTAGCAGATTATAAACAGGAAATTATGGATATATAACAATACCTTGTTTTGTTAATTTAAATCTGAAAGTTTATTCTACATCACTATGTAACAAATTTATAATACAATTCACTTCAGACTGCGTTATACAAAATATATAAAATCTACACTAATGTAATTATGTACTAGCATTTCTGAAATATGAAGTCTCTGTAGCAATATTCACCGCGAAATTTACTCCAGACAACATTAATTAGTGCATAAGATGTCCTATTTTGAAATTGTTGACACATTGTCAGGTGCTGATAAACGTCTCTCTGTCAACTCTGATATAAGATCAAACATCTTCCAGATTTGAGCACAAGATAGTGCGTCGTATAATATCTTAAGTAAGTCAGAGGATCAGTGACAAATTATATTTAGTGATTTATTTTTAAGAAATATAAATTGTAAAGCTTGAAATAATATGTTTATAAGTATTTTTTCGCATTATTCAATCTGATATTGAAACGGGATATAAAAAGGAATTCACTGTAAGAGGAGTAAAATATGGATTTTTCAAAATTTGTTTCAAAGCAACTAATAGTCAGTTTCTGGCAAAAATTGTCATAACATTAATATATGTTTATAACTGTATTCTGTGATTTCTAGATCTTAGATTTAAATTTACTTTGTTATTTTCTTTTGGTGCTGTGTAAAGTGCTATATCTAATTTATTCATTTCATTATAAAGTTATTATTAATAAAGTATTCGAATGATGTTTTTGTTATATAATATGTCCTTAACTTTTACTGAACTAACTTTTACTACACTACTTCATCTTTTTAACTATTCGCTACTAACTTTTTCTAGGCAACTTTTGTTAGAAAAGAAGAGATCTGATTCGCAGCTGACAGGCATGATGTGAAATGCTGTGCAACGTTTCGAGGTCAGTCGTTAGATTATATTAATTTTAAACGTCGTACATCTTTTCTTAAATTATAAATAGATCGTAGAAAGAAATTTACATTTAAATTTTTATCAACAACAAAAGGCATCTTAATGGATATATTTCGAGGCTATTTTAATAGAAAATAAAAGAAATATGCGTAGGGCAGATATTCTTTTCACAAACAAATCTCGCATTCTAATACAATATTTGAGAAATTTAACCTTTTGCACACTTGCCAACATACTAATTAATGTTCCGTAGTATTGCTAGCCCCGCCTTCTTTTTGACACCACTATCTTTTTAGAGTATTTTTCTTCCTATTTAATCGTAAGTGCATTTAAAGAATATTACTCTAAAAATTTATTGGTGTGAAAAAAAGGACGGGAGAAACAACACTAAGGAATATTAATTAGGATGTTGGCAAGTATGTCTTTTGTGGTCATCATATTTTTATATTTTAAACAGCAAGTCCATCATCTAATAGGAACGCCAAAAAGCGTTCCAAAAAGCGTAATTATTTTTATGTATTACACAACAAAATATTTTTATGTATTCGCGTTAAAATCATTTAAATTTCATTTTTAGTAATCCATGCACAAAAATACACTTTTTTTTTTTAAGTATGTAACTTTAAAGGAAGCTTTTAACACGGAGCGCGCGTTTTTTGTGAGTGTTTGCTATTTGCAGACATTTGTCCACAAAGAGTTAAAGCCCAAAAGCTTTTATTGTCAGAGACATCCAAAAATTGTTCAATGTATGCAACAATGTTTCACAGAAATCATGAATTATACAAGAGCGTTTTATATATGGAATCTTTATATGTTGCTGATAAGAATACAATTTCTGTCATTTTTTATGGCAAAAAAGGCTTGTCTAGCTGAGGAGGAGGTCTCAAAATGTATGTGACAGACCTCGCTGCTGATCCTGCAGCAAAGACGTCCATGGAGACCGTCCCTGGAAGAAAAAAAAACTGAAGTAAAAGGACTCTTGTCAAACTGTTTTCAGAGATTTTATTTATTTATTTATTTTTTCGTTTAAAATATCGTTTAAATTTCCCCTATTAATATTTCGAAGTTATAAAAACTTTTTTTGAAGCCATATTTCTAATATTTTCTTTTCGGTATATCTTATTATTTATTTAAATTTTTTACCCACTCTTAGTTACATCGTGAACGTTTCTGTCTTTACCAAAAATAATTATACTGACAATAATTACTGTTATTACTTTTTTTTATATGTATTTTAATACAGTTTCATAGGTGACATGTAGTACGCTTTTTTATCATCCCCTTTTCCGTAAAAATAAATAAATAAATAAACAAATTACTTATTAGAAAATTGCCCCGAAATTTATGAAATATTTCTATTAAAAACTTCTGGTACAAAAAAAAAAAAAAAAAAAAAAAAAAAAGACAGAGAAAATTTAGACAATTTTTATATATAGCACAATTTTTATCCCTTAATTATTAAATTACCAATTAAATTGAAATCACAATGTGAAAATCCATGTTAAAATGTTTTAAAATAAATAATATCAGAAATAGATGAGAAAATTGTTATTGAATAATTAATTTAAAAAGTTTTTCTCAAAAACTGCTGTACATGTAATTACGTTTAAAAAGAATATATTTTTAAAGTAGATATTCCAGCGTTCATTTTACGGTTTACGGCAAAGAAACATCCCCCCCCACCCCCACCCCCCAAAAATATATATATATATATATGCAAAAAATATTGATCATTTAACAAATATAAAATCTTAGATTTATAAAATATATGTGCTTTATATATATATGTGCTTTAATTATAAAAAATTATAATTTTTTTGTACGAATACGTATATATTTTAAAAATTTGAAAGGGTTGCATATTTCCAGAGATCTTTCGATCCCTCATTTTTACTGCTAGATATGTAGGAAAGGTAAATGAAGAAGTAAGATCTAATAAACCCAACCTTTTAATTTAATTCTTAAAAAAAAAAAAAAAAAATTGCGGGGAGGAGGCAGTTGACTACCCTCTGGAATCTATTTATCAGCTATTTGTAAAGAAATAAGTGTATTTCTATTCTGTGAAAACAGTGTCGGATTAAGCTAGAAAACTAACCATACGAAAAAGTAACTTCCATATTACTGCCATAAACCACGTTCTTTGGCAGTGGCCAGTGGGTACAATCAATCAATCAATCAATCAACTTGTTTTGCTTGATTTAGGTTAACTTTCAAAGAAAAAAGAAAAAATCTACAATGTGTGTCAGAATCTCCCGTAAGCACACCTACGTATTGAATGCTAGTTATTTAAATAGATAAGGCTGCAGAATCACTTCGCGAAATTATCTTAAACGATATTCAGCTAAAACACTTAAATTTCGCAACTTCCACAAATTCCCACCTACTACTTTCAATTATTATCGAAACCACTCAACGTTTCACATGTCTGCGTGAATATGAACGCGCGAGGCCTCATATCTTTACTGATTTAATAAGAATAAATAATTTAAAGTGACGTATTCTTATTTAATTTCTTTTTATAATTCCAAAATACGAAATTAAGTAGTAGTAGTAATAATAAAATCCACAATGCAAAATTAATAACTATAATGATAATAATAGCGTAATATCTGAATGTAATTTTTACAAATATAAAACTTTAAGATTTTTTTTTTAATTTTTATTTTTATTTACAAAATAACAATTTACTTATATTAATTATTTCTGTTTTCTTAATGTACTTTTGGACATATTAACGTGAAATATATAAGTATAACATTTTAATATTTTTGGTTAAATAAATAAATAAATAAATAAATAAATAAATAATAATAATAATAATAATAATAATAATAATAATAATAATAAAGTAAATGTTTAGAACAGATTGATCTGATGCTAGTACGTATTAATAAGTAAAATAAATAATGAGATAACACTGCTCGGCATGAAAATTGCCTCTCACACCATTTCAGCGTATTCTTATGTAGAATGACCTCCTGAATCCGAATATGACACCCATTTTGCACTATCATCTACCATTTTTTAGGAATGGCCCCTTATTTTTATAATTTTTCGGTGATTTTATGGCTACAAATTAGACTTTTAGGAGGGGGGGGGATTTTTTTAACCGTTAAATATCTTCTGGGGGACTACAGAGTTGGAAAATTCTAAGACATGGACATTTGCGACAAGGGAAAAATTTTGGAGGGGGATTTGCCACTGAAATTATGCATTCAAGGATGGAACACGGGCTCAGAATTTATACAACAATCAGTGTAAGAAAATTTTCTACTTCTTAAATCAACGACATTATAGTTAGAGAAATTTCTTAAACAAATACCGATATGAATTCTGCGCCCGAGTTCCATCCCTGTGCATTTACGTATCTTATATATTTTTTAATTTGTTATTAATGTCATTTTTTAAACTTTATATAACTTTTGTTTTTAGGTGTTAATTATTGTTCATTTTTCAAATCAAATTCACGGTCATAAAATTATCGAACAGGGAAAGAAATTGAGCGAGGGGGTGGTGTATCTAGAAAACGGTGGGTGACTGGGCAAAATGGGAGTCATATTCGAATTCAGGAGGTCATTTTACATAAGAATCGGCAAAAATAGCATCAGATCTCGATTTTTTTTTTTTTTTTTTTTTTTTTTGCAGAGCAGTGTAATTACAGACATAGCACTGATATAGTAATCTCGTCAACGTGAACGTGAGTGGTTCGGACTACCTGCATTGTGGTCGCAATTCGCAATCAAGTGCTTACCTCTATCAATCTGCGGCTAAACAACATAATAAATTTTATTAAATAGGTGTCAAAATCATGTTGTATGACAGATTTTGAAGAATTTATTGGTGCCTGGTAAAGTAAGTAATTTCATGTAAAATTCAGGAATTCATCGAATAGTTTCGCTTATTTATTTATTTATTATTTTAAATTAAATATGCATATAAAAATAATCATCGAATATGGCAAAGATTGAATGGTTGATGAGGGTTTAAGTATTTGTAAACATTATTTGATCCGCATTTTCCCTTATTTTTAACCCCCTATCTGCCGAGGAAAATTTACGAGATAAGCTTCCAAGTGACACCGTTCCTTCTCATCTCCGAAATGAGTAAATCCTTCGAAAACACTGTCAAGATCACTTTCAAGGTTATTTTATTCCATTGTCGAACCGTGTCAGTAGTTTCACTGGTAGCAGTACAACTCAAAGAATCGTACTTCGGAAAAACGTATATATACGCCCGGGACAGTTAAGAGGTTAATTATTATCCAATTTCTAATTAACTACCTCTTATTGATCTACTCTTTATGTTTTGGAATATTTTTATTATCTATTTTTGTATGTTTGCAAAGGTATTCATTGCAATATTACGCCTAGTATTACAGTATTTAAGAAGAATTTTTTTTATTTGTTGTTTCTATAAAAAACCTCAGAACTATAAATTAGTAATACAAATTTATGCTATATTTTATTTCAAAATATATAGTGGAATCGTTATTTCTGAAAGCATTTCCTAAAATAGAATGCATTTGGGAGCTTAACATTTCAGTATATAAGCAAATACATAGTATGTATCTCAAAATATTGTATGCACTGTATATATGATTCTAATTCAAGAGAAATTCATCATTTGCTAAAATAGATCACTAGTGGTCACTTGTAACAAAGCTGTATGCATCAGTGCACCTATTGGAAAGTCTTCGGCCGTTAGTCTTTCCGGAGGCAATGCAGACTGATAGCGTTGAACAAATGACTGTGCAATAACGGACAACACTTTGTATTTAGTTTATTCAATGGAATGAATATCTTGATTTTAGATTTGCGTAAAAACACATTATGTAATTTCAAATACACGAACAGTTACTATTGATATTTTAGATAATATTTAGATTTTGTGAATATAAACCGAATATATATATATATATACTATATATATAGAAAAAAGTAAGAAAAAAAAAAGTTTTGTATCAAAATGGCTTAATCCGACCATTCATCAAAGGAAATATATATAGAAATTACAGGTGGTACGTTAATATCTACTATTGTTCGCATGATGAAGAATCCTGGTTAAATATTTGATTCTAAAAGTTTTGGTGTGTTTTTAACGGACAACACTTTGTATTTAGTTTATTCAATGGAATGAATATCTTGATTTTAGATTTGCGTAAAAGCACATTATGTAATTTCAAATACACGAACAGTTACTATTGATATTTTAGATAATATTTAGATTTTGTGAATATAAACCGAATATATATATATATATATATATATATATATATATACTATATATAGGAAAAAAGTAAGAAAAAAAAAAGTTTTGTATCAAAATGGCTTAATCCGACCATTCATCAAAGGAAATATATATACTTACAGGTGGTACGTTAATATCTACTATTGTTCGCATGATGAAGAATCCTGGTTAAATATTTGATTCTAAAAGTTTTGTTGTGTTTTTAAAATTTAAGGTGTTTGATTAGCAATTTTTATTATTCTCAAGAAAAAAAAAGAGCAATTTTGAAAATATTTTGTTGATTGAATTATACGGATTTCGAGTTTTAATGAGGAATGTTAATGGTGTAAGAAAAGTGAGTGCATTTTATTTATAGAAGTGCAGATACCTATCTGTCTTCCACTGACCTGCGTAATATATTTGACACTCAGTTTAAAACCTCAACATGACCCTTTTTTTAATAACCTTTGTGGTGGCGATAAGCGAAAATAGAACTTCAAATGACTAAATGCTGATCAAATCTCAGCCTGTCGTTCAATATGGCACCCCTCCAAGACTTTAGAATCGTCCTCATTCCTAGGCTCGGGAAGCCTGGTTGCACTATACATAGGTGCCATGTCTCCTGTTTTTTCAAGGGAGACTTCAAACCGGAAAATTTTTATAGCTGATTTCGGTAATATTAATCGTCGAAAATATATATAACATATTCCATTTTCGGTGCCAAATCTGATTTAAAAGTTAAAGATGTTGGCAGCTCTGACTATATCCATGAATGTTTTAACCAAATTTAATTCCAATTTCTTATTATTTAAATTTTATAAATATTATTACTTTTTTTGTGGTTATTTGAATATTTAATATTTTTTTATTTTTTATTCTTTTGCTGTTTTTAAGACTAAGTGTTTCCAACTTTTAAATTTTGAACACATGCATTAGAAGACGTATATGTGCTATGTTTTTTATTCATATAACATAATAAATAGAATTTTTTGTACGTGTATTTTTATCCTATATATATATATATATATATATATATATATATATATATATATATATATATATATATAATATTAGCTACAAGATTTTGCCTCTTAAACAACGAATTTCTTTCCCTTCAATATAAAAATTAATAAAGTAATAATTATTAGTTTTTAATTTGAAGGTTTAATTTTCTTTCATTTTGAATTTTGTTATGTTAAGCATTTTTGTTAATTCATTATGTACATAAAATCGAAAAACAATAAATAAATAAATAAATTAATGACACAAAGAAATATATTAATTATTCAGTTTTTGTCGCGAAATCCATCAATAAGAGATAGATAAATTTTACTGAATATATGTAACATTATATAAGCTTTCAACATTATTTGTTTTGACCAAAATAAAGTTCTTTTGGTTAACTGTTTCTATGAATTTTCTCCATGGGAGAATCGAAGGTTGTATTTGCAAGTTCCTAGAAGTTCTAGTTATAGAAATTATTTTAATTTGCTAGATTCTACTGTATCAAGAAGTATATGTTTCTAATGTACAATAATCAATAAATATCATATGTTAATTAATAAATAATTATATGTATTACTATTTGGAATTTTCGGTCGTAACTAAAAAATAAAGTTAGAGTTACCAACTTTTATAATTTACTCCAGCGAGTTTTTAGCCCCACCTTCAGAATTTTTCTAGAGTATTTTTCTCCAACATGTGACAACGATTAAATAAGCAGAAAATCAGTCTTCAAAATTACTGGTATGAAAAAAAAGGCGAGGCTAAAGATGCTCAGGAATAAATTACAAAATTGGCAACTCTGCTAAAAGTATGTGTGCAGGTACTTGAAGTACAACAATGGAAATCGTCTTAAAAAATCATTAAATTTGGCAGATAGGCGTCTTAGAATTTATTTGATTTATTGTAAGAAGTATGTTTTAAATTAGTTAATTTGTTCTAGAATGTGAGAACGTCTGTAATTACATGATAGAATGATTTTCACAGTAACTTTAATTATAAACTAGCCTTAATATAAACCTTAGTAGTATATAATATGGTCTTAATAATATATAAATGATTAGTTGCCTTATAATAACATGGTTATGCGAAATTACATAAATTTTTATTTTATAATTTAATTATCATACATTTTCTGTTGAATAATTTGTAAGATTATCTTATAACAATTCATTTATTTATAAATATACATAAAAAACCATAATGTTCATTAAATGGTACTTATGAGATTCTCCGAGTGGATTAGTTTATATAACAAAAACATGTATATAACATGTTCAAAACTTTTATATCAAAGATATATAGTGTACTTCTGAAGGTAACATGGACATACAAAACATCATGAAATCGATTTCATTATTGTATTTGACCACCAAATGCTTTTATGAGCTGTCCAATACACTAATCACGAATAAGTTACAAGGTACGAATTAGAACGAATCTCATTAATGTTAATTACTGATGAATGAATCTAAACTGCTCTCCAATGATGAACCATAATTGATTGGAAAATCAACCTTTGCATTATATTAAGCACAAATACAGAAAGAAGAGGTAGAATACCATAGGGAAAACTGAATTTATGTGTAACTATAACAGGTTAGTTTTAGAAAAGTAGAAGGAAAATTGTTTAAGTATGGTTTACATTAATGGTTATTACATCGGATAAATTAATGCTCTCAATAAAAGACAATATGTATTTTCATTAACAATACAGGAAGTTTCTTAATGAATGTGACAGAAAGAATAGCATAGTAAAAATTCTGCAATTGATTTGTTTAGCCGAAACAAATTAATTCTGAAACTACAGTTATAGCTGTTTTATATCGCACAGCGAAATATTTTGCGGTTACGAAATCTCAAAATCAAAATGACATCACCAACTGCATAGAAATGGATAGATTGGCCGTGTTGTGTCAAAAGAAGTGTTATTGCTTTCTTGGCCATTGAGATCCTCTGAACTAATCCTTCGTGATTTTTTTACGATGGAGTTGTGTTGAAGTGTTCTTGCCTCCATTCAGTGCTGCCAGATTTGAGGGAAATTTTTATTCAACAGCCGCCGTTAAATTTTACTTGCAACAGTTACCTAATTACATAGACGATTTCTGTGAAAAATGTCTCGAATCGAGTACGAAACTGTTTCAAATAAAATTTAGTGGTGGGAGTTACATAAAAATTTCCCTCAATCTGGCAGCACTGCCTCCATTTCCCGAGTATTTACAGCAACTGGCAGCGGATAAGTGAAGTTCTCGAATCAATACAACAAAGGATATTCTATCATGAGTGTAACCGGAACTGGACTACCACATAGATATTTGACATGTCATCGGAAAGATACACATAGAGCATGGTAACAATAACTTCACTATAAATTTGATTTATCAAAATAAAGCAATTGCTTTATTTTGATATGCTTTCTTTTTGTCCCATCTGATATGAAATACTCTATACATTTACTGGTAATATACACTGTGTAAAAAAAAGTAGGACACTAGATATTTTAAAAAATAAAGGGTATGTTTTATTTTTAATGAAATTATTCTTATGTGTAACATTTTGCAGAACATTTAGCAAGAAAATATCAGTATCATTACCACAATTTCCAAAAATAAATTGTTAATGACAACAAAAATAGTTTCTACTTCTTTTAACTCTGTAAAAAAAATAGAAGGACAGTAACACAAAATATAAAATACAAGCAATTTTAATAAGGAATATTCTTCCCATTGTCTTTCTTTGAATATTCTATTTGGTAGTGAATCATACAAAGATTGGATTCCTGTTTGGCAAAAATTAGCCTATGAGCTGTTCAAAGCTACTCGATGCTGAGTAAAGAATTTAAACATTTTCCCACTAGCATATAATTGACGAGCAAGCATTGATCAGATGTTTTCCACTTTGTTAATAGCTGGGCTTTTAGCTGACTTAGGTCGAACCTGCACATTATTTGCAGCAAACCAATTTTTAACTCTATGGGGATGTAAATGGAAGTTTTATCTTGTTTAAACATTCACTCTTCTCCTCCTAATTCAGAGCCATAAGGAAGAAGCTCAGAATTCAGCACTTCAATATAGTCTGTATGTTTCTGCATACCACAGAAAAACATCAGACTTGTTCTTCTTCCATACCCAGTTGATTATTAGATCATCACCCCCCTCCTCATTTATGGAGTTGAATAAAATTCTTCTACATTTTTCAGACAATGCCAGTAATATTGGTAACCATCTAAATCGTCTATATTAAACTTCTTTTCGCCTTAAAATATTATAAAAGTCCCATCTGAGGTCCATGATACGTGTTTTTTTAACCCATGATAACGGTAATTCATCTATGTTTTTTTTTTTTTTTTTTTTTTGTTTTTTTCCCTCTTTGGATGATGCTTCCGCCATTTGAAAATGAATTATTTGAATCTTGTTATGTAGTGGTAAACTGTTTTCCTTGACACATGAGTAAGTCCTGCTTGATTTGGGACCTTTGCGATACTACCACTGCTCTTTTTAAGCTCAAGAGCAAATTTTCTTTCATCGCTTTTTAGGCCTGCCAGTCATCTTTCTTTTCCTATTTGTATCTGACTTTCTGATAATGTTAGAAAGTGTATTGGGGCTGACGTGCAGTATACGAACAATCTGTCTAACACCTTTAACATTAATTTTATATGCAACAATTTGCCCCTGTTGGAAATAATTTTAAAGTATTCTTCTAGGCAGTCTGAAAAGAAAATAGCAATGCAATTTTTAACAAAATATATTTTTCTCATCAAAAGCACTCAAAGAAAATTCAATATTTACTTTTTTACTTGTGCACAATCCACCAAATAACAAATTTTGTAAAGTGTCCTTCTACTTTTTTTACACTCTCAAAATCATGGATGCTAGATTTTTAAAATCCACTAATTAGCATTAATAGTAGAAATTTCATTATTACGTAAAGTTAAAGAAAACTTATAAAATCTGTATAAAAATCTAAAAGCCAGGATAAAAATACAGAAAATAATCTACAAAAATCGACTGTCCTTCTACTTTTTTTACGCAGTGTATACATTGTATATATTGTGCATCAGCACCAGCAGTTTTATATTTTCTGAGCATTAACTTATTGAGTAAGTTATAATCTAGTTATAATCTAAAATAAGTATTTTAACTGAATGTACTTTCAAAACAGTTTTAGAAACTATTTGACATATATTTCTGTGTGAGGGAGAAACTGCTGTCCCTTTCAATCCTCCATTTGAATACAGTACTTACATTTACAAAGAAAAGTAAGTCAGTTATTACATTTAAAAAGTTATTCCAAATTATTCAGACAACTTTCACGCATACCACGCCTTAAAACTGTCTAATCTTGGTCAAACCTTTTAAGTAACATTCTTATTTGATTTTCAGAATATAAAATTTTCCGCACTTATTTGTTTTTAAGTGTTTTTTACTCTCTTCTATATATGTATATCTAGAGAAAGTATTGGATTCGTGAAAACTTTTGAACTCCAGTTTTCGATGGATTTACACGTTTTGGGATGTTCTGAACATGATTTGACTGTTTTTAGAAAATTCAGTCTGTCAGTCTGTCTGTGTGTATATCGCAAATTTTGTGGACGCTATATCTCACGAACCAATGGACAAAATTTAACCAAACTCAGTATTTAGTTGGACCCTGACATAAACTGGTACTGATTAGTTTTTGGGATCATTCGCTCTACAGGTGGCGCTGTGATCCCATTGTTTTCTAGATTTTTACAAATACTGTTAATTAATACCGTTTTTCTACAAATATTTCATTTTATTGCCATTATTACTTCAGAATTAGATAATTTCAACTTCCACAGTAAAAAAGTTTTATTCAATTTCAGAGTCAGAATAAATATTTTAAAGTCAGTTTCAGATTAATGTAAAAACTTGAGTTTTTAACGAATAGCTTGACATTAACTTGCTGAAAACCTAATATAAGTATAATAATTTGTATATATATATATGTATAATTTTAAATATGCTAATTCTGTTCTAAATGCCCGTTATGCTTTCGAAATTTTATAATGACATATAAAGGCACCCAAAAATGTACTTTGAATGTACAATTTATTGTAGTATAACTTTTAATAATAAGGGTTCGTAATTTGATTATATATATCATATGTATGTATACTCTTATTTTTTTTATATCTTCTATTAGAAAATTGTGAGGAAGAAAAAAAATAAAGATAAAAATAAAAATAAAAATAAAAATAAAAATAAAGATAAAGATAAAGATAAATAAAAATAAACAAAACATGGGCTTTTTATAAATCATAAAATTTACCAATCTTTGTATTACAGAAAATTTTTTAAAGTACGAATTTTTTTTTCCTTTTGACTGCTGATAGAAGTTAATGTGTGAAAGAATACCTATAGACATCTGTATTTCTAACTTAATGATCTAGATTTTTCATAATATTATCCGACTGCCTGTTATAAAAAGCAATACAGTCAACTGCAAACAACGGAGTATCAATAGCAAGGTTTTTTTCCCCTCCTAATGATCAATGATAGCAAAAGACATTCACGAAATATCCGTTTACAGTAAAATGCGTATTATTACTTCAGAACTAGGAACTAATGATACGTTAAGAAGATATTTCTATTTAAAGTTATGTACCGAATGAAATATAACTCGGAAAATTTCTTTCTCTTCTGTAGAGTAGGAAAAGTATTTTCAAATATACTATTGAAAGTTTTTTTTATACGACACAGATTGATGACGCTTTCATTCAATAATTTATTTATTTATTTATATACTTATTTATTTTTAACAATATATACTTTACTTAATGATAGAAAATTTTTATAAAATGTTTGTAAATGGAAATGTAATAAAAGTGATACGTACAGAAAAACAATCTCTTAAATATATATATATTCGGTGAATTTTACTTAAATGGTAATTGTGACAATAACTTTATACGTAATACATATAATTATTAATTTCATTGTTGGTATTTTCATCTTTCTCTCATTTGCTGAGTATTGTAAAGGAATTAAATTATTTATTATATATGTATATATATATATATATATATATATATATATATATATATATATATATATATATATATATATATATATATATATATATATATATATATATATATATATATATATATCTAAAAAAATAGGGGAAAAAATATCTGTAGATTATAGAATAATACTTTTTATAATATTTATCTGAGATTAAATAAGATGAAGATTACTATTCCTAAATAATGGTGTTAAATTTATTTTCAGTTGGTAGTAAACAGACCATACTTATTATTATGAGTGAATAATAATATAAAAAATGTAGTTTGTTTAAAGTAATCCATTTCTTTATACCAATAAAATTGTAATACGTTTTTATTTATTCTTTCAAAAAAAAAAAAAAAAAAATTAAAAAAAAAGCGCTGTTTTTAAAAAGCAGATCAAGATCAATATTTTTCTCAATTTCACAAACTGTAGATCACATCGTTTGAATGCTTTAATATGTAACAGTTAATAACAAAATACATACTTAGTAGCCGAAGCTATTAAAAACGTCTCAGGTTCCTGAAGAGGACTAGAGGGCATAACTTGGAATGTGTTCCCTTACTCTACTTTAGCTTACGATTTCTCCTATGAAAAAGCTTATCTTTCTATTTTGTCCCAACTGCAAGCTAATTTGCTCGAGGCTGATCTTTGATAGACAGCGCATTTATTCAGAGTAAAAAGTTGTTATCTATATGTAAATTTAAATTTTATTTCATATTTTCAGAAAACATTTTTGTTGGTGGATAGAGAGGAATTTTAATATAGGTATAATCGAAGTATTATGTAGCATTTACAGTAAAAAATATTTTTTTTCTTTCTTTTTAAACAGGTCAATTATTATGCATATAAAGTCCTTAAGAATAACATATTTTTTTTATTTTTAAAAAGAAAGAGAGAGAGAGAATAAAATAAATAATATGTTGACAGAAAGAACGATTTTGACAATAAAAAAAGTTCGGAAATCAGTTAAGTTTTATTATTTCAAGATTATACTGAAGTGACATCATAATTATTAATTTCATTGCTAAGATTTTTTTTTTTTTCAAAACAACATAATTTTAAACAAAATAATAAATAAATAATCCCAAATATTACCATCAACTGTAATTTCAAAAAGCAAGAAAAATTAAAATTTACTTAATCACTGTGTGAAATTGTACTTTTTTTCCATATAAATATAGTGAAAAATCATACTATAATAATACAATACAGTGAAAAATCACACTATATCATATAATATACTTTCGAAACCAATTAAACAAAAGCCTTTTATAGTATGTTAAATCGGATTTATATCATCCGTAAAGGACATATATTATTCTGAATATTAGCTTACGAAGGTCTAAAAATCATGTTGCGATAAAAGCGTTGCTTCCTGTATCCTGAAATCAGTGTTGCCAGATCTGAAGGATTTCTTATTCAATAATCACCAACAATTACTTTCTTCTATATTCAATAGAAGAAAGCATTGGATTCGTAAAAATTTTCGACCTCGGGTTTTTTGATGGATTTACACGTTTTGAGAGCTGTAGAACACGATTTGACCATTTTTGGAAAATGTCTGTCTGTCTGTCAGTCACTCTGTGTGTGACAAAATTTTGTGGCAACTGTATCTCAGGAATTACTGCACAGAATTTCATACAAATTGGTATGTAGTTGCACATTGACATAAATTAGTGCCTATCAACTTTTGGTAAAAATTGTCTTACAGGTTGCGTTGCCATCCCGCTTTCTCTAAATTTTTAATATGGTGATAATGAGAGTTATTATTAACCTGTGATTGTTAAATTAATATGAATTGTTGATAATAGTAGTAGTTAATAAGGAAAAAAAAGAACCCTGGGGGAGGGGATAAATTTTCAAGATGGGCATCGGGTATATTTCGAAAGGTCTCGTCAATACCTTTAAAACGAATGGTTGAACTATAAATATGTGATAATTTAAAACAAAATTATCAATTTCTTTTACTTTTAACCAAAAAAAAAAAAAAAAAAAAAAAATCGAATTTTTTTTTAAACTACCCAGCAAAACTTATATTGATGGGCTGATTATGGCCTACAGTCGGCATCCTGCACTTTCCATCAGTTGCCGGTTGCCCCACATAACTCCACCAGTGGGCCGTTTATGTCTGCCAGCAGTATTGGAGGTCTAAAGAAAAATGGTCGGTTATCCAGAAGTGGCATAAACACAGTTGGCCTTATGCAGGCTATCGCCACAAGGCCAACATAATATTTTTCATGTTGTGGCCACAAATTATTAGGCCATAAACAATTTGTATTCCTAGAGGGCGCTGTGATTTATTTTCTGTTGATTTGAAATTCGCTCGCCATCTGCCATTTCATACGAAGTTTGTACGTTATTGTAGTCTGCGGATGTAGCTTCTTGACTGTAAGATGTTAAATCACGAAGAAAAAAGAATATATTATATGAGTAAGTAATTCAATTATTAATTTGATTTTCTATTATTTTTTAAATTCCATTTTTTAAAGGTGTTTGAATCTAAAGTCATTATTACAATAAAAGGATTTCTAGAAAGCGAATATTCAGTTGATCCGTTTTAAGTAAGTTATGATAGTCGTTAACGTTCTAGCTACATTTGTTATTTTTATTATTAATTTAATAAATTTCATAAAATAAAAATTATGGATCTTATTTTATGTATTTATATTATATGGACGGGAGAATGTTATTAGAATAATTATAAATATTTATAGTTAATGTTTTATTTTTATTTTTTCTTCCTTCAGTGTATTTAAGAAGAAAGCAATAGGCTCGGGAAAATTTTCGGCATCCGGTTTTCGACAGATTTTGCACGTGTTGGGTTGTTTTGATGAATTTAATTTGAGAAATTGTCTGTCTGTCCCTCGGTGTGAGCTGAAAAAATTTTTAAAGTGATAGTAATCCAAAAAGTTTACTTCTACTTTTTTTTTTTTTTTTTTTTTGTAAATGTACAAACGTTGCTTCCCCACCCCTGAGGGAGAAATGTACCACATAAAGTAAATTTTCAATATGATTATCCTTGAAGAGAATTCGCCAGTATTTTTAAAACGAAAGGTTGAATTATATATCTGTGATATTTTAAGGCAAATTTATTGTTTTTTTAATTTTTGACAAAAACTAGTATGTTGTAGCACCACAAAACTTTCTTCTATATTTTTTATTATGCAAATTCGCGTAATGCAGATAATTTGTTAAGATTATTTTCCCGAATGCATGCAAACGATTTTCATCTTAGAAAAGTGTTTCTCAATAAATAATAATAATAATAATAATAATTATAAAATAAAAATAAATTTTGTGCCAACATCTTAAAAAATGTTTTTTTTTTTTTTTTTTTGAAAATAATTTATAACTTTGTTTTAATTTACCACAAATTTTATTCAGCTATTTACTTAAAAGGTACTGACGAGTTCTTTTGAAAAATACCAGCGTTGCAAATTTACTCCCTCACGGGGAAGGGCGAGCGATTTCTCAACTTATACCCCCCCCCCCCCGAAAAAAAATCCTGTTTGGTTGTTAGTTACTTAAATATTTATTTTTTTAATTTATTTAAAAAATAAAAAAATATATTATCATGAGTACATTTATGTAAAATTTCTTCCTACACTGTGTCATACTGAAAATTACGAAGAAGTAGAAATATAGAGCTATGTGTTAAGTGAATGATCCACAAATGTAATCGGGAACGATTTAAATCATGGTCTGACCATATCAAGTTTGGTTAAATTTCGTCCATTGGTTCGTGAGACACAGCGTCTACAAATTTTTTTATGCATACTCACAGAGAGAAACTTTTTAAAAATGGTCAAATCGTGTTCAGGAATCTCAAAACATGGAAATACATCGAAAACCGGACGTCGAAATTTTTCTTCTTATATATATATATATATATAAGAAAGTAAAATACTTTTAAAAAAAAATTCTCGGATTTTGGTAAAAAATTGATTTTTTTTTTTTTTTTTTTTTTCGAAATTTAATATATTATGCTTCTTTGAAATGAAAATCAAATCGCCTGCCTTCATCGCAGAAAATAAATTTAATAAATAATAATTTTAATATGTAATTTCTATAAACTATTATTAAAAAAAAAAAAAAAAAAAGTGGTAACTATAACAAACTATTTTATTTTATTTTATTTATAATAATAATAGTTATTATTTTAATGCAAGTAAGAAAAATAATTTCACTTTTACGAAACTGAAATAGTTCCCCCATCAATTTCCCGTAAAGCATAAGAATGTTTTTGTGCATCGCTAATAAATGAATCGCAAATATTTATTTTGTTATTTTTGATTGGAAACATTTTTTTATTGCATCTTTAAAACCTATGTTGATCTATATTTTTACCGTTGTACAAAAATTTTTAGGTGCGCTGATTAGAAAATTCTCTTAGACTGTAATGTATCAAAATTATTTTATGAATTTTTATACGCAAACCATTTGTGCTACCTCTACAAATTTTTTTGACAAGCTTCCTACAATAAATCTGGAAATTCTCTAATGACATATATGAGTTTTATGGAATTCTAAAAATATTTTTAAAGAAGGAAATTAGTGGATAGATGGACAGAAGTCTAAGTAATTTCATATTTTGTTGAAAAATGTAAATAAACACACTCAAAAATATATTTGAAGTAAAATTATACATTATATTAACAAGTGAAATTCTTTTTCTTGAATTTTTGCATGCAGAAGAAATCTTTCACACACTCGCACACTTATATCTCTGACTACTCATTAAATCAGAAAACCAGCTGTACTTAAAAACAGCAAAATGTAACTGATAGTTGTCGCATCAGCGTTATTTTTGTTGGTCTATTGGGCAGGAAGGAGATTTGTTGTTTATCAAGATGACGAGCAACAGTGTTCACAAAATAAAAGAGAAGAAAAATAGAAGAAAAGGCAATTCATCAATTATTTTTAAATGAAAATTATTGTAAGTATACAGCTAAAAGTTTGTAGGTGTAATATGTCATCATTGCATGAATAGTATAAAGATTCATGAAGTGACCTCTATTTTGGGACCTCCCGTACTTTAAAATGTATAAATAGAGGGGGGGGGGGATGCTAAAAATCCATAGATTTAGCATTGGATGAAAACGAAAAGTACTCGCAATGTTAAGTGTGTAAAAAAAAAAAAAAAAAAAAAAAAAAGTTTCACACCGGAAGTAATAAAAGGACAAAATTGACTAGAAATGACATCGAAGAGCGGGAATATGGGACCTCTATTTTTTAAGGAACTATAAAGGAGGATATTTATTTATTAACAGCATATAGATTTAATTATCTGAAGTACAAATTCTTTAATAAAATAACAATTTCTATCTGAAATTATGCCAGGATTTGTGTCAACTAATCTATATAAATAAAGAGAAGTATCTATGTGTCTATCTGTAATCTGGTGCTCACACTACTATGCGGATGGAAAAAGAGTTGCCGTAGGAAGGTAGCGAGGTTTAGAGCAATTTCAATAAAATAATTTTAGTTTTCTCTTTTTTTTTCTTTTAATAATGTGATGTAAAACATAAATACTGGTCCAATTATTTTGAAAATTCATTTAAACATAGTGACCAGCAAAGTGGGCATAGCCTACTTGTTATTATTATTATTATTAGTAGTAGTAGTAGTAACCATAATCAGAGTACTGTAGATAATGGAATCATTTTATTCGGTCAAATATTTCGACATCGAGTTTTCACCTAATTTACATATTTTAAGGTATCCTGAGTCAAAAAAGTGGTTCTTGGCAAGTGGTCTGTGTGTTTGTGTGTCTGTACTGCATATATGTCAGTATGTTTCTGTAATTTTTCTGACTATCATATATACAAAACTATTAAAGAAAGACGAACTTCTGAATTAAGACAGGTATAGTATACAGATGATTTTCCCAGCATTTGTTGAAAACTGGACATTTGAATTGGCTATATCTCAAAAACTGGCGAATTTCTTCAAAGTTATATAAACTTTGTTTTGATTGTCCTTTTGTATGTGTTAGTTCAGGAAAATTGATAAACGTTCTATAAATATACATCAATTTTAAGCCTCACATGTGCTTTCTTTTAAAAACACTTTTATAGATTTTCTTCAAACTCGCTATATTAATTCATTTTTTAGATATCATTTCGTATGTAATTGTTATCTTACGGTGAACAGATGTGTTTACTAAGTTTTGTTGAAAATTGTCAGTGGGACCGACAGTTGGTTGTAGGAATTAAGGCCGATTGACTCCGTAAGTTCCTAGGCTTATAGGGGAAATGCGCTCCATGGGGGGTCTTTCTAAGGGGTCCTAGCCCGTATTTACGCGAGTTTCGTAGGAAACCATGGAAAACTCCGAACGACTAGGTTGATGAGCTCGACCTGGGAACCCGACACCTCCCATCTACCAGCTTTGAGCGCAGAACCTCTCGGCCGCTGGTGAGCCCTATGGGACCGACAGAAGATATCTCATAAACGGCTCTAACTTTCTTCAAATTCGCTACAAATAACTTTTTTCTCGCTCTTTAGCATGTAATACTTGCTAGTTACAGGGAAATTCACAAGAGAAACCACCATAAGACTTTCTTCTATATTTTCCTAAACAAATTCACTAAATTTCAGAAATTGCTGTGTAGCAGCGCACCTGTTAAGCGGTTGACACCAAAAGTTGAAAGGTATTAACTTATGTCAAGATGCATCTACACATAAAGTTACATGCAATTCTGTGCAGTAGTTTCTGAGATATAGCGTTCCCTTAAATTGCAGAAATCGCTGTATAGCAGCTTGGCCGATGAGCATTTAATTTGAACCAGCGTAATGTCTCATAATGACCTTCTTACATATCAAGTTTTGTTTGATTATATGCAATAGAACCTGAGATAAAGCCTTCCCTTAAATTGCGGAAATCGTTGTATAGCAGCGCCAACTCTTGAGCGGTTGACACCAAAAGTTGATAGGCACTAATTTAGATCAAGGTACATCTACATATAAAATTGTATGCAATTCTGAGCAGTTGTTCCGTAGATACAGTTGCCACAAAATTTTTGTCTCACACACACAGAGACAGACAGACATTTTCTAAAAATAGTAAAATCGTGTTCTAGACTTCTCAAAACGTGTAAATCCGTCGGAAACCGGAATTCGAAAATTTTTACGAATCCAAGACTTTCTTCTATTGAAGATAGAAGAAAGTAAAAATGTAATGTAAAGAAATATTTGCACTGAAAACAAAATAATTAAACCTATCATAGAGTTGCATTTAAGGAAAATGGATCAACTGAATATTTCCTATATATGCTGTACTAGAAATCCTGAATGTGTAAGTACAGTTTTAGAATCAAATACTTGTAAATAGTATTTAAAAATGAATGTAGAAAATCAAATTAAATATTGGATACATAGAAAAAACTGGCTGCTGCCTCATCAGAAAACTAGTATGTTGTGGCCACCACAAGACTTTCTTCTATATTTTCCTATACATATTCAATCAGTAACAATATTAAAAAAAAAAAAAAAAATGCGAATTTTTTTTCTAAGTTTTTTTTTTTTTTTTTTTTTTTTTTGGTTAAAAAAAAATCGATAACTTTGTTTTAAATTATCACAGATTTATAGTTCAACCATTCGCTTTAAAGGTATTGACGAGATCTTTCGAATGATATCCATCTTCAAAATTTACCCCCCCGGGGGGGTACTTCCCCCCCAGGGGGGAAGCGATGCCCCCCCAAGCACAAATTTTTTCTCCTAGTTACGTACTACTATTATCAATAATTCATATTAATTTTACAATAACAAGTGTAAAATAACTCTTATTATGCACATTTATACGAATTTTTGTCCTATTCTGCCATGTTAAAAATTTAGATAAAATGCTATCACAGCGCCTCCTGTTGAGCTATTGATCCCCAAATATAATCAGCACCAGTTTATGTCGGGGACCAACTAAATACCAAGTTTGGTAAAATTTCGTTTAAAAAAAAAAAAAAAAAAAAAAAAAAAAAAAAAAATACGATTTTTTTTCTAAGTTTTTTTTTTTTTTTTTTTGTTAAAAGCAAAAAAAATCGATAACTTTGTTTTAAATTATCACAGATTTATGGTTCAACCATTCGTTTTAAAGGTATTGACGAGATCTTTCGAATTATGCCCATCTTCAAAATTTAACCCCCCGGGGGGGTACTTCCCCCCAGGGGGGAACCGATGCCCCCCCATGCACAAATTTTTTTCCCTTGTTAACTACTACTATTATCAATAATTCATATTAATTTTACAAACAAAAGTTTAATATAACTCTCATTATGCCCATTTATACGGAATTTTGTCCTATGCTGCCATGTTAAAAATTTGCATAAAATGCGATCACAGCGCCACCTGTTGAGCTATTGATCCCCAAATCTAATGGGCACCAGTTCATGTCAGGGTGCAACTAAATACCAAGTTTGGTTAAATTTCATTCATTGGTTCGTGAGATACAGCGTCCACAAAAAAATGATACAGACAGACACACAGACAGACAGACAGACAGACAGACAGACAGACAGACGCACAGACAGACATTTTTTAAAAACTATCAATTCGTGTTCAGGACATCCCAAAACGTGTAGATCCGTCAAAAAACGGAGGTCGAAAATTTTCGCGAATCCAATACTTTCTCTATATTACATATAGAAGAAAGTAAAAAACAAAGAGAGAGAGAAAAAAAAAAGAAAAAAAAAAAAAAAAGAAAAAAAAAGCACTAATAAAATTGAGGGTATCATCAATAAGACAAAATATACTAGCTACAACCAAATCACTGCTGGCCCACTGATGGGAAAATATAAAGGGCCAACAAAAACTGCCGGCAGTAATATAATTTTTTTATGTTTGCACACAGCTGGCCCACTGCAGGCTGCCAGCAATAACATAGAAAAATTATGTTTGCCCCCAGGTGGCCCAACACTGGCCCGCTAATAATTTCCAACCTAATGTCGGTTGCCAACAGTGGCCCATTACCTACTTTCATCATAAGGCTAGCTGCCAGCAGCGATCCATTCACTGCCCCACTAACTTATTTTTAAGTTACTGCTGGCTGCCAACAGTGGATCGATGGAATATGGCCAACTGACGGCCGACGTAACATATTCCCTACGGCACCGTTAACTTTTACCACCGTCGGGCCAGCTGCAGCTACTGTTGGCAACCAGCAATTGGCCTCGTGTTGGCCGTCATCTGTGGTTTTGCTGGGTATTGTTACTGAGTGAATTTATACAGGAAAATATAGAAGAAAGTCTTGTGGTGGCCACAACATACTAGTTTTTAATTGTAACGTTTATCTAATCCCTTCAAAGACTAACAGTCTATTATGTATATCAAATATCGCATCTCAAAATTATTGGTGATTATTGAATAAAAAATCCGCCAGATCTGGCAACACTGCCTGAAATAAAGTAGAAATACTTTCTCATATTACTTTATAGAGTTATTAGTTAATTACTCGCAAAACTAGCTCGTTACACATATATTACGCGTAGCACACACACACGTACTAATTTTTCGTCTTTGGATCTTTATTTTTACTTTACTTCTTAAACGCGTCATCATGAGAAAAAAATCTGATCATAAACAATTAAACTTCACCGAAAGAAAAAAGTTTATTTGTAAGAAAGACATCAAAATCATTGACTAAATTGTGCAATCAAAACGACAAAACCGGACATAGAAGAAATTTAAAAATGAACTCTGAGGCGTTTTTTCAAAAAGAAACAAAAGGAAAGAAAGGATAACAGAATGAGTTGTTGTCAACATATCCCAACGAACATTGCAAAACGACTGACAAAACCATGTCATATGTGGTCACGATACTAAATCTTTCTTGACTTTTCAATGTCGAGTTATTTAAAAGTCTATGACTGTACCAGAAATCAGACGAATGCCTTGAGTTTTAAACAGAAAAACTATTGTTATTCCGGTTATATATAATCAGAAGTTCTCTCTCTTTTTTTTTTCTTCTTTAAGATTCCAACTTCATTGCACCTTATCTTAGAACGAATAACAACATTAAAGCTTTGCGTTTCGCATGCATATTTAGAAATGCTCAAACTAGAAAAGACAGATACTGGTGATAAAGAGGCTTAATTTAATTTGACAGGATCATAAATATTAGATCTGAATAATACTGTTTCTGCACCAAAATTGCGTAATTGTTACTTACATTAACACATCTTACTTCATCTTTCTTGTTGCACACATTTCTTATTTCAGAACATAAATAGTATCCGCATATATATATATATATATATATATATATATGCATTTTTTTCCCCTTATTTAATCGTAGTTTTTGAGAAAATTACTTTACAAAAAAAAAAAAAAAGTGGTGTGATAACAAAGCAGTACTAGCAATGCTCTGGAATAAATTAGATATCTTGGCAAATCTGTATTTTCAATTTCCTTCGTAGATCTTTGAAAATTTTTGGAAGAAAATTTAAATTACCAGAATGGTAATTTTCGTTTTTTATTTAATACATTACTAGTCTGAATAGAGGTTTTTTAAATATTTTCTGTAATTAAAAATGTGAACTTTGCTATAGGAAAAATTAATTTTCACCAATGTAGTAAATTACTTCGAAAAAGCTCGCATTGAATGATGAATAGCAACATTGTAACATAAACCATCAAAAGGAATACACGCAATAGTGGTTTCAGATCGAAATATTTAAAAACGATTCTTCATCTGTCGATGAAAATTATGCTTTTATGTGGTATTCGATCCTAATTCTTATCGACTGATATACTGTAAACGTTCAAACTTTGTCAGCCAAAACGGTTTCTGTATGTTTCCGATCAGTACGATGTTTTAATTTATAAAAAATATTCATTACTAATCGTTTGTGAGTCAAATTAATTATAATTATATCCATAACACAAAAATTTTTTAATCGGTATCTAAACAATTAAAAAAATATGGATATAATCATCAATCCATTGGAAAAAACAAAATAAAACTATCATTTAAATTTGTTTCCAAATCAGGGTTATTTAAAGAAAGACTTAAATTATACTACATTTTGAATACTATTATTTTTTCATTTTTTCATTTCTTTATTTGATTACAGAATTTTCATAATTAAGTGAAAGAAAATTCTTCTTTTTCTTTTTTTTTTAAATAATGGAACTCAAAATATAGAACAAATTTAAGCCTTCACTGAAAAATAAAATAAAAATAATAACAATAATAATAATAGATATATGAATGACAGTTAGAAACTAAATTGTATCTCTAGTAAAAAGAGTTCCATGCCATCCTTATAAGTTCTAGTTTCCTTTGTTAGCAAGTTCTAATTTCCCCTATTAAAATTCTAGATGTCTCTCCTATATTATCGTTTTTTCAAACGTATTTAAAAATCTCTGCAAATAAATGCGAACTCAAGAGGACAATTTTAGTAACTATAACATTGGTTTATGACTCAGTTTTAGGAAATCAAGGCGAGAATTTCTCTTAGTACACAGCATTCATAATATTCATAATGTTCATAATATTGTTTCACCATCTACAAAAGTATAGACTAGAAATTCTCGATTATTTCGTCTATAAAGGTTATTTGTTTACATTATACAGGGCCCGAAATTTCAACTTAGATAACACTCCTTGAAAAAAAAAAGTTACTCGCCACAAAATATGATTAACTTACTCTATTTTTTAAGCATAAGGTGACTAGAATTTTTTATTGGAAAAAGAGGAGTAATTACGCAATGTCTTATATTTTATAAGAAAACAGAAGACATTCAATTTTGAAAAAGAGGTCATTTTAGAGGACACAAAATTGAATGAAAATGATTATAAAAACTGATTCAAAATTTACTTTAGATAAGTGGTGGGAACATTTTAATCTCAAATGATGAATTTGGATCAGTACACCTTAATTTAAATTAATAATATACGGATACGAAAGGAAAAATCCCTAATTTTTATACGTGTCACTGGACAATATAGATTTTATTTTTTTATCATTATTAATTTTTGCTATAGACAAAAACTATTTTTTTTTTCTTTTTGTAGTGCTTTTATGCAATTACATAAAAAAGTTGGTAGACATTTTTTTTATTAAAATCATAATCATAAAAGAAAAAAGAAAATTAATATTCGGCAGATGAAACGATTTGTTTTAACGAAAAGTCATTCTTTATCAACATTTTATAAAAGTTCTCACAAGTATTACCTAAATTAGTCTTAGTAATTAATAAGTTTTTAAAGTAGGTATATAAAAGGGATTTTTTTCACATGTCTACATATTGTTCATTGAAGAAAACAGTCGCTTTGTGGGAGTGTTTTTGCCAAGAAGACATAAAATGAATTCAACTAACTTTTGTATATTTTTGTGAGGTGGTGGTTGTGTTATCATTAAGGCCAACTCTCTGCACTGGGGCTCTAAGCCTGAGTAGGAGAGTCCTCCGTTGGGTTTTTCTAAGAGGTCCTAACGCATATTTACGCTAGTTTCGGATGAAACCACGGAAAACTCCTAACGACCAAGCTAACGAGCGCGACCGGGTATCGAACCCAGCGCCTCAAGTGTACCAGCTTCGAGGACAGAACCTCTCGATCAATGGTGAGCCTATTTTTTATGAGGAATATTATTCATGCAAAAGGGAGAACACGCGTCAATCCACCGCGTATCAACCAGAGCACCATCTTCTTAACGATTTCATGACAATTTCAATAGTGATTTCGTGTTCTTTATCAAAGAACCGTACAAATATAGGGAATACGTTTATTTCTTTGTGACTCAAAGAATCTGAATAGACATAACCATAATATGCTTTGGAAAGTTTATTAGAAAGTTGTTCTTTTGCGTACCTAACGCAGAAAAAAGTTAGTGTTCTCCGTTTGATGCAGCCAACAGCCGATTAAGCTTCCAATTTTTGCGAAAATTTTAAAATTAAGGACTAAATCCTTCTCATTTGAAAAAGAGGACAGAGGAAGGAAAACATAAAAAAAGAGGACTTTTTAGTAATGTAATTTTTTTTTTCGTTTAAGAGGGCAGAGAGCAGTGAAAAAGAAAACTGTCCCCTTAAAAAAGATGATGTCTGGTCACCTTACTTAAGATTAACATGATCTTACGTTTTTAAATAGATATTATTATTGTTATTATTATAACTATTATTATTATTTTGGTAGCACCGTATACTGTAAGGATTCTATCTACATTTAGACCGAAATTTTACTCGCCACAGTAAAATTTCCACTCGCCAATGGCGAGCTGGCGAGCGGAAATTTCGCGCCCTGCCTTATACACATAGCACATAAATATATATTTCTAGTTTTGGGTTTCAGAAAATGTCTACTTACTCGTTCTAGATGGAGGCGGTATAGTTTTTTTCTGAACGTTGTTTTAACAGAAGTCTGTATGTTGCCGGAAGCCAAAGCCAATGTTAGTCTTTGGAGAATTTTGCCTGATTATAATTCATTAACTAATACATATTTTTAAACACCGTTCTCACATTAACCCGTTAACGCCCAATTTAATTTTGCAAAATATTATTAGCTGATTATTTCACTTCTAAATTAATATAGACAGCTGGCAGTAAAATATATTATAAATAATCTCTAAAAAACGATTCAACACTAAAATTTCATTATACTAATAGTCTCCCTTTCTGTAAAGAATTCTATAGCTTTAAACATTATATACAACATAAATTTAATTTATTTATAGTATATAATGAGGATTTATTGAAGTGCTACTTTACTGTAATTGTATTCGTACATAGATGGCAAATACGTGATCAAGAAATACATTTTTATATATTTTATAATTTTCTAAGGTTGGTGGTAGATTCTTGAAGTGATATATAAATTAACTGTAACGTAGATGAAAATCGTAAAAAATTCCAATCAAGATCAGTGACAGGATACTATAAATTATTTTCTTGGACAAAAACGGCTACATGCAGCGTCTCGTGCCATACAGTAAGATTAAAGTGAGGTATATACCTTCTATTCTTATACCTTCTTTACCTTTGCCATTTCTTATATCAGTTCGATTTTATCATAGCGTCTTAAACTAGATGCCTGTCGCGTGGCTTAGAAACTTGGCAACAGTTGAAGCGGTAGACAGCGCCACCTGGTACAGATTGCACGACTTTTTTATTCAACAGCCACCAAAAATTTTTAAATGTGGGATATAATATACATAAAAGGCGAATAGAATCGAAGAAACGTCGATTATATATATCATATGTCACTTCTTAAAATTATTGGTTACAGTTGAATAAAAAAGTGTGTAATCTGTACCAGGTGGCGCTGTCTACCACTTGAACTGTTGCCAAGTTTCTGAGCCATGCGGAAGGCATTTAGTTTAGGAGGCTATGGTAGTATATACCCGTTGCCAGAATTTACACTATGTGAACTCAGTTCTATGTGAAAAATTTTTTATGCATAAAAATAAAATGTTTTTTTTTTTTTTTTTTTTTTTTTTTTTTTTTTTAAATAAAATTTGTTTTCTTACTTTTGTTATCTTATTTGTAAATAGTTATCTTGGTCTTATATAATTGCAGAAAAGTATTTTAAAGGAATGTTTTCTAAATTATGTGGTATAAAAAAAATTACCCTTTGAAAAAAACAAATATATAAAAGTTAGTGCCTATTTTAATATATGAACTGTCCCTAAACAAAATTTAGTTAAGGTATTCCGACTAAACACTGTTCATAATCCTTCGTTACCTCTCACATTTTTACACAAGAAATTTAGACGAAATTAGTCGGCGGGTGGATTTTTTTTTTTCTTTTTCCTTTTCTATAACTGTACAATGCAAAAAGTACAACTTAAAAAATAAACATGTTAGAACTTTAATTTCTAGTTAAAAGTTTAGTTTAAGTTTTTAAGTTTAGTTAGTCTTCTAGTTAAATTTCGAGTAAAAACACATGGTTCATTTTCTTTTAAGATTCTTCGTAAAAATTTCAAGATAAGCGTGAGGAGAATATAATAGAATAGATTTTAACTTTAGTAACGACTTTCAATGTATCGACTTTAAATTTACTTACAATTCTAAATTTAAAGTCTTGTTTTTGAAAGTAAAAAAAGAAAAAAGAAGAATAAAATATAATGATAAAATATGCATGGAGAAAAAATTGCACAGTAACGAAAAGTACATACATAAATAAATTAACTATAAAACATCGTGTCCAATTATTATAATATAATGTAATTAATGTACACCTTTTTTCCAAAAAATCTAAATTATTAGCCTGTGTTTACCCAGAGTCGTAATTCTCACCATTTTTTCCAGAATACTTTTAGTGATGGGGGATTTGCCCCATTCAACAAACGTTTAAAATTTTTGGAATCCTTAACAAAAATAGCTGTTAGTTATCTAGGCAGGATGGAAACAGAGAGATCTTGATTATTAACAAGTTTAATGTATGAAATATTTACATAATGATGTACAAAAGAAGAAATTAGTAAAATAAGTTTCAGCATCATGCTTTACAACATGACAGAAAACTTTCTCTCTCATTCCAAGCCAACATGCAGAGTTGCCAACATTCTAATATATTCCGCAGCCTTTTTAGCCTCGCCTTTATTTCATACCACTTTTAATTTAAAAGTTTTTATTTTTCATTTTATCGTAGTTATATGCTGAAGATAAATATTGTATAAATAAAGTGGTGCGAAATAGAGGCGGGGCTAAAAATGCTCAGGAATAAATTAATTCTTTGCGCTCCGCATATTTCCCGTAAGATACGCTTTTTGGCTTTCCGTTAAAACGTCACACGTATAGTTTCCAACTTACTACTTTTTGGCTACCGAAGAATTGTAATAATTTGTTTTATTTTACTTCATCAATAAATAAAATAAATCTTTCTGTTAAAATTTTCCGGTAGCCAAAAGGCAGCCTATAGTTACACGTTTTAGAAAAATAACATTTCAATTGCAGAGGAACACCTTAAGGCGTGGCTCGATTTTTTAATGTCCCTTTAGAAGGGACATACGAGCGATAAGGGTTAAAATGTTGTAACTATATGCAACATGTCTTCTCTGAGATCCAAGCTTTCTCTCCATTTTTGATCTTAGAAAAATCCACCTTCCGGGGGAAGATGAAGTGACATACCTCTTATGTCTTTTGGGCGTACTTGCCAACATACTAATTAATATTCCGTAGTATTGTTAGTCCCGCCTTCTTTTTCACACCAGTATCTTTTTAGAGTATTTTTCTTCTTATTTAATCGTAATTGAATTTAGAGAATATTACTCTAAAAATTTACTGGTGTGTAAAAAAGGGTGGGACTAACAACACTACGGAATATTAATTAGGATGTTGGCAAGTATGCTTTTGGGTATTTATAGCAGGGTTGGAAAATTGATGCATAATTCATGCCGGTATTCGTTTCAAAATATCCTACTTATAAAATCATTGTTATAAGAAGAATAAAATTTTGTCTTATAAATGCTGGTGTGAACTCTGCGCCAATTTTCCACTCCTGTTATAGTGTCCTGTGCATCCATAGCTTTCATGAAAATTTTTAGTTTAACATTTTGAATTTGTGGTATTCTCAACAAAAACAACTAAAACAGACATTAGATATTTAAGCAGGAAGCAAACAAAGAACTGTTTAATATAGGAAATAATTATATAATCATGTAGAAAATAAAATTCGAGGGAAAAGATAGATTACATCCTGGAAAAAACATACAAATAATAGTTATACTCTCTTCCTGAAAAAAATATTTTACACAGAAATACATACTTGCCAACCATCTCATTAATAACCGTACAATTGTTAACGCCCCCTGAAAAAACGCCCCTTTTCTCACACCACTATATTTTTAGAATTATTCTCTCCAAATGTTGTTACGATTAAATAAGTCTAAAATTACTTTAAAAAATTATTGGTGCGGAAAAAAAGGCGGGTACTAAAAATTGTACGTTTCATAATGCATACTTGCCAACATCCTAATTAATATTCCGTAGTGTTGTTAGTCCCGCCCTTTTTTACACACCAGTAAATTTTTAGAGTAATATTCTCTAAATTCAATTACGATTAAATAAGAAGAAAAATACTCTAAAAAGATACTGGTGTGAAAAAGAAGGCGGGACTAACAATACTACGGAATATTAATTAGTATGTTGGCAAGTATGCATAATGAGATGGTTGGCAAGTATGGAAATAGGAATGAAAAAGCATTTTAAAACATTTTAAAACTGAAAATATTTAATATTTAAAAACTGACCAATTTTGGTTAGAAAAAATTTGGATATTAAAAACATTATTGAATAATAATAATAAAAAAAAAAAAAAAAAAAAAAAAAAAAAATAGATATATATCTTATGAAATTTAACTTGAAATCTTCTTTATTGATATATGTAAAAATTAAGATAATAAGATAATGTCTATTACTTTGTAATAAAAACCCATCCATCACAATTAATTTTCATATACATTATTTACAAGATCTTGTCACAAAAGAAGATTTTATGAGTCTTCTTTTATGCATAAATCAGGAAAAAAGGAAATGAGAAGTACCTTTTGCTCACTTAGCTTTATTATATCTATTCATCAAAAGAAAAGATGTGCTAAATATTTATGACTATAATATTTCTTCTTTTTATGAAAATGTCTTTCGAGCGTTTCTACATCTGCATTGAAATAAAATGATATATACCTTATCGAATTATTAGACATTCGTTTAATATTTATTCTAAATCGAATACTTTTTAAATGCTATGTATAGAACTTCTTAAAAGTATATTTTTTCTTAAATTAAATGTCAAATGAATTTGATGAACGTGCCAAAATGTTAAAGGAATAATTCAATGTTCATTTGATTAACTATTATCATTCCAAATTGCAGTGATGCTGCCTAGCTTAAGCCAATATTTTGTTATTTTGAACATTAAGTACCACTTTTTATTCTATAAAGTAGTATTGTTTAATAAAGTGTTTTTATATATTCGTGATTAAATCATTTAAATTTTATCCTTAGTAATCGCTGTAGTACCAGCGTATATACACTGGCGTGTATATACGCTGGTACTACATAATATGTTAAACATAGATACACATTTTTTTTTTTTTAATAAGATGTTGTTATGTTGTTTCAGAGAAATGCTTGATGTAGGTTGATTTTTTTTTTTTTTTTTTTTTTTTTTTTTTAATTTCTTGAAGTATTAAGTGTTAAATAGGGATGAATAATTAAGCATTAAAAATTTTTTTTAAAACAATAGACATATGTATATCTAGACCTGCTAACTATGCTAGTTTATCCGTAATGGTATTAAGCCCTGCCTTTTTTTTCACACCAGAATAATTGTAGAGCAATAGTCTTCTTATTTAATCATGAGAACGTATTGATGAAAATTACCCTACAACTATTCTGGTGTAAAAAAAGACGAGGCCTAATACCATTACGGATAAACTAGCATAGTTAGCAGATCTAGGTATATCAGTTCACTAGGATCACGTACAGAGCTTGAAATATCCGGAGAAGAAAAATTTTTGCTCTCTTTGCTACCTCTATTTTTATGGAGAAACATTTACCGTAGTTTTCTAGTAATTAAATAGTCGCGATTAAATGGGGTAGAGATTATGGTATAAAAGCAGTGGAATAAAAGAATGCAGAAATTTCTAATCTCAGAAAGTTTCCTGAGAAAAGGAGTTTATCATACAAATCGTGCTATTTTTAACCCTTTGCGCTCGGCATATTTTCCTTAAGACACGCCTTTTGGCGTTCCTTTAAAACATCACACGTATAGTTTCCAACTTACTACCTTTTGGCTAACGAAAAATTGTAATAATTTGTTTTATTTTACTTCATCATTAAATAAAATAAATCTTTCTGTTAAAATTTTCCGGTAGCCGAAAGGTAGCCTATAGTTACACATTTTAGAAAAATAACATTTCATTTGCAGAGGAACACCTTATGGCGTGGCTCGATTTTTTAATGTCCCCTCAGAAGGGACATACGAGCGATAAGGGTTAAAGTAAAATATTTATTTAGATTATTGAAGTGTTTTAATTAAAAAAAATAAAATAAAAACACTTTATAATTTTGGTAAGTGACAAAGGTTATTTCTTCTTTTTCAACTACTGTATGTGGTTTTTGTTTATGTATTTTTTAATTTTCAAAATTTTGCATCAAAATTGTATTTTTAAATCACATTTATCTTGTATTTATCAAATTGGTTTCTTATCATTATGCAGGGGTGGAACACGGGCATAGACTTCATACCGGATTCTGCTTAAGAAATTTCTCTACCTATAATACCGTTGATTTAAGAAGTAGAAAATTTTCTTACATTGATAGCGATATGAATTCTGCGCCCAAGTTATATTTCTGTTATGGATTTTTACCAGACAATATACGTTAGCCGCAAGCTTCTTACAAGCACCTCCCACTAAAAAAAAAAAAAAAAAAAAAAAAAAAATGAAGTAAAATAAATAAAATGAATGCTTGGGAAATAGAAACAATCTAGCTAAACAGATATATATCTTTATTTTTATGCAAATCAAAAATATCTGAAATGAGGCTGAAAAAAAATCTGTTTTGTTTGACTGTTAAAACGATGAAAACGTCGAATTTGAAGATATATAACAGACATTTTCAACATGTAATCGTAGAGAGCCAGAAAAATTTGATTTTCCATTAATACCATTAAATTGTAAACAGAAAACACTTCCTTATAATAGTGACAAAAATAATCTTACATGAGATATGAAGTCTTTTTTATATAAACAATTTAAATTGTTTGGAAGAATTGATTTTTTTTTTCAACCAGACCTATAAGATAAAAGTTACATAAGCAGAAATGACATTATCGTGTGTCGTTTACAGTTTTCGGAGGCGATACCAAAAGTGTGTAAGCCAATTTCGAACACTTTTGTAATTTATTTTATATATTGTTATTTATACTGATTTCACAAAAATATTATTTATTTAAGTTTGCAAATTTCTTTATTTATATAGCATTTTTATACTATTTTTTTTTTTTTTAGAATTTACAGAAATTTTTTTAGAACATGGTTGAATATGAGTATAAAACTGTATATATTAGATATAATTTGTAGCGAATGTTATTGTTAATGTATAATTTAATTTACTGAAACATTTTTCTTTAAAAATTCATTGCTATCTTTTATATATATATATATATATATAGAGAGAGAGAGAGAGAGAATAATAATAAGAAATTTATTTAAGTTTAAAATTTTGACAAAATTAAATTAAATTTTTAAATCTAGCTGAACAATTTTAGAATTTTGTAAAATGTGGTCTTATTCACATATAAAAACATACTTTGTATGTTTAATTATTTTTCAAATTTTGCTATCATCAAATTGAACGTGAATGCTTATACCTAATATCTGTTAGCTTGCTTAATTTATTTTCGATAAAATCTGTCAACAAGCAGTAAACTATTAACTATTTAAACTATATAAAACTGTTCATCGTAATTTTATGTACACCCATTACGCTCCATGAAACTAATTACTGGAAAAGTCGGTAGTTCTCGAAAATACGTCTAGACTAACTTAATTAGTAAATAGTATTCATGGACGGAACATTGGCGCAAAATTTATACCACTATTAATGAAACAAAATTTCTACTTCTTAAATCAACGATATTATTGTTTGAGAAATTTCTTAAAAAAATACGGGTATGGCTTCTGTGCCAGCGTTCCATCCCTGGACTATTTAATAACAGAATTACGGTATTAAAATTACCGTAACGGAATTACGGTAAATAAAATACGGTATTTTATTTTCAAAAATAAATTGTAATTTAGAGAAGACTTTTCATATTTAATGAGGAAAATTTGTCGCATACTTTTAAAACTGTAGGAACTACATTGGTGTTCAAATTTAAAGCAAGAACTCGCTTTCTCCGTTTTCTTTGTTTGCGCATAGCTTTTACAAAAATAAACATATGAACATGAAATTTGCATGGCATATTTGTTGTTGTATCATTAATCGAATTTTTTATAACTGTAGCATGAGTAATAAACTTTAAAATAATAATTATTTATTTTTTTCTCAAAAGTAAACTTTAGGAAAAATGAAAAATTTCAACAATTTCAGAAAGGAAAACTTAATGAAAAATTATCTTAAGGATGCATGATAGATAGATGCACACATGCATCCATGTGTTAAATTCAAACTGGAATTTCTACTTGTATTTATTTCTCCGTTACTCCATTTTTTATTCTTTGCATGCAAATAACTACTTTGCATGCAAATATATACATATAAGCATGGAAATTGAATAAGACGATCATTACAAATTTCATTATTCATTATTCATTATAAAATCGACATTTTCATTATTCTGGCGAAGCTCTTAATTTCAAAAGTAAAAATTATATATGTTAAAAAAATCCGTTATAAAAGTTAAAAAAAAAAAAAAAAAAAAAATGTGAATATAGAAGAACAATATCGTGATCTATTTTAACATTTGAGGGCATATTTGTTGTTTGTATGCCACCTATCTGTAATGCATCCTTAAGACCATTTTTCATCAAATTTTCTTTTCTAAAATTGTTGAATTTTTTCAATTTTTCGAAAGCCAGAAAAATTAATAATTATTAGTTTAAAAATTATTCTTTATGAAGTTTAAAAAAAAAATACGATTAATGATATTATAACAAACATGTCATCCAAATTTTATGCCCACATGCTTATTTGTTGGTTATGTGCAAAAGAAGAAAACTAAAAATGCAGTTATTGCTTTAATTTTGAACACCAATATATATGGGAACTGTGCAATGCCTTACTCCCAATCAATTTATCAATCAGTTAAATAACAGAAAAGTGGTTAACAAAGATAATACTTTACAATAATAAAAAAATGATAGCCGCAAACTTTTATATAATTTAATTAAAAATAATACACCTATAATGTGCTAAATAAATGCAGAGTGCATTATATTATTTTTCAAAATATTGTTCTGCAAGCACTAATATTTCTTTTTCATATATTTCAATGACATATTTTAATTCTTTGATGAGCAGTGATAATATTACAGCATCAAATAATTTTAATTCTCAACTGCATTGTCAACCCGGAAATTTTTTATAGAAATTTACTTTTATAACCTCGAAGAAAAACTTCCTTTATTTATATACTAGCTGCCTTCGGCGACCATCTGGTTCGCGATTCTTGAAAAATCCGACTTTACGAAACTCCCGCTTGGTGGATCCTGAGGCGCTTCTTTCCCGTTTCAGGTCTTACAACAGCTTATTGACAGACAGTGAAAATAGCTTTGTTGAAAAATAATCGCTGTAAATTCCCGAACGGTAGCGCCTTCGGCGCCCTCTTCCCTTTTCAATATCTGAAACAGCCTGTTCGCTCACCATGTTATGATCTTTCAAATTTCTGACTTTATCAAAGTCCCACTCGGTGGCGACTTCGTCCCCTTATCCCCGTTTTAGAACTTACAACACCTTCCTCGCTCATTAGAATTTAAAATACTCAAATTTTAAAATATTACAGCGCCATCTGGCGGTAGAAATTTCTGTTCAATTCCAAATCAACAACGCTTTCAAATGATGTATTACTTATGAAATTATTTCAATTAGTATCTGAGATACAAAAGAAAACCTAATCATGACACCTTAAAACTCATAACTGGAATTTAAAATAATGAAATTTTAAAATATTACAGCGCCATCTGTTGGTAGAAATTTCTGTAATCTACTGTTCGATTTCAAATCAACAAAGCTTTCAAATGATATATTACGTATGAAATTATTTTAATTAGTAGCTGAGATAGAAATGAAAACCTAATCAGGACGCCTTAAAACGTTTAAATCGGGTGAAATCTCGAATTTCACTTTCGATGATGTGAAAGAACTTTAAAATAGCTTTCGAATAATGTATTAAAAATAATTTAATCATAATTAGAGTTTGAAATATTGAAATTTTAAAATATTTTAGTGCCATCTGGCGATAGAAATTTCTGTAATCTACTGTTCAATTTCAAATTAACAAAGCTTTCAAATGGTGTATTACTTATGAAATTATTTTATCTAGTAGCTGAGATACAAAAGAAAACCTAATAATAGCAGGAGACTTGGCATTGGAATATTAAAACAGGAATAAACTACTAAGTCAGAAACGCCAAAGAAAAATTATTGAGGTGCATACAGCTGTTTCGGTAGCCTAAAGCGTACCGTCTTCAGTGCAAAAAAAAGTTCTTTTTGCACTGAAGACGGTACGCTTTAGGCTACCGAAACAGCTGTATGCACCTGAATAATTTTTCTTTGGCGTTTCTGACGTAGTAGTTTATTCCTGTTTTAAAAGAAAACCTAATCAGGACACCTTAAAACGTGTAAATCAGGTGAAATCTCGAATCCCACTTTCGATAATATAAAAGTACTTTAAATATCTTTCGAATGATGTATTAAAAATCATTTAATCATAATTAGAGTTTAAAATACGCGTATTAGAATAAAATTCATTTTACAATTAAAATGTAAATTAAAATGTTAATTTTTTGTTTATTCTCCAAAATCGATGAAATTTGAACTCCAGCTTTGTCTTGTGAGGAAAACCCTGTATAGTAAGTTTTGTGTGCGACGAAGGAAAACTGAAGAATTTTGAAATTTGCAATTTTTAATCACAATCAAAAAACATGTGACCTGAATCAGTAAAGCAGGAAGTAAAAACTCTTTCGCCCCGCTTTCGAGATATCGGGAGTCGCCATGGTAATCCAACCACCCGCAAACACGGAATGCTTGCATCGAGAATTTCATTAAAGTCTATGGCCTAATGCGTAAAATTAAAAGATTTATAATTTATTCAGTTTTTGGAATAATGTCTCAATCTTTTGAGATTTGATTCATCTAATCGAGTTTTATATACAAAAAGAAAAAAAAAGAAGAAAAAAAAGAAATGATAATGGGAAATTGTATTTCTCGGCTATCATCTCCGCTGTGTGATGTCACTGTCTACGCAACTATCACGTGTTACTGCGTCACTGTTTTTTCCATGCTTCCTCTGTATGCGCGAGCTCCTGTTGCGCAAATGATTTTTGTCAGTTAGACGTATAGTCGTTCTAGGGGAAAGACGTCCCCGCTTATGTTAAAAACTAATGTTTCGTTTTCAATGTTTAGTAGTCACGTATTGTCCCTTTTGTTTTGTTAATAAATGTTATAATGACCTAGTGGCCTATGACCTTTACCCTACATGATTTATATCTAAAAGATTTTGAGATATGAAATGTTTTGTGAAAAAATCGATGTTTCTTAAAATCTAAAAATATTTAAATCTAAATATTGAAATCTAAAAACCGTATTTTGTTAAAATGTTTATATGGTTCAAAAGAGCATTTCAAAATATGCAAGTTGTTAAGAAATGGGACTATTACTCTTTCGTACAGGGCGTTTCAAGAAAGACGATCGAGAAAAATAGAAATTTTGGACCCTTTTTAAAAATATAAAAAATCCGTATTTAAAAAAATAAATAAATAAAAAATTGTATCGTAAGAATTGGTAAGAAATGCTCTTTCTCGTGGTACAGACGTATTTTCAATATCTCTAATCATTGAGCAGGGATCGTTTTACAAAAACGCACGAAAATTTCCTGTGTTCTTCATTTGTGGAACACGCGGGAGGGTTAAAAATACGCTTCGCTGGCTTTTTAATTAGACATAGGTTGACGTTTTAATTAATATATCCGTATCTAATTAAAATTTTTAAATAATTTTTGCACTATGCACTCGGGAAGGCTTCTGAGCACCCGTATGTCAAATTTTGTAGTTCTACATTCAGTATGGGCTGAACGTATAGATGGACGGACGGACAGACAGACAGACATCTTCTTTTGCTATTATATTAGGGGGACCGGAAAATTATGTCGTTTTGAATTAAAATACTGACATCGGAAATTTATCCTGGATAAAATTTAAGATATTCTTAGGTAACTTATAAGATGGTTATTTGTAAAGTACCATGTAAACACTGTTAAACAAAAATTTCCGGTTTCATTTTATTAATTCAAAACAACATTATTTTCCGGTCCCCCTAATAGATAGATATTATATAATATTATTCCTCTTCTAACATTTTTCGTAAATTCTGGAGGCTTTTCATTTTAAATGAGAAAAGTTCCTCTGCTCCTAAAAGGGTAAAATGGATGTACATTTACCAGCCTAGTACCTTTTGGCTACCGGAAAATTTTAATAAAAAAATTTATTTTATTTAATCAGTGAAAACTGTCACAGTTCACTGATTAAATAAATATTTAATATCAGGAATGGAAAATTGGCGCAGAACGCATACCAGTATTCGTTTAAAGTATTTCTCTACCTATAAAATTGTTAATTTAAGAAGAAGAAAAAGTTGTTTCTTTTAATATGGTATGAATTCTGCGCCAATTTTACACCCCTGTTATATTAAAATTTTCCGATAGCCAAAAAGTGCTAAGTTGGCAACGATAAATGAATGAACACATTTTTGTGTGGTTGCCTCAAAACAAACTAAACAAATGAAGTGTCATGAGATTTAACACTAATAAAAATTACCTGCAGTTTATAATTTCCTCATCAGTGTAGCAGAATAATAATTTCACGCGAATGTTGCTCATTTATTTTAGTATTATTTTTACATTTTCAACGTATTTGTCTTCTTATAATGGGACCGTCTACATACTTTTGTCCTAGATTTGAAATTATTAATTCAGACCGATGAATCTTTTTTTTTTTTCTCGAGATATTTAGTTCTAATTGAGTTTTACTATTCTATATTGAAAAATAATAATAATAATAATAACAATAATTAACACTTTCGCTACCGCATGCTTTTGTCTTTTTGACAGTAAGGTCCGCCTATGGCGTTATTCTCCCAAGTTAAAATATTTTAGAACAAAATCTTCTGTATTCACATTTATATTACAAATGGACATACGTTATCATACTTGCCAACATACTAATTAATATTCCGTAGTATTGTTAGTCCCGCCTTCTTTTTCACACCAGTATCTTTTTAGAGTATTTTTCTTCTTATTTAATCGTAATTGAATTTAGAGAATATTACTCTAAAAATTTACTGGTGTGTAAAAAAGGGCGGGACTAACAACACTACGGAATATTAATTAGGATGTTGGCAAGTATGGATAAAACCGTTAAAGAACCTTTCTAGATAAAAAAATATACCATTTCTATCTTTCTAGAAAGATAAAAATGGTATATATTTTTTCCTTTGCATTAAGTATAACAAAGGTTACCCATAACAATTACTATTTCCTTTCTTTCTTTATTTTTACTCTGTATGAATTTATTTTATTGAATACTCATCCTTTATTCGTTCATTTACTTTCTATTTATTTTTCACACTTTACACTTTTTGCAAATTACTATCATTATTTTTATTTTCATTTATTTATTTAGTTTTTTTCAGAATTATTAAAGTTTATTTTTCGCTTTTAATCCGATACTAATGAATGTGAAACTTCTAAGCATACAATTAAGCAGTTAATGGCTTTTTACCGTTCATTATAAGATATAATTATTTTTTTTTTTCACCATAAAGAATTTTTCTTCTTCCATTAAAAGATACATTATACGTTCTTTATACTCATTTATACGAAATCAAAAAATACACAAGAAGTTTTTTCAAATACTTTTTTTCTTTTTTTTTCACACTGTTTTAAAAGACTATTCAAAGCAGCGCTTATTGATAGTTAATATTTATTATTTAAAAAAAAAAAAAAAAAAAAAAAAAAAAAAGATTCTTTTATCCCTGAACAAAAGTGTAATATATTTAGGATAGATAAAAAATAACCTTCTGAATTACCATTTAGAATTTCTTATGCATGAAGGGAATGTTTAAGCTCTCTTAATGGATAGATACAAATGAATATATACTTAAAGAAAACTATACTATAAAGAAAAAAATCAGATACTGGACACTAATTAATGTTCATTTAAACATTTTTAAGACATTTCCCCCTTACTCTTTCAAAAAAAAACAAAAAAAACATTTCCTTTTAACAACTATTAAAAAAAAAAAAAAAACTCTTTCGAATGAAATAATTTTTTATTTCCCTATGTGTGCAGGTATTTATTTACCGTAGGTATTTTTACTGAAAACTTAAAAGAAAAAAAAAAAATAATTTTTGATGCAAAGTATGAACTTTCAAATTAAACAACAGTGAATAGAGAAATTTATAAACAATCTTAAAATGACAAGAATTTTTACTTAAATGTTATTCATACATTGATAGTTCCAATTTTATTATTTTTAACACGAATTCCTAATGAAAAAATATAAAAGACTTCTTTGCTAATTTGAACTTCAAAGAGGATAAGTATTATTCTGTATTCCTGTTTTTTTTTTTTTTTTTTTTAATTGAAAAAGCAGTAAAATATTTATAAACTAGCAGGCTACGCCCGCTTCGCTGGTCACTATATTTAAATGAATTTTCAAAAGAATTGGATCAGTATTTATTTTTTACATCACATTACAAATAAAAACTTAAAATAAATAAATAAAATAAACACTTAAATCGCTTTAGATCTCGCTTCTTCGGGTACCCGTTGCCTAAGGCAGCTCTTTTTTCTACCCCTCCTGCATCGGGTACAGTTCCCCACTGTCTATAAAAAGGTCTTTCCCGGGCACTTCAATCTGGGTATTTATCGACGACTTGTGGATTTTCTGTTATTTATGAACTACGATTTTAAAGATGACTGTATCTCAGCATCTATTATATATTTTAGTTTTTGAACCATGTGTTTTATAGCCCCCGTTATTTACACTATATTACGATTTGATTCCGACCAGTGCAATAAAATCAAATAAAAAAGTAGATTTTTTTTTTAAAGGAATTAAATACATGAAAAACGAATTTTAATCAGTTTATCCTTTCTACTATAAACTACCGTTTTTTTCACCCAATAAATATTATAAAGAATAATAATTAAAAAAAAAAAAAAAAAAAAAAAAAAAAAAGATTTTTCTTTTAAAGGAATTAATTAGAAAAAAATGAAAAATAAAAAGTTGCTATATTATAAAATTTATACATAAACGTAACAATTTATTTCTATCCGCGTTTGTAATGATCGATAGATGGCGCTTTCTGAACTGCAGTTGTTAGTAAATATAATAGCCACGTGTATTTATTATTGTTCTTTCTCCGCCATTACATCATGGAAACTCGATTGCATAATATGATGATATGCAGTGGTATGATAATTTCACCTTAGCCCACCAGAGGGCGAGCATTTCATTACAATCGGGGATTGCATTACCATTTAATTTTCAATAAATATAATAATAATAATAATAAAGAAAAAAAAATCGCTTTCAAATGAATGTATTAAATAAAAAATGAATTGCATAATAGCCGTTGCTAAGATACGCAGACGATAACAATCGAAGAATAAATTCATGAAAAATGAAACATTAAAGCCAATATTTAAAATCGAAAAAACATTAATTTAAAAAATTCAAATTTGAAATTTGAAAAAATCTCGATGAGGTGCACACCTGCAGGGCCCCAGGTACCTATACGCCAAATTTGGAAGCTCTGTGATCAGTAGTGTGAGCGCCAGAGCGCAGATACACACACAGACACACACGGACACACACACAGACACTTCTCTTTATTTATATAGATTGATTATTATAAAACTCATTTTTAATATAAACGCAATTTTTACTTTTTTTTTTTATAAATAAATTCAAATATTTTGTAAATATATATATTCGATTTAAGCAATTACAAATATTGTCAACTCTCAGTTGATTTTAATATGTTAAAATTACAAGTGAAAAGATATTTTCCTCATTTCTTGAATTTACCGAAGATAGATTATATAATATTTCGGCGAGTAATTAAATACTTTTTAATAAGTTTTACAAAATTAGATGCTCTTATTTGTTTGTTTCTTAAGTTTTATTTGGTTCTTATTACCGGAATTTCTAGTGTAGAAGCCGCATGCTTGATAAATCGGTTTGACATTAGAAATTTTAATTAATGCTTAAGATTATGTTTGTGCCGTGCACTACTCTATACAAAAATATACTTTATCAGTTCAAAATTTTGAATATAACAAGTGTGTCAGGCCTATTGGTCATTCGCAGGAAATAACTATAAGTTTTATTTAATATTACAGCCTTTTACTGTATCGTAAATTCACTAATATTAATAGTTATTATTTTTTTTCCCATGATAGTTTTTCACGCTGATATTTAGATTAAATAATAGGAGTGCTAGCAGTGAATACGGTTTAGATTTGTATTTTCAAACTGATTCTGAATATAGGGTAAGTGCTCCAGTGATTGTCATGCTCCAGTAATTGGCATCTGTCCCGAAATAATTAATAAATAAGAAAAATAATAAAATCATATATTTTACATATAAGAATTTTAATATTTTATGTCAAACACTGGAGCACCTGGAGCACAGGAGCACAGTGCTAATAACTGGTAAAATGAATAACTAGAAGTGTCAAACGCTGGAACATAGGGTGCCAATTACTGATAAAATGGAAAACTGGCAGTGTCAATTACTGGAACATTGAGTGGGTGTTAAATAAAAATTCATAAAAAAAGATAATTGTTATCAAATGTATATATTTTAACATATATGTGGTTCTGAATGTCTTTCATACCATATATACTAACTTAAGATTTCTAAAATAATTTTCTGATGACTAGAACATTAAAAACATCAGCGATTGCTCTAAAAGTGTCAATCGCTGGTGCACTTATCCTATTCACTTTTATTTTTTACCTATAGCATAAAAGCGTAAACTTGAAAAAGATTAGGATTTTTTAAGAAAATATTGCACATTTAAGAGCAATTACTACTCATTAAGTAAGTATTACTATTATTTTGCTTAATTTCAAATTTACATTTTACTTATAAATTACTTCGCCAAGGTACGTTATTTCCCTCCATTTTACTGAAGTGTTTAAATCCTTAAATTTCAAGAATTTCTGAATTGTGTTTGTGGTTGTCCCATGTTTTGTTCAAATACATATATGCATAATCTTTACTGATTATTTATCACATATTTTAATACCCGTAAAACGATAAATGAGATTTATTAAAGACAGTTTTTATATATATATGTATGTATATTCGGAGAAAACATTCAAACCGTGTTTTCTCCAAAAATAAAAATTTGAAGTTAGTGATTTTTCTTTGAACTTAATATAATGATAATATGCCGATATATATTTCCTAGATATGTTCACATATTTTGCTGTTATCTAGTAATGCATTTAAATAAACGATAATTAGGTTTTTAAGTTTAGTTATTTTTAAATTTCAGTTTTTGTGCTACCTGAAATATTGTACCCGAAGATGAAAACAATGTTTGAATATTTACTCCTGATATATGTTTTAACATTATTTAGCTATTTTCGTTTTAGTTCGCGTTCTTATTTCTGGTATAAATACTAAATTATTTATATCTTAATTCTATGTACAGTCACCCAAAAAAAAAACGCCACCCCCCCACCTAATTTTGCCGTAAATTATCGTAGAAACATGCGACTGGTACCAATCAGTTTGTAATAACGTCTAGTTTATAATGTTATAGTTAGATTTTACTTAGGGGGTCGTCTACATATTAAAACTGACATCAACTTCATTTTTTTCAATGGTAACCCCCATTTTTTATAATTTATTTGAATTCTTTGGATCAAATCATCACGGAAAATGGTATAGTTTATATATTTCGCTCAATTTTTCATAGAGTTATAAGCTGTCAAAGTTTGGGGGTGCTAATGTTAAATGAATGTGACAAACATTAAATCATATCTTCCGAAATAATTATGATATTTAAATTCTGTTTTTTTTATTCGTTAGAATGAAGTAACCCAAACATATTCCATACAAATTTTTGCTAAAAAAACATTTTTTGAATTATGAAAATTATTAATAAATTCATATTTGAAAAAATTATGAATTATGACCTATGTTAATTTTTGCCCGAATAGAACGGGCATCATCAAAAACATAGGTTTCCAAATTTACAGCTCATTCCTAACATTATTTTTTGAGTTACAGTGATATTTCACTTTTTATTCCTGTTAGGGGGCCGTCACTTGTTATAATCTGTATCCTCTATAAGTAAATTTTGTATATAATTTGACGGAAAACTATTTTAATTTACCTTTATGTTATTTTTATTGTTTCCTAAGCAATATTTCGATGTTTATTATACAAATTGGCATATTTTTGTAAAGTTATCACAATGTAGGCGAGGGATTGTGAAAGAATTTCAAAAGAAAAGAAGCCCCGCCTCTGATTCGCTGAAACACTATTTAAAAAAAAAGACAAATTTGCGTATTCCTTTTTGACTCTATAATGTGACGCTGGTATGCATAAATCACAATGGTATTTACTACATCGATTATTGAAGACAAAACTTAAATGATTTAATTACAAATATGCAAAATTATTTTGCTTTATATTATAAAGTTTTAGAAAATTTGTGAAAAGGCGTGGCTATTTACATTTAGCCTTGATATGGTAGCTATGTTGCTGTTTGTCGATGCTGCGATAGTTACAAAATATATTTGTGTTAATATAGTATACAGATAGAAGAATAATTATATAATATCAACAAATCTTCTTTAATCAATATGTTTATATACATTACTGTATGGAAATGTTTATATATGAATATTGTATTTATTTTTAATGAGAGATATAAACACAAAATACTAAAAAAAAAGAAGAAAATGTGTTATAAATTTTTATAAATCAAGCAAAATATATATGCATACTTGCCAACCTAAAACGTAACATTGTTAGTTCCCGCCCCTGTGTGTACACAATTTAATTTTTAGAGTAATTAACTTCAAATACATTTACGATTAACTCATTGAGCGCCACGCGAATTCTTATGGAAATCCCATTCAGGCCACACGTGCTGCTTAGAAGCGTGTTATGTTTATCGAGTTTCAATAAACCCCATTAGGCCTTAACGATATAATCCTATAAAAATCCTAAAAAAAAAAAAAAAAAAAAAAAAAACATGAAGTAAATTTTAAATAAATTGTCAGTAATTACTTAAAACTATGTAAGTTCTGTAGTTTTATATCATATTTTACACTGCCGGCTGACTTAGCCTAAATGGAAAGATCAGTGTCAGCTACCGATGGCTGACACGGCTCTAAAAAGACTGATGTGAAAAAAATGTACGGAAAGGGGCGGGACCAGTAATCTTCCGGGATAGGTTGACAAGAATGTATATACATAGAGCAATGCCAGAAAATGTTCTTTATTTTTCATGAACCAGATGAAGGGTATTTTTTTTCTGAATAGTCTATGTATTAAATATAATGCTGCTTTAAATACCCTTTAAATGAAAAGTTTTATTACATAAAGTAATTTTCTGGCACTCTACAGCTCCCAAATGACACACAATACAAAACCCCGCCTTTTCCAGTGTTTAAAGGGTATTAACGTTTAATATGCTTTATATTCGTTTTGATCTTTCTTTCTCCTCCTTATCTTCTTCTTTTTTCCTTAAAAAAAAAAAAAAAAAAGAGTTATGTAACATTTTGACCTTTTCAAGTGAAGATTTAGATTAAGGGTAGCCAGCCTTTCTACACCCACCGCGTCCACTTCGGTATCTGTGTCAAAGTGTAGAATTTTAGAACATCCCATTAAGTAGTAGGATTTATTATTTTACATATTAATTTGTTACACATTATAAAATATAAAAGCAAAAGAATATCGTGGAGATTTATGTAAAAGTTTTTAATAATGTCATGAAAAAAAAAATAATAATAATAATTAATTAAAAAAATAAATAAATAAAAATAAAAAAAATCTGTTTTAATATTTTAAAAAAGTCAATTAAAGAAAATGAAAGTACTGTAGTATCAGAACAAACTCCCATTGTCACTGGGAAACGGCCGTGGGAACCAGGTTGAGTGCCGCCGTTTCAGACAATTATACGGCAGCTTGAGTTAAAATAATTTTGAATTTTCAAACAAATTTAAAACCATTCATCTTTTTTTTTTTTAATTTTGATAGATATTTTAATATCTATTCAAGCTATTTAATTTTCTTCGTATGAAGTGAACTATCTGATGTTTAATCAATAGAAACCAATAAAAATCTTTTAATTCATAAACTAACTCAGAAAATTCTGTGAATTAGTAATTTTTTTTATTTTATAATTAACATTTCTGAAATTTTTTTCCGGTGTGAAACTTAATAAATAATGTATACTGGGTGGTAGATCGTGATTTATATTTTCTAAATATATAGACGGACCCCTAGTACATTTTCACGTGTAACTCTATTTAAAATTGATTTAAGTTATATAAATAGGTATGTTTTTCGAACCGCCTTGATCTCAGAAATCTGAATATGAAGTCAAAAATAGGGGTTGCCATTGAAGAAAATGAAGTTAATGCCAGTTTTAATATGTAGACGACCCCTTAGGCAAAATTTAACTATACCGTTATAAACTAGATGTTATTACAAATCGAACAGTACCAGTCAAATGTTTCTACGATAATTTACGGCGAAATTAGGTGGGGGGGTGGCGTTTTTTTTTTGGGTGACTGTACTATTAGGTTGATTCATAAATAATTTCCGAAGCAGTTAAAATAGAATACACACCAATAACATTATACAACGAATATAATAATGTATATTAGGTATTATTTCCTGCCTGAGAATAAGCCTCTACCACATTTATCATGTTACGTCTTTGTAGGTGGAGTCTTAAATAACTTCCTTTGTTTTTAACTTTCTTTTGTCCACGCTTTTATTTTGCTTTCATTTAGTTACAAAATTATATCAATGTATTATGTATTCACCATTATTATGTATGACGTTTTCCATTTTCTTGGCAGTTCATATATTCCTTCCTTGTAAAATGTGGTTGGTTTCGATTGGAAGAAATTTTCAACAGTCTGCGTGACTTCTTCTTCAGATTTTAATGTTTTGTAAGGAACAGAAAAGGTGAAAATCTGTCGGGGCAAGGTGCGGGGAGTAAGGTGGGTGAAGTAAAACAGACCACTCGAACTCTACAATTTTTTCATGAATCACCCTTGCTGTATGTGCTCTTGCATTATCATGTAAAATAAAGGCGTTTTTGCTATTGGCGAGTTTAGGACGTTTTTCCTGAAGTTTCTTTTTCACTCTTTGCAGTTGCTGAACATATATGTGTGCAGTAATTGCTAAATTTGACTTTAATAACTCGTGATGGATTAGTCCTCGACAATCCCACTATACATATAATAAAATCTTTTTTCCATGGATGTCAGCTTTCGAATCTGGTAAGGGTTTTTGTTCCTTATAAAGCCATCGTTTTTTACAGATGATAATATCATAAATAATCCATTTTTCATCGCCAGTTATTATCCTATCTAAAAAAGGCTTTTTTTTTTTTTTTTTTTTCGTGAGAGCAGACTTGTAGCGATAGACAGGCGACCTTCTTTATTCGTTCACTGAGACTGTGTGGTACCCATACTCCTAATTTGTTGACCTAATTTCTTCAGGTGGCGAAAATAGTTGAGTGTTGTGCATTCAAACTTTTTGCTATGTCTCTAGTTGATTGGCGTGGGTTTTGTTGCAATATAGCTTTTAAAAGTTTGTCATCAAAATCGGAAGGACGTCCTGTCTTCAGTTCGTCCTTTAAAGTCGTATTTCCAGAGCGGAATTTTGTAAACCAATCTCTAACTGTCGGAACAGTTGTTAGTTCTTCACCGTATACACTGCATATTTTTTCAGCTGTCGCTTTAGCACTATTGCCTTGTCTGAATTCCCATGTTCTTGTCTGAATTCCCCTTGTCTGAATTCATGACGAATATGCACTTTTTCTTTCTCCATTTTAGGAATTGGAGTAACAGTTTAATCAAACATACCCCAGACAAAACGATTGTTGGAAGAATAATTGAACCACAGATTATATACTAAGACAGATGACACACGCCCAATGAAATCAGACCAATGAGTACAGTAATGCCAGTGACGGCTGGAAGCTAATGATTCCAAATATTTGCATAATTTCATTAAAATAAAAGGGGATCGTTATTCTGATTGGTTAAAAATGATGATAATATGCAAAATTACACACCTTCGAAGAATTTTATTAATATTTGCAGTATGCATGCTTTGACCATTAGTTTAATGCAAGTAACGCCCAAACACACTACGTGATGAATGCAGGGGAGGAGCCTATCTTTGAAGCCTTATATTCAATGTATAATGTTTCTGGTGTAAATTTTAACTAAACTGTATCGGAAATTATTTATGAATCGACCTAATATAATGGTAATTACAGTTTAAATACCATAATTTAGCGCCCTTTAAATACCGTTCGACATATCGTATTTAAATAGAAATATAATGATAGATACCTTAATAAACTTTAACCTTAATATTTTAGCATTTAATAGATACATGTCAATACCAACACAACAAAAATAAAATGGATAATAACACATTGCTAAAACTACCATGAAAAGGTTGTGATACATGTTAAGATCCAATACGAGACAAAAACAATTTAAATTACTTACACCCACTTGAACAAAAAAAAAAAAAAAAAAAAAAAAAAAAGGACCATTAAACATAATGGCGGAGAAAGTATATATATACGTATATATATATATATGTATGTATATTATAAATACATACCGCAATTCATTGAAAAAAGACATGCAGTAATTTTTATTTTTTGTTCTTATTCGTTCTAGGATGCACGAGCTGTCTCTAATGTAGAATGAATAGTAACATATAAAAAAAAAAATTACTTGAAGAGTTGATAAATTTGTGTTTTGGATCATACACATTCATATATACACACAAATGTATACATGTACTATTTTTATAGAAAAATCTCTATCCTGTTTGATTACGACACATTACTATGAAAATATCAAACGAATTTCTCTATAAAATTAATCCCCCCCCCCCCAAAAAAAAAAAAAAAAAAAAAAAAGGACGGAGAATGCGACCTTAGAGTACTTTAAGTTTTACACAGTTTGAGAATCACTTTCTTGTTCAAATAATGTATAAATTCAAAATAAAAGAATATACATATACTACTGTTGAGTAAATTATATTATTATTAAATACATGTTACAATCGACATTGGATATATATTTACTACATCAATTTTTTTTTTTTTTTTAAAGAATAAAATATTTGTATCATAAAATGGCGTCAAGACATGTGACATGAGCCACATGTACTTCGAAATCATCCGTACTAGAGCTATTAGACTATATCTAGCAGCTCGAAACCTTACCTTGCAGGAACCAATGATTGCTATTCGGAAAAAAGTAATCAGGGGTGCAAGAGTTTCCGTCTCCAAATAAAAAACTAGCACCAGTACTCTTCATCAATAATTTGTGTGATAATCAATCACAATAAATTACTGCCCAAATATGATATATATTATTAATAAAAATATACGTTTGTGAGTGTTCCGTCTTGAGACTGAAACTCTTGCACTCCTGAAAGTAATATTGATTTTTAAAAATAAAAATAATGAATAAAATTCGGAATTTTTTTCAATCTGTTTTGAATTGTCCCGTTCATTAGAAATATGAAAAGATATTGAAATAATTGTTTATTTAATATATTAACCCTTAACGCTCGGCATATTTTCCTATTTTGAACAGTAAGACACGGCTTTTTGCGTTCTTTTAAAACGTCACACGTATAGTTTCCAACTTACTACCTTTTGGCTACAGAAAAATTGTAATAATTTGTTTTATTTTACTTCATCATTAAATAAAATTAATCTTTCTGTTAAAATTTTCCGGTAGCCGAAAGGTAGCCTATGGTTACACGTTTTAGAAAAATAACACTTCATTTGCAGAGAGTGGCTCGATTTTTTTATGTCCCCTTAGAAGGGACATACGAGCAATAAGTGTTAATACTACAAACTCACTCAAATAAATCAGGAAATATTTTAATAAACTTGACTTGATTGATTAATTTCTTCTTTCTTTATCTTTTCTCTTTTTTGTTTGGGGGGGGGGGGGATAAATGTATGTATGCTAAAACCTCATATCCTTGTAAGTAGATCCTCATATTTGCTTCAAAATGGATTTACATGTTACTTGCTATAACTTATCTTATAACTTACATTTATTCACATATCTCTTACTTCAAAAGTTACATTGTATCTTATTCATTAACTTAGCGATATCTCAAAACTGAGCCCCAATGCATTATTTCTTTCCTCTATACAAATGTCACGTTTCTTTGGCAAAGTCTTACATTTGCATTAAAATGAAGTGACATATGTCATTTTCTTAACAGATATGTTTAATCCTTTATTCGTCTGCTGCAACATTTTTCTCAAGGTAAAACTCTATCATATAAAAGCAGTTCGCATTATGCGTGTATTTCATTTTCATGTAGAACCAGAATTAAATGTAGTTAATATGCTAGTGTGATGTAATAATATATGGTTTTTAATTATAAGCGATAAAGATGAAAACAGATATAAATAAATAAATGTAGGTTTATTTGAAACACTTAAAATCAAATTTTATTCTCATTTCTTTTATAAAGAAATAGACGATATGTTATTTTGAAGAAAGCGTTCAAAATATGTATTTTATTCCAATAAAACGATATTTGCGATGCGATATTTATGATATATAATAATAATAATAATTAATCCTTACAATGATGGAACAATAGGTAGGAAGACTTGGATTAAACAATATGTATACATGTATATATATATATATATATATATATAGCTATATATACTATATATACTATATATAGAGAGAGAGAGAATATTCACGCTAATCAGTGCCTGATTATGTCACGCTTTAGGCTTAAGAGGGAGGCTTAAGAGATTTCCTTGGACTTTGTATCCTAATTTTCATACTTTAGTTAATTTTAAAAAAACTAATTGTCCGATCGATAAGCTGTTTAATTCAAAAGATTCAGAAAAATCGCCCCTTTCTTTTTGATTAGACTGTTTAAAATTAATTAAAATATCAAAATAATAGCTTTAAAATAGACATTTAAATTTTTCATTGTTGCAATTTTTTTTCAGCATAAAATGAAATAGGCTTTTACGGGGAATATATATATATATACATATATATATATATATATATATATATATATATATATATATATCAGAGCCTGATTAAGGGGGAAGCACACATTATCTCCGCTCTCACCGGAATATTTTTACAATTATTTTTTACTTCATGTCATAGAAATTCCACGCTTTGACGAGGAAATATTTTTTATAAAAAATGAACGGTGTAAAACAATCCAATTTACTCACCGTTATTAGACACCAGAATTCTTTTAAAATAATTTTTAATGAGAATTTTCTGTTTATTATAGGAGGAAAGTATTTGTTAAAAAATAACGGTGTAAGTATAAATAATGTGTGCTTCCCCCTTAATCAGGCTCTGTATATATATATATATATAATATTAAATTTGTTCATGCATATGAAAAAATGGCGTCTATAAAATAATAATTATAATAATTTTAAAGGTACCGAAGAGATAAATAATGTACGAAAATTTCGCACGGGCTTGCTAGCAAATGAATTATTTAAAGTGAGAAATAAATAAAATGAAATGATCATTTTTCAACAGGCGCCTTAGTCAGAGCCTGATTAAGGGGGAAGCACACATTATTTATACTTACAGCGTTATTTTTTAACAAATACTTTCCTCCTATAATAAACAGAAAATTCTCATTAAAAATTATTTTAAAAGAATTCTGGTGTCTAATAACGGGGAGTAAATTGGATTGTTTTACACCATTCATTTTTTATAAAAAATATTTCCTCGTCAAAGCGTCGAATTTCTATGACATGAAGTAAAAAATAATTGTAAAAATATTCCGGTGAGAGCGGAGATAATGTGTGCTTCCCCTTTAATCAGGCTCTGGCCTTAGTCGCCCTACAATTAACTAGTATATATATATTTGGCAATTTATACTTATTTAATTAAGTTTACGAATAATTGATTTGTCATGCTGCATTTTGCGCAACTTTCATGTGTTATTATAAATTCTAAAAATATTACCTTCATGTTGATTTGAATTTCCATTTCTTGCATTGCTTTGAAAACTTTTAGCATTTCAATATTATATATTAATTGCCTTATGGGTTTACTTTATTTTGGTTTTAGTTTTTGATAAACTGTGATTCAGCTTTTAATTATAAAAGGTTTTCAACCTATATATATATCATCTTTTTTTTTTTTTTTTTTTTTCCCTAGTTTTTCATGTGATACTTGGTTACATCTGCTGCAATGTTTGAAAAGATTTTCAATATATATATAATCGCAAATTTTTATTTTTTATTAAACACCAATTATTTTCTCTACAATTTCTTGCAATATTCCCAAATATTTTTTTTTCTAAATCCACCGATAGTCTGACTTTTTTTTTAGCTATTCAAGAATAAGCAACTACTTTTTTTTTTTTAATCGAGATCTTATTATTGTGTTCTTAGTTAAAAATCCTAAAATCTTTAATTATTTTAATTCTTTTTTAATTCGAATTACATCATTTTATGAATTTTTTTTTCCGCTGTTAGTGTGCATATTGATATGCTTGACGTTTAGACACTTGTCCACGTAACTCATGAACGTCATGAAGTTATCACTTCATGTCGTGAGCCACGGGTGCTTCCAAGTTACCTGTACTTCGAAGGCAATGATTATTACAATTCGGAAAAGCAACATTAACTGTTGAAAAAAAAAATAAAGAAGATAAAGAAAATTTTTGCGCTGTATTTAAATATTTCATTTATTAGAAATTTGGAAAGATATTGAAATAAATAAACTAATTTTATTATATCAGGAAATATTTTCATTAAACACGACTGAAAGTTTCTTGAATAAATATGTATGTTAAAGTATTATTTTGCACTTCCTTGTAAGTATAGTTCTTCATATTTGCATCAAAATAGATTTATAAGTATGTTACTTGCTAAATCTTATCGTATAACTTACATTTATTCGCATAGCTCTTAATTCATAAGTTACATTGTATCGTATTCATTAACTTATTTGAAAAAAAAAAAAAAAAAAAGCATGAAATACAAATGTCTCATTTCTTTGGCAAAGTCATATATTTGCATTAAAATGAAGTGACACGTGTCATTTACTTAACAGAAATGTTTTATCCTTTATTCTTCTGCTGAAATATTCTTCTCAAGGTAAAGCTCATATGTAAATGTGTTACAAAAGCAGATCATATTATGCGTGTATTTCAGTTTCAATTAGAATCAGAATAAATGTAATTAATCTGCTAGTATGGTGAAAGCATATATGATTTCCAATCATCTACAATGAAGATATAAACAGATATAAATAAAAATCTAAGTTTAATTTAAAAAACCTAAATTAAAAATCCGGCTCACTTTCTTCAGTAAGGAAGTAAATCTTGAATAAAACGTTCGTAATATAAATTTCATTTATTTAAATAAATATTTACATCCAATATAATTTTTTCTCTCTCTCTTTAATTAAAGAAAGAAAGAATATTTATGAAAGTTTATGCTACTTTTCTAGCATTTCATATTTCAGCTTAAAATAATACCTTCTTGTAATATTGAACTGAATATTTTATAAATTACACATGCTTTATTAGGTAGTATCCTAGTATTCAGTTCTGCGTTCACGAAAAATAATAGTTTGTTATACAAAAGTAGCATTACACATTAGATTCGATTTTGAGTCTTTTGTAGAAGAAATAACTGTTTTAGTCCCTGAGATAAAAAAATAGTTATATTTAACAGAGTGTGTGCAAGATAATTTTGTGCATTATAATTTTGTTTCATCACTGAAGAGTGAAATAAATATTATTTTACAAATATGTTATTCTGTAAGCATTAAGATTTTTATTAATTATATTGAGAAAAACCTTTGAGGGGCACTTTAACCCCTTGAGGGGCAAGAAAGTTTTCTCATTTAAAATTAAAAGTTTGTCAGAATTCATCAACAATATTAAAAGAAAATAAATAAATGAAGTTATTCCGCTAACTTATAAAATAAAATTTTATAAAAAATTTTCGCGGCCAGTTTTTGCAATTGAGATTTAAAATTTGCGTTTGGACTATGTAAACGGCCTCCCTGAAAGTGTTAAGAAAATTGGCAGACATTCAAAATTTTATATTCAACAGGAAAAACCTCTTGCATATTTTTTTAGACCGTGTCTGTTATTACTTTACTTGAAGTTCAAGAATTTGGTATATCTTGTGATTTTCTTAGCATTGGGCTAACAATTGCATAAAAAAACAGTTATTTTTGCTAATAATGCTCAAATTTTGCTTCTGAAATAGTATTGCAATTTTTAGGGGCTTTTATATTCAATATCCGTAATTAGTTTTTAATAAAAATGTTTGTCTAATCATAACCTCCTAAACTAGATGCCTGTCGCGTGGCTAGGAAACTTGGCAATAGTTGAAGCGGTAGACAGCGCCACCTGGTACAGATTGCGCGATTTCATTATTCAACAGTCACCAAAAATTTTTAAAAGTGAGATATGATATACATAAAAGGTGAATAGAATCGAAGAAACGTCGATTATATATATCATATATCACTTCATAAAATTATTGGTTACAGTTGAATAAAAAAAACGTGCAATTTGTACCAGGTGGCGCTGTTCACCGCTTCAACTGTTGCCAAGTTTCCGAGCCACACGACGGGCATCTAGTTTAGGAGGCTATGGTCTAACTGTATGTGAGTCTAACGTTATATCATATATATCAAATATCATTATTCAAAATTAGTGGTATGTTTAATAAAAATACCCCTACAATTTGGCAACATTGCCCTAAATAATTCTCGAATATTGTAAAGTTTTAGCTTCATTTACATGATTTTCTCTCAATATTTGACTTGGTCTAATTCCATCTAGGTGAATTATTATAAGTTTGCATTTTGCATATACATATACATTAATATATATATATATATATATATATATGTATAAACAAAATAATCAAAACCAGATGAAAATTTAATCCCAAAACACATGAGGGCCTTCATCAAGGGAGCTCCCCCATGTAAAGGAATATGAGAAGTTTCTGACGAAACGCTGGTATTAACCAAAAAAATCACGTTTCTAGCCCCCAACTTCTCACAGATGGAAGCACGACCGTACATCAAACGAATTTTAATTAATACATAGCATAAAAAGCAATTAAATTCAGAGATAAAGCACAAAATATAATACATCAAATATAAAATTCAAGAAATATAATACATCAAATATAAAATACAAGAAATTAAATAAAACAAGAATATATAAATACATACGTGGACAAACTGGAATAGTCAGAAAATGGAAAATTGAAAACAACCCCCCTTTATAAACATAGAAACCTTTTCAGCTAGTAGGGCCACTTACCAGCACTTAAATGTCGCCCAAAAATGGAACAACAAACCTTAAGTGGTATTGTCATCAATAATACTGAAATGTTTATTGATTAAAATAACAGGATAGCGGATAACAGTATATTTTTGAGATTTTTCATAGCCAAATTCAGGTCTAAATTGTTATTGCAAATCATTTTAATTCTATTTATTTGGATGAACATAATATTTTTTAAAACTTTATGACTAATACAGGAGAGCCAATTTGTTAAATTACAAACTTTAAAGTTAAAATCTTGTCTTTTATCATAAATCCCAATTAACCAGTTATTATCTATTTTTTTTATTTTTAAATCCAGGAAAGAAGTTTGGTCTTCAGAGTCAGTACGGTTTAATACAAGATCGGAGGGATAAATTTCAGCTGCATATTTCGCAAAATCTACACAGTACATATATATACATATATATGTACAAGATTTAAAGTGTAATACGTTCTAAGGTTCTTTAGGAATCCTGGAAAGGAACGTAGATCGCTATGAAATTTGTGTTGTACATAAATTGACTTCTAAATTAATAAAATTTTAGATGTATAGAAAGCAAATTGCACTAAGATTTTTTTTTTTTTTAATAGTTGCCACCTCATGTTATTTTTGAGCACCATTATTTTATAAAAATTATCCTTGTCTTATTGAACTGAAGAATTTTAGACTTTAAATAAAGTAAAAAATATATATATATATATTTGTAGTGGTGTCCATAAAAAGCGGAAAGGTCAGCACCTAGATAATTTTTTATAATATGAAGAAAAAGTGAAAATATTTTAAACCAAATTGTCTAATTCAAATTAATATTCAAAATACAGACTACTCCGTTCTATCCCTGTCTGTATCCTGCAGTTTTATTAGAAATTATTAATAAATATAAGATAATAACAAATTTAATTCACTTAAAATTTTCTCATTAAAATTCTTTTTATGAAGAGATCAATCCTTCCATTTCCGCAATTTTAAGAATGTTTCTTTTCTCAATTACGTAAGAATGTTTATCCGCCTACGACCGTACAATCGACATAAAAGGTTGCCTTTATTTCCAATAAAATGACCGCATGCCTCTTACGAAAACCCCACCCGTTAAGAATCTGAAAAAATAGACAATGGAATGCTTTAGAAGATGACTTTTTTTACTGTAAAAAAAGGAACACTTTCAAGATGATATCCACTTGAAACCCAACATTAATGCCGACACCTCCTCACAGAACTACTATCCTTTGAGTTTTTCTTTCTATCCGCTGAGTTACCTTTATGACCGCCGGTATTTTGATTTTATTTACTTTTTTTCTGGCATAGTTCTTTGGAAGAGAAATACTCCAGAGAATGGTCATTATAAAGCTGATGAGCTAAACCTGCTCTGTGGGGAAAATGCAATAAAATGCAACGAAGATTTGAAGCGGTAAGTTAGAGTACATTGTAAAGAAATGGGTAGTGAAATTCTCGACGGGAAATTGTTTGCTGCCATATAAAAGACAATCTTGTATGGAAGCATACGAGAGGATTATCTACAAAAGATTTATTCAATAACTAAAGATTAAGTTTTAAAAATATTTAATGTTTGCTCCAGAAAAATATAAATATACTACTTTCATTTACATAAATAAGACCATATGATTCGAGTTGATATAATATTATCTTTTATAGGATTCCTACTCGTCACATTTTTGGACAACAGAAATTTTTAATAGTATTCGTTTTAAATATTTTTTCACGATTAATTGAGGCCAATCGCAAGAAATTGATTTAAGAAAATGCTCTTAAAAATTTTCCGGTGCCCTAAAAAATGACGAGTATGTGTGTTACTAACCATACTAATTAATATTCCATATTATTGTTAGCCCTGCCTTTTATTTCCCACCAGTATTTTTTTAGAGTATTTTTCTTCTTATTTATTCGTAATTGCATTTACGGAATATTACTCTAAAAATTTACTGGTGTGAAAAAAAGGGCGGGACTAACAACACTACGGAATATTAATTAGTGTGTTGTCAAGTATTTACTGTTACATACATGGTAATATTTGTAATTTATTCCGAAGTACTGCTGCCTCGCCCTTTTTTCACAACAGCTTATTTCAAGAGATTTTTTTTCCCTTACTTAATTGTAATTACATATTGAAGAAAATTTCTCCAAAAATCTGACTGGTTTGAAAACCGGGCGGAGCTAATGTTACTCCGGAATAAATTATAAATATTACCAGGTATGTATTAGTAATATTAAATTACCAATATATTTGGTGTTAAAAATTGAATTCAGAGCAAATTGTATTCCCGTTAAACTATTAGTTCAATTCCCATTCCTGTCCAGTATATATTTCGCTTTCAAACATTTCTTTCAATTTAAAATATATTCATATATTTCAAAAATATTTTCAGTTTCAAGTATATTATTATAAATGAGGTAGAAATGATAAATCTAATTTTTATATCCAACGCAATCCAATGTGATTGGTGCTTTTTATAAGTTTTCTTGTTTCAAGTCTATTAAAACACATAATACAACGATGAAATGCAACACAAGCGAGATTGTTGATCAAGAATTCTGCGGGATGTTTGAGCAGTAGTATGTCCACACTTAAGCCGCAGTTTGTTTCCAGATTTTTCCTAGCCAGATTATTTTTTTTATCTGAATATAAATATTTAATATTAAACTCTTAATTTACTACTAGTAATGAAAACAAAATGATATATCTTAACTTAATACATATTAATTTATTTGTTATTATTATATGCGATAAATTAATCAGTTATCTGTACATAACCTTTTTTCCTGATAACGTTTCTTTCTTTCTTCCTTTCTTTCTCCCCCCCCCCCCTACCACAATATATCAAAGGTGAAAAAAAAAATAATAATAAGATTTTTAATTGATGCTGACACCTTTACTTATTGCATTTCTATTTTACATACTGTCATTCTCAGATGTATTTACTCAATAATTAAATAAAATATTTTCCAGAACTAAATTAATTTGTTCCAGCCGTGTAAAACTTAAAAGTGATGAAACTATTATATTCGCAAGACAGACAAAAGATATATTCTATTTCTTTTAAAATTTTATTGTTATTATATTTGTGTGTGTGTGTGTGTGCGTGTGTCTGTTTCTAAATAACTCGGAAACCTATGGATAGATCCTACCTGTCTGGCCATAGCCAAGGTTAACGGGTTTGCTGCTGTTGTTTCTAAATAACTCATAATAAAATATATAGAGTGATATATCGATGATTAGCAATCGTAGAACTAACAAAGATTAATGTCGTTGCATGGAGTTCCACCATATATTGCGTGCTTGTGTATTATAAAACAGATTTGTGTTTATGTATACGTGTGCGTTTGTAGGTGTCATCGATATTAATAAGCAACGAATATTTTAATTTTACTGTTTAATGCAAGTCGGGTTTTCAAATATTTTTTTCAGTTTCTTAACCATTCAGTTACTAATTCAATTTATTTTCATCATTTGATTTCTTTTCATCATCCCACTTGAGATCCCATGTTCACGATCGTTCGCATTTTTGAGATAAGAACCTGCTGAAAGACAATTAAACTCTCTTGCCACTTTATTTTATTTATTTTTTATTTTATTTAATAATAGAATTTAGTACTTTCAGTGGAAAATTATCTTTATAAGAAATAAGAGGAGTGAGAGAATGGAAATTCAGAGCTGCCAACCATCCGAAGGATACTTGGTTTCCGCCCCTTTTTCTACGTCACTTACTTTTTAGAGTAATTCTCTTCAAATGCATTTACGATAAAATAAGAAGAAAAACACTCTAAAAGAAGACTGGTGTGGAAAAAGAGGCGGTACTAATAATCATCCGGATTAGGTTGGCAGCTCTAGGTTCATATTACTTTTCAATAGCGAAAATTTCGTGCTTGACATTAAAGGCTACCGAATGCTGAACGCAGATGATGCTTGGCGACAGTTATTGCCGCCAATACGAGCAATCTGTTATTGATAATTCTGAACCAAACTCGCTTTAAATATAGCTTATAATTTTGCGTTTAAAGAGGGTTTGCTTCCACTATTTAAAAGCAATGGATCGCTAAAATTTTCTCGTTTTTCTTATTAAGCTTTTCTGAAGTATATGTGAAACGAGGTATTAAAAAAAAAAAAAAAAATCCGGAAAAGGTAGAAGAATTTATTTTAAAGAACGAAAAAGAAATTAAATTAAAGGCAATAATTAGTTAAATTAAAGGCAAAGCTTAATTACAGTTAATATATTAAGGCAAAGTGTAACGGTATTTTCCAAGCATTTTTTGTAAAAATTTAAAGCCATTAATTTTCAATAATTGTTTTTATTAAATATTTAATCCCATGTATATTTTTTAAAGATTTTATTTGTATTAAAATTTATGTTTGTCAAAGTTTGTCATATTTTATTTTTTGTAAAAATTTAAATTAACATTATTAGTTACGTTTCACCTTTTTATTTTTATCACAAATGTTATAGTTATCCTTGACTATTCGACTATTTTTTTTTTTTTTTTTTACTTAAGTCTCTAATTGTATTTCCTTCTTATCCCTTCCCCTTTTGCTAATGATTATTGCGTTTATAAATTTTATTAAAAAAAAAAAAAAATCTTTTACTTTTGGAAGGCAATTAAGATTTTTTATAATCGAATTTGTTTTTAAATTGATTGCATTTAAATTTTATTTTATTACCTTTTAAAAATGTTTAGTCGCTACATTTTAGTGATCAAACACCCAAACTTTATCATCAATTTCAAATCATAATTTCTCTATAAAAACGGGTTAATCATGCCAAATTTAGAAGCCACTTTGTTTATGTTACCATGGAAACATTACCTTTCACCTTATTTCCTGGAGGGAATCGTGACTCATACGCCAACTTTTCGCGGTCAAACGATACGCCAATCGGGCATTATTATTTTATAAAGATAGTTGTCTGCTTATTTTTACAGGGAATTTTTGCTTATTACAAGACAAAACTCACTGTAAATAAGTTGTCTATAGTTTGCGTTTCCGTTTTAATTGTACACCGACTGGAATATCAATTTGAAACAATTGTACTCCAACTTGCCTTAGTGTGCATATCGAACTTCCATTTTTTTCAATTTCAGTTTCTCTTGATAATGATAAAAACTGTTATTTGAATTCGGATTCAGGCCTGTCTTGTACTGTCTCCCAGTTGTGCCGCTACTTCTTACACCACATCATTCTGCAGTTTGTAATCTTTCCACCTCCTATTTTGTAACTTTCCACACGTTCAATTCACTTAAAAGTGATGACGAAAACACTATTTAAACTTCTTTCATTGCTACTAACTTTTCAGCGGTTTTAATAAGCATTTTTATTAAGAAGAATTTTTTGTTTTATTTAATCAATGAAAACTGCTACAGACATTGACACTTCTGCTAAAAATTTGCAGTAACGGAACCGTGTATAATTGAAAGCTACGTGTTTTCTCTCCAGGAGAAAGAATCTTCAGAAATATAATTTTGCTTTCTAAATTGTATTTCATCCAATATTTATTATTCTATTGATTTCGTTAATGATGTTACGGCTAGATGAAATTTTCTGTTCAAGGTACACAAGTTTTTCTATTTCTTTAACCGGATGATATGGTATTTAAAACACGTGTCAAGTCTCCGTTATTTTCAACAGAGACTTCACGCCGAAGTGTTTTTATAAAAGTTTTCAGTTTATTTAATTTATTGTTCGTCGAAAATATAGGTGACAGATTATTTTCTTAAAAATACTGGTGATAAATCGGATTTAAAAATTAGCAATGTTGGAAACTGTGTTTAAATATCCTACAGCTTGCTTTAAGATCAGGTTGAAATGGAACTCGTACAGTCCTTATTTTCCGGCACCAGTAAAATTTTATGGCAATTTTAATCATAAAACAAGTTTATAATTTTACTCAAAATCTTATTACATAAAAATTGCGGTGTAAGAATCCTTACAAAAGGGAGGGTCTGTGCGAATTCTGTTATATCCCCTACTTGCGGGAAAGTGAAAATGACAATTAAAGAAAAGCATACTTGCCAACATACTAATTAATATTCCGTCGTATTGTTAGCCCCGCCTTTTATTTCACACCACTATCATTTCAGAGTATTTTTCTTCTTATTTAATCGTAATTGCATTTATGGAATATTACTCTAAAAATTTACTGGTGTGAAAAAAAAAGGGCGGGAAAAACAACACTACGGAATATTAATTAGGATGTTGGCAAGTACAGAGCTGTCAACATAATCCGGCAAATTGTTAGTACAGCTCCTTTTTCTACACCATTTAATTTTTAAAGTAATTCTTTTCAAATTTATTTACGATGAATTAAGAAGAAAAATACTCTAAAAAAAAGAATGGTGTGGGAAAAGGGGTGGTACTAACAATTTCTTGGATTAGGTTGGCAGCTCTGCAAGTATGTTGTAAAAGTATAAAATCTGTAAACTATTAAAAATATAAAATCAGTATACATAAATGCCTAAAATTTTGCATGCATTATTACTCACATTTACAAGTTCATAAAAGAAATTGCAGCTCACAAATATTTCTCTAAATTAATTTATTACATTGTTAAAAAATTATACTATTAAAAACATTTTAAATAACTAAAAATTTATTGCATTTTAACTCAGATTCAAATTTTTTTAAGCCCCCCAAACCCTCTTTTTAATTAAAAAGGAATATTTTTTTTTTAATCTTTTACTTAACTGAATTATTCATAACCTTAAAAGAAAAGTGCTGCGACACAAAATGATAACGAAATTCTGTCCAGATCTGCTGAATTGAACATTACCAAAACTGACGTATTAAATATGGATTAATCAAGCATACGTGATGTGTTTCGAAAGATTACTTAACTACTTTTACGTGTTGCGCACAAAATTGCAGAAAATGGATCACGTATAATCATTTTAAGCTTCTAATTGCTTTTACGGGTTCACATTAAAGTGGAATTATACTATGGATATTTCTAATAACACCTTTATAGAATCTGACTCAGAGTTAACGTTGTAATGCAAAATTTAAGTACCGTCATTGAATTGCGTTTAATGTGAGTGCATAAAACTTAGTAGTTAATTGTTTATAGAACACTTTTAAAGTCTTAATTAACTATCTATTAAAAAAAAAAAAAAAAAAAAAAAAAAAAAGGAAGTTAGGAAAAAAAAGAAACGGAGCGTTAAACGAATACCTGTTTTAATTAAATATTTTTGAGCTACTTTAGATTTTTTTTTTTTTTTTTCAAAAAGCATTACAGAGCTTATGACTATGAGTTAATTAGATGTAGTATTTAAAGACAGCCCTTTTTATTTCTTTTAAACTTTTCTACTTTTTTTTTTAATCGAAGTTTCTAGTTAGGATTACATTTCATTAGCATTATTATATATTATATTTAATATTTTCTCAGTTATGCTGTTGTTTTTTGATATTTTTTGTATAATTAAATTTTTGTTCTTTCCATGTGGTATTAACAATAATTTATTTATTTCGCATTAATCCTTCTAAATAATTTACTTCCTGATTTCCATAAAACTGGTTTTTTCATTTAGACTTCTCCACTCATAATTGAATCTATAGATCTTGCTCTCGGTGATAAACTTAAATAAAAAGAAAGATTATAATAAATTTAATGATAATTGGATTTTTATCAGCAATCCTGAGAAAAACCTATGTGTATTGCAAATCAAACTTACATATTATATGCAAACAGTCTTTGATTTTAAAAGAATTTAATATATATATATATATATATATTCACTATATTTTTAATCACTTTATAGATAAAAATTAAAAACAAATTCATTGAAATTGCTTAAAACCTCACTTCCGATCCTCACTCCTTGCATTTGTGTTTTAACTGGATATTTCAATTTAGGTGTTAACTGGACGATAAGTGGAATTACGTGTTTCGGACAGATTATCTTCTTCACTCTATGACTGCAGATTGCATCACCAGACAATCTTTACATCTGAATTTTTTTTTTTTTTTAATTTATCTTTAAAATACATACAGTCGGTAACAAAAGTCTCCGAACACTAGCAAAAATTCCTATATAAAAAAGTACACTTAATACAGTTTTGTTAAATAAATCCTTGTCGAATCCTGTTCTTAGTCAATCTAAAAACAGGATTTGACAAGGATTTATTTAACAGAACTGTATTAAGTTCTGTGTAAGTTCTTTTTATGTATAGGAATTTTTGCTTGTGTTCGGAGACTTTTGTTACCGACTGTATATATAATTGAAAATTCGAAAATCCAACTTCTAGATGCATTGGGAGAGGTCATACGGACCTCCATGTGAAATTTTGTAGTTTTTGTTGTCACTCATTTGCCTAAAAGGCACAAACAAACCTAAGTTTATCTTTGTTTTTTGTTACTTTCTCGACGTCCTTGCGTTTTGGGATACTGTAAAGACGTAGAAAGACCTTCTTTTTTCAATTGGCATCCTTTCTATTAATTAGCTGCAAAAAAGTTACAGATTGGCTTTTGGAGGATTGAACCCACGACCTTCGAATTATAAGACTTACGCTCTAACGAACTGAGTTAATAGCCCACACAATGACTCTACTTTTATGTTTCTACCTCTAGAGACGATCATTACTGCAGTTTAAAGGTTTTAGCTAATTAAAAAAACTCTATGCAAATTTCTGTAGCTCTGTGATCAGCCGTTAAATAAATGCTCATGCTTGATTAAGTCTAATCATGGAAATAGATCTACCAACAGTTTTAAATTATTCTGTATCATTGTTAGAACAGGTTTTTACTTTTCGAACATAATCTGTAAGGAATATATTGTAATCAAGTCAAAAATGCGACTTTGAGATTTTGGTGTTTCTACACTTTTTAGGTCCCCTGAGTTCATTATTGCTAATTTAACTATGATGTACGTATGTCTGTATTTATGTATGCATGTGTGTATATATGTGATTGAGCACGATAGTGTCTAATGCTTCGTTTGAATGAGCAATAGTGTAAATTGAAACAATATACTATATGGAGAAAAATAATCATACACCCTATTATAATTTTCTTTTCTTTTATTTAACGACTTCTTTTACTTTAATTTATTTATACAAGTGTTAATTACTTAATGTTCGGAAAGTCAAGTAGAGTCATCCCAGATTTTTTTTTTTTTTTTTTTTTTCACACCATTCTTTTGTAAAATTATTTTTTTTCAGCTTGTACAGAGAGTGTTTACAAATTTTTAGAACTAATTTGATAAAGAATTAAAAAAAAGTAACTATTTTACAAAAAGAAAAAAAAAAAACTGGCAACAATTTATTATTTGAAATGAGAAATATCGTCTGCTACATTTAATATTTTTTTTTTTCAAAATGTCGCATGTAAACAAGCTGTGTATTCAGAGATATGTTTTAGTTCTTTCCGAAGAGAAATATTCTTATTCCATGATTCAAAAATATTGTAATATGCATGATATTAAAATTAATAACTGCGAAATAAGCAACATTATTAATTACACAGAGAAAAAAAAAACATCAATCATTACTTCTACATGGAAAGAAGACTCAAAACGAATATTAAAAAAAGGTTCGTACTGTTTGAGATATTTCTAAAGTGAAAAAGCTGGTAACAAGAGAAAATCCCCCGGAGCAGAATTCAATTGCAAAGTTTTTAAATACATCTGTAACAAAATAAATGAAATAATAAACCAAGATTTACAATTCAAACTAGTTTGCATAGGTAGACTCTGCTCAGTTCCCCATCATATATATGTTCTCATAAATTTCTAGTGCAAGACATATTATAATCATGTTAAGAGAAATGAATTTGACCAAACGATTGACACAGTGACAAATTGAAATCCCCGCCTGATAGGCTATCCACCGTTCACTTCGATATTATTTATCTTTTTCTAAGCTATTATTATTATTTTTTTTTTTTAGGGTCAATTTCGGTTTAGTTTTAATGCTACTATTTCCAATGCAGCAATCCTCAAAATGCATATTTATACGGAAATTTTTCAATTTTGCTATGTTGATAAAATATTAAATTACGAAATTTTTCTATTAGAATATTTGTAGTCAATCATGTTTAAACAAGTATCATAAATGTTATTTTGAAGTTATCTGATATATTTATGATCCTCAAAATGGGCGTTTATGCTCAATTTTGCTTGCCCTATTCTGCCATGTTAAGTAAATCGTAAATTGTAAATAACTTACAAATTTTTTAAATTGGAAAATTCATAGTGTATGATATCCATGCCAGTATCCTAAATAGTATTTCAGAAGTGGTCTGACATCTTTACGATGAAAACATCCCTTAAGATTGACGTTTATGGGAAATTTTGCCCTATTCCGCCACGTTCATTAATTCGTTAATTTGCAATAACTTAGGAAATTTTTGTATTAGAAAATTCAGAATCAATGATATTCTTGCCAGTATCCTAAGTAATATATAAAAAATGGTCTGACATCTTTACGATGAATATGTCCCTCAAAATTGATGTTTATGTGAAATTTTTCCCTATTCTGTCATATTAAGAAATTCGTAAATTTCCAATAAATTTTCAAATTAGCATGTGTATGGTTAATGATGTTAATCCCGGCAACAAAACTGATCTGACATTTTTACAGTAAAATTTTTCTATTTAATGCACTTTTAAGTGAAATTTTGCCCTATTCACCCATGTTATGAAAATTGTAAATTGCTAATAAGAAGTTTTTAATTCGAATGTTGAAAATGAATAAGGTTCATGCCAGTGTCGAAAGTAATATTTCAAAACTGATCTGACTTCTCTGCGACTACTTGTTCTTGAGATATCGTGTACACAGTCTAACAAACTGACTAACAAACTAACAGACGCCATGCAAATTTTGTCATTTTCGGATTCCTCACACCTGGAAACGTGTGAAAAAGTCAAAAAACCGGGGTCGAAAATTTTCTTGAATACCTAAGCACCCCATACCTATAGTATTAAGGGGAACTAAAAAGCTAAAAAGCATAATGTTCACCAGTTTTTGGCAAGGCATGTTTCTCAACGCTGAGCATTTTGTAGAACCGTGTATGAAGACTATTTAGCAGGAGATAAATGGAAAACACAGTGACCCTTGATGAAACATGAGTTTACTTAAATGACTGAAAAAAAAAGGTTTATTTATTATCGAAAACGAAAAGAAAGAAACTTACAAACCTTGATTCGTCAATGCAAAGAAAATTTTCAGTAAGGAATTTATGATAGTCGAAGGTTCTCTTACTATGAAAAATAAAAAGAGTGGGATTTTTTTTTTTTTTTTAAATCAGCTGAAAGTACCATCAAGAGAATGTTTTACGTCCGATATTTACAGAAGAAATTGCATTTCTTTACGCCAATGACTTTCATAGAGTGAAATTTCATCAAGACAAAGAAACAAGTCATATTTCGAAAAGCACCACTACATTCCTTGAAAAAATAAAGATTGATACAGGTATTGGAGATATACCTTTTCTTTTCAACGCATTCCTGCGAAGTTCCCTGATGCTTCACCCATGGATTATTGTGTCTTTGGTCTATTGAAATGAGCTCTTTCTAAGCTCAAACCCACCACGATTGATGCACTCTGCAAAATCGTGGAAGAGTAATAGTATTCAATACCTACGGGAATTTTACGAAAAGCCCTTATATCATAGAAATCACGATGCACACTTATAGTCCAGAAACAAGACTATCAGACTAAAGACTTAAAAAAATAGTCTTTAAATTTTAAACATTAATTAAATGGCCCCGGGTTTGTTCTAAAAATGTTTAAACATCCTCTGCAATTACGTTTATATTAGAAGATAAAGTATTGTTAGTTAAAAAGAAAGTGTGGAATTTTGCTTTTTTCTTTTTTCTTTTTCCCTCACACCATTCTTCTTCTTCTTCTTCTTCTTTTTTAAGTTAAATTAAACTTTTATTTGTTTATTTATTTAGTTTGTAAAATATATTTTTTTAATTTTCAATTATGATTATGTAAGGGAAAAAAAAAAAAAAAAAAAAAAAAAAATCTCTTCAAAAACAGTTGTGTGACAGAAAGAGACGAGTACTAACAATACTATACTAAATTAGTAACTCTAGTTACTTTTTAAAAGATAAAAAAAAAAAAATCTGTTAAAAAGTTACTATTGGAAAAGACTAGGGTCCAAAAAGGTGTCAAGTGGGAATGCTGAATGCACTCATTAATAGAATTGTACCAGTTCTACACAGCTTATTTAACGAGAGTTTGAGTGATGTATACGAATCGTTATAAAAATTTCAAAAGAATTTTATTTTCCATTTCAGCTACGATTTAACTCTTTACTGGCCCAAACGCTCAAAAGTGCTCTAATAGCGTTGCCAATCCAAATTTGGCAACACTGACCAGAGGAGTGAATTTAAATAGGGACAGGCAAATGGTTAATGACTTATTAAAAAAATATATATATATTTAAAATTTTCTTTGTTGTTTTTAAGTTATCTCGAAAATTTGATAAAAAATTAAAATTTTAGGTATAGATACTACATTTTTTAAATTTATATGTTATCTATCTATGTATATGTGTGCGTACTGTGTGTCAGGGTGTTTGATAAACATTGACCTCACCTTTTTAAAAATCTGGTTTAATTTTAGGCATAGACACCTAAAATAAACAGCTCTCATGATAAAATGACTCACGTGTAATCAATTTGTGCTTTTAATTATTTTGTGAGATATAATTAACACGACTGTTTTAGAAAGTTCTGGAAAGACTTTGATAGCACGCGTAAGTGAAAATTCTTGTCACTTAAAAGTAATTAAAGAATTTCTAAAATGAAATCCCTTTTAATATGTAAGTATAAAAGACAAGTTATTTATTGATAATTAAGCTTTTATGTAGCTTCAAATGTTTATAATGAGTAAACTGAATGCAGAAAAAATAAATGACTTAAAAACGCGTTCGTTTTCAAATTGGTACAAAAGGTACGTTTTCTGAAGGAAAAAAAAAAAAAAAAAGATTAAATTAAAGAAAATAAAGCAAAATAACTAAAGCTTAGATAAAAGATTTACTCATTTCAGTACCTCTTTTTTCTGCAAAATAATTTATGATATTACATCTTTTATTTTAATACTTTTTGTTTATTATTTATTTTTATTTACTTCATTTAGACGTTATAATTAAGATACTAAAAGCACGTATAAGAATTATCTGAGATTAGAGATTGGAGATTTTGATGTTTCTATACGTTTCGAGGTCCAATGAGTTCGTTTTCACTATTTTTGCGATGATGTGTGTGTGTGTGTGTGTGTATGTATGTGTGTATGTATGTGTGTATGTCTGTGAGTGAACACGCTAGCGTCTAAACGCTTTGTTCGAATAAGCTGAAAGTTGGTACGTATATTGTAAGTCATCATAGTAGGAACCCTATAGATTTTGGTGAATCTAGCACTTATAGGTTTTCTACAGGGACACAAAGAAAAATTCTTTATCACTATGGTCTATGGGACCAAAATCTTAAAAGTGCGATAGCATCTAAACGCCTCATTCAATTGAGTAAAAAAAATATACACGTATTATAGGTCACAGATACGCAATTTGTATAGATTTTGGAGAATCTAACACTTATAGTTTTTTTACAGGGACACAAAGAATAATTCTTTATCATTATGGCCTATGGGGCCAAATTTTTAAAAGTGTGATAATGTCTAAACGCCTTATTAATCTGAGTAAAAAATTTGTACACATGTTATAAGTCACAGTTGCACTAACTGTATAGATTTTGGTGAATCTAGCACTTACAGTTTTTTTACAGGGACACAAAGAAAAATTCTTTATCATTATGGCCGATGGGACCAAATTTTTAAAAGTGCGATAGCATCTAAACGCCTTATTCAATTGAGCTGAAAATTTATATGAATATTATAAATCACTGTTGCACTAACTATAAGCATTTTGGTGAATCTAACATTTACAGGTTTTTACAGGGGCACAACGAAAAGTTCTTTATAATTATGATCTATGGGCTCAAAGTTCAGTAGCGTTAAATAAAACATCGTGTAATATATGGAGAAAAATATTCAAACACACTATTATGGTTTTCTCTCTTTTATTTGTTTAACAACTCCTCTTTCTTTACTTTATCTACAAAACTGTTAATTACTCAATGTTCGGAAAGTCGAGTGGAGTCACTCCAGATTTTTTAGATATGTGATGGATGAATAACTTTCGAAATGATCAGGAAGATATTGCAGTTAAAATTAAGTGATGGAATAAAAATGTCTCCAAATTTGGCCACACTGGCCAGAGGAGTGGATTTAAATAGGGACCGGCAAAGGGTTAATGAATTATTAAAATATATATGTATATATTTAAAAATTTCATTGTTGTTTCTAAGTTATCACGAAAAGTTTATAAAAAATTTAAATTTTAGGTATAGATTCTACATTTTTTTTAATTTATATGTTATCTATCTATGTATATGTGTGCGTTCTGTGTGTCAGGGTGTTTTATAAACATTAACCTCCCATTTTTTAAAATCTGATTTAATTTTAGACATAGACACTTACAATAAACAGCTCTCATGATAAAATTACTCACGTGTAATCAATTTGTGCTTTTAATTATTTTGTGAGATATAATTAACTCGACTGTTTTAGAAAGTTCTGGAAAGACTTTGATAGCACGCGTAAGTGAAAATTCTTGTCACTTAAAAGTAATTTAAGAATTTCTAAAATGAAATCCCGTTTAATGTGTAAGTATAAAAGACCAGTTATTTATTGATAATTAAGCTTTTATGTAGCTTCAAATGTTTATAATGAGTAAACTGAATGCAGAAAAAATAAATGACTTAAAAACGCGTTCGTTTTCAATTTGGTACAAAAGGTACGTTTTCTGAAGGAAAAAAAAAAATAATAAAGATTAAATTAAAGAAAATAAAGCAAAGTAACTAAAGCTTAGATAAAAGATTTACTCATTTCAGTATCTCTTTTTTTCTTCAAGTTAATTTATGATATTACATCTTTTATTTTAATACTTTTATTTTTATTTTTTATTTTATTTTTATTTACTTCCTTTAGACGTTATAATTAAGATACTAAAAGCACGTATAAAAATTATCTGAATGAACTAGTCTCATTGATAATCATTATTCAAAAAAGAAAACAAAATTAGTGAAATTTTTACTTAGAGATAAAAAACGATTAAATTATTTTTCACGTATAACATTTATTGACTATAATTAATCTTTTTTTTTTTTTTTTTTTGTTTTTTCTCCGCTACAAATATATTTTATTAATACACGTACTTTACTTGAAAAAACTTCCTGCTCATTATCAGATACCGGATGCAAAAACTTAAAAAAATAAATAAGTAAATCTCCAATAAAAAAACGTCTTTGGATCATTTTTAATTGACAAACGTTATAAAGACATTAACAAAGCAATTAATATTCTATGGTATAAATAAATGGGCTTGTCAATGTTCGATGTTTGGATAAAGAGGAAAAAATATATCCATATTTTTTTCGTTTAAAAAAAAAAAAAAAAAAAAACAACTTATATATTGTATAAATATATGTGTAGTATAAATTAAAACAGATATATATATATATATATATATATATATGCGTGTATGTATGTATATGTATAAAGAGAATAAAAAAGAAAAAGAAAAATCGTTTCTTTTGTTTAGTATTTTCACTGGTAATCAAAAACTCACCAATAAATATACTTTTTGTTTTAAATAACGTTTTTTTTCTCTCTACCTATTTACATTTTAAAATACGAAAAATGAGTTGTGACGTTGATGAAAAGTTTTTTGTTAGAAAGAGGGGTATTAACCTTTTCCAGCGCAAGACAATTCGTATCCTTTAAATTACACTGCCACCGGAATTCGTGAACTCAATTAAAGTAAAAGAAATTTTGAATTTTAAGGTTAAAAAAACCGGCCTTTACTGATATGTTAAAAACGTAATTTTTTTCTAAAAATTTTCTGGGATGAATTCTTGCAGTTGGGAAGTGAAATTAGATGGTATAAAATATATCCCACCGTGCATGAAAGGGTTAAATATATCGTCGATATGAACATGTTTTTTATTTTCAATAAAGACTATAAATAAGTTTTAAAACAGCAAAACATCCTTTATAGTCAATTTCTATCGGATAAAGTCTGATGATTGGATAAGTTTGACGTGAATACACGGTGGTTACAGACCTGTTTTTTTTCCTGATACTTACACCATTATAATTATATGATAATATTTTACTTATTTAATCATTAAGTCTTACTATTAAAAATTCTGAATTAAAAATACTGGTGAAAGAATCAGGAAAAATATGTGGCCTGTGACCACCCTGTAATACCACACCTGCCAATTTACTAATCAATATCAGGAAAATGATCAGTACTCGACTTTTTTTTTATTTTTATTTTTATTTTTTACACCAGTCCCTTTTTAGAGTATTTTTCTTATTATTTAATTGAAATTACATTTGAAGAAAATAAAGTGGTGTGGAAAAAGGAGCGGGTTCTAAAAATCTTCGAAATATTAATTAGTAACTTGACAGGTAAGCTAATTACTTATAAAGCGATTTATTTTATATTTATGATCGATATACCTATTTATGCCATTTGTTTAGCTGTCAGCAATGTTGCCTAATTTGGGCTTTTTTGTTCAATAATCACCAATAACAGTGTTCTGCATGAAAATCGGCTCCAACACCAGTTTTGCAAATTCTTATGTAAAATTACCTCCTGAATCCGAATATGACGCCCATTTTGCCCCATCACCCACAGTTGTTTTGGGGACGCCCCTAATTTTTATCATTTCTCGGTAATTTCATGGCTGTAAATTTGATTTATAGAAGGGGCGGAGAATATTTTAACTATCAAATATCTTGTGGGGGGCTACAGAAGTGAAAAATTCTAAAACATGAACATTTGCAGCAAGGGGAACATTTGCAGCAAGGGGAACATTTAGGGGGGAATTTGCCACTGAAATTATAAGCTTCATTAGGTATATTTTATTAATCAATTATTATTATTATTTATTATTTATTATACATTATATTATTATTATTATTTTGTTTTTGTTTTTAAGTGTTAAAATAATTATTTTTCATTCTCCAAATCAAATTCATGACCATAAAATTACCGAACATTGATAAAAATTGGGGGAGGGAGTGGCGTCCCGAGAAAAAGGGGGAAGGGGTTGATTTGGCAAAAAAAGGAGTTATATTGGAGCCATCGCGAGGATGTTAAGATTCGCGATGGCCCCGGTTATATTCGGATTCAGAAGGTCATTTTACATATGTATCATCAGGAACGGTATCAGGGATCGACTTTTTTTTTTTTTTTTTTTTTTTTTTTTTTCAGCGCAGTGTGATTTTGCTATACATAATAGTAATATTTTATATACAAATTTCTGTGATAGTTGATATATACATAATAGATGATTAACCTTCGACGTGATTGGGCAACCATTACAATTAAAATTTAGTGGTAGATAATGAGTACAAATGTTCCTAAAATTGTTAGTAGTATATACCACTTTTATTATCTCATCCGTTTTACTTCTAGAATATGGAAAAATATAATCAATCACAAATATATAAAGGGAAAATCTGATACTGGAAAATTTAACAGAAGATTAATACATGGTTTGCACGGCCATGCCTTTTTTCAAGGACTCTCTCACGAGTATTTTTATACAATGCATTTTCCTTTTATGTTTTAAGGTTTTTTTAATATCAAAATTTCTAATACTATATTTCAGTTAGTACTCTATACCGTAATTTCTGGTAGATACCCCACGGGTTATATAAACCAGTTTCGCACCAGAAATTTCAATTGATAAATAAATCTATATTTGTACGAGCTCGAAAAAGGTATAGATTTCTCTATTAAATAAAATTTCTGGTGACACATCTTACCTGCGGGTTATCTACCATAAATTACGGTTCTATTAAAAAACTACTCATTAATTTAATTGGTAAACTAACTAGCCCAGAGTTTCCAACATTTCTAATTTATTCCGGAGCAATGTTAGCACCAACTTTCTTTTTCATGCAACCCTTTTTTAAGACAATATTTCTTCTTATATAATTTTTGTTAAATATTGGAGAAAGTTACTGCACAATAAAAGGTTGCGTGCAAACGAGACGGATACTAATAACGATCCAGAATAAATTTGAAATATTGAAAACTCAGCTAACATTCGACATGAATGTGTTATTTGACCTCAGTGCGTATACATATATTAGCACAGTTCGTACAGTTCTTGAATTTTCTTAATTCTCTGCACCAGTATTATTATTTAGGGAATTTTCATATTAAAAAAGTCTTAAAAGTTAAAAGGAAAATGTATTGTATTAAAATACTGGTGAGAGAGTCCTTGGAAAAAGGCGTGGCCGTGCGAACCATGTATTAACCCTTTCAGTCGCAGTGTTCCCGCTGATGGAACACCTAATTTTAATTCTCAAGTGCAAAAACTCATCCCAGAAATTTTTTAGCAAAAATTTACATTTATAACATAGCAGAAAAGGCCCTTTTTTTAACGTGAAAATTTAAAATTTCTTCTATTTTAATTATGTTCGTAAATTTCGGTGGCAGTGTAATTTAAACCATCCGAATTACCTTGCACCGCAAAGGGTTAAAATCCTCCAGAATAAATTGAAATGTTGGGATCTATGCAACTTTTACGAGTTTTTGTTGTCGATGATGTTTACTTATAAAGTGATTTATTTATTAAATTAAACATTATTTGAATTTAATAAGGTTTACTTACATGTGTTTCAAACCGAAAATTTCTCGAAAAGGAACAATGCTAATTTTTTATTTTTTAAATATTTATGATCAGCTATGTGTCTAAAAGCCATTTTTAAAATTAGTTTAGTAATTTTTAAAATAAATTAAGTAGTGAACGTTAAAGGGTTAATCGTCTGTTAAATTTTCCAGTATCAGATTTTCTCTTTATGTACTTGTGATTGATGATATTTTTTTTCTATATTCTAGAAGTAAAACGGGTGAGATAATAAAAACTACACAAAACGTTGTACTAGAATATAAATCAAAGTCATTTTGGACTTCAGAAATATCAACATAGAAATCGTAAAAAGATCGTAAGTGTAACTTTTTAGTCGTATTTCTGTTTTATGTATAACATTTTAAATTCTTCTTATTTTATTTTTTAAATCGATTTGAAAATTTAAAAGGATTTTCTTGATATTTGAACTATTTAAATTTAGCTAAATTCCACTGAATGATAGAAATATAAAAAAAGCAATAGACGATAACAAAATCCTATGTATTGTTCTCGATTCCATTCGTAAATTGGAAAGAACACAGAAAGAGTTGTTATCCTTCACTGTATCGAGTAGCGAAGTCTCCAACTAAAAGAGGAAGAATAACATCAATTCTAAAATAGAACGATAATTCGAACGTTTTTTTTTTTTTTTTTTTTTTTTTTTCCCATGGCATTTTAAAAAACTGTGTAAATGTTACGGTATGTTGAAAAAAAAAATAATGCCTAATCTATTTTGATATTATACATTGTAAGTTTGAAATAGGCGAATAAACTGAGTTTGTTTAAAGTATTTCATATCAATGCCATTATTTCATGTATTTTGTTCTGTCAAAGTATATTACTTACGATTACTTTACTTTTGCGTTAAACCGATGCAAAACCTTTTCAAAAAGACTGACACTCAAAAAATATTATCAAAGACACACATCTAAAAACTTTTTTGTTTGTTTTAAAGTTGTCTTGTTTAAATTTAACAATAGGGGAAAAAACAGAATATATCTCTCAAAGAAAAAAGAAAAAAAAAAAATCTTAGTGAGTAAAAGAATCTGAATTTGGTTAAAGTTTTGTTTCAAAAGTTTTAAAAGTAAATATTCGAAGATGCTTGAATATTTGAAAAATAAAACTTCAAGTAAATTTTTTTGGGAAAAATAAATAATATATATATATATATATATATTTAAATATAGTAATACAAGACAAATGTACTATTAATCTTAAGGAATTATTCTTCAACAAAGTCCCGATAAAACAAAATACTGAATATTTTTACTATTGGTTTCGGAATAAATATATTTTATGAAACTTAAACTTAGAGTAATAACAGAAATCCTTAAAAATTGTATGTGCATATATATATATATATTAATTTCAATAATTTTTTTTGCATTTGAGTAATCATTTATCAGAGCTGCCAACATTTTAATTTATTCCGAAGCATTTTTAGCCTCGTCTTTATTCCATACCAATTTTTTTCAAAGAGTAATTTTTTCTTATTTTATAATAATTATGTATTGGCGAAAAAAAAAAGTCTAAAAATAAAGTGGTGCGAAATAAAGTCGGGGCTAAAAATGCTCCGGAGTGAAGAAGAAACAAAAAAAAAAAAAAAAAAAAATGTTGGCAATTATGCATTTATACACAGGGTGAATAAAGGGATTTTTCTTTTTCTTTTATTAAATGCTTTTAAGCTTATGTACAAAACTCATTTTGATTAACCTTGGTATACAGGGCATCCCAAAATTATAACGACAAACTTTAAGAGGATATAGACTATATCATAAGGATTCAGATTTGAGGAACCCACGACTGCAAATGACTTCTTAACCCTTTATAAACCGGGTGTGTTTTGGGTATTTTTTAACAAATGTTGGAGGTATTAACACAGAGCTAAAAGATTTAAGTGGATGTGGATAACAACTAAAGGAATGAGAACTACATATTTACTCATGGCCACAAACATCATAAAAACCCTTTAAGGAAGAATACGTTCTGGTTCTATTTTACTAACTTCGATTCTTGTTTGTGCGTTTGTTTGCTTGTTTGTTTGTTTGTTTGTGTGTTTGTCAGGGACAAATCTTGCAATCGATTTTTAACTAACTTCCCGACTAGCTAGATATTTGAAATTTTCAGGACAGCTCACAACACGGTGACAATACATTTTTCTAATAATTTTAGTCAACTGCTTCAGGTTTCGTTGCCTACGGCAGCGTTTATATGATTCGGCAGAAAATTTATTTAACTAACTTCCCGACTAGCTAGACATTTGAAACTTTCAGAATAGTTCAGAATAAGGTTAAAATGCATATTTTTAATACCTTTAGCCAACTGTTTCGGGTTTCCGCTGCCTTCGGCAGCGTTATCAGTAAAAATATTGCAATCGATTTTTTCCTAACTTTCCGACTAGCTAGACATTTGAAACTTTCAGGATAGGTCAAAACACGGTGACAATACATTTTTCAAATACTTTTAGTCAACTGTTCCAGGTCCCCACTGCCTTCGGCAGCGTTTATATGATTCAACAGAAAATTTATTTAACTAACTTCCCGACTAGCTAGACATTGGAAACTTTCAGAATAGTTCAGAACACGGTGAAAATGCATTTTTTAAATATTTTTAACCAACTACTCCGGGTTCCTGCTGCCTTCGGCAGCGTTACCAATACAAAGCTTGTAATCGATTTTTCACTAACTTCTCGACTAGCTAGACATTTGAAAATTTCAGGATAGCTCAGAATACAGTGACAATACATTTTTTTTATACTTTTAGTCAACTGTTTCAGGTCCCTACTGCCTTCGGCAGCGTTTATATGGTTCGAACGAAAATTTATTTAACAAACTTCCCGACTAGCTAGACATTTGAAACTTTCAGAATAGTTCAGAATACGGTTAAAATGCATTTTTTTAATACCTTTAGCCAAATGTTTCGGGTTCCTGCTGCCTTCGGCAGCGTTATCAGTACAAAGATTGCAATCGATTTTTCCCTAACTTCTCGACTAGCTAGACATTTGAAACTTTCAGGATAGCTCAGAATACAGTGACAATACATTTTTTTTTATACTTTTAGTTAACTGTTTCAGGTTCCTACTGCCTTCAGCAGCGTTTATATGATTCAACAGAAAATTTATTTAACTAACTTCCTGACTAGCTAGGCATTTGAAACTTTCAGAATAGTTCAGAATACGGTGAAAATGCATTTTTAAAATATTTTTAACCAAATGTTTCGGGTTAATGCTGCCTTCGGCAGCGTTTCCAGTACAAAGCTTGCAATCAACTTTTAACTAACTTCCTGGCTAGAAAGCCATTTGAAACTTTTATAATAGCTCAAAAGACGATAGCAAGGAATTTTTTTAATACTTTTATCCAATTGCTGGGGTTCCGGCTGCCTTCAGTAGCGTTTATATGATTCAACAGAAAATTTAAAAACATGGTTTATAAAATTTTTTTAATCTTATAATTATTTATACTTAATCACCATATATGAGTATCATCGACTGTTCATGTGTAGCCTAGTTTTTTGTTTTTTTTTTTTTTTTTTTGTTATTTGGAACTACGCCTACCCTGTAAGTTTTAAAATCTTGTACATTCTACCATTTCACAAAATCATACACAATAGTCTTATCAATGCAACCAGTGTTTACACTCCGCGACAAAAAGATAGGAACAGTGCATTATCAAACAAATCTCATACAATAAACGTTTAATTTAAATCATATATTTAGTATGCATTTTAAGGATAAAACTGATTTATAAAAATAACAAATTAGTGTATTTCCCTCGCTTCATAGTAGTTTATTCCTGCAACGTCATAAATTATGCACAATAAAAAGATAGGGACAACAAATTTCCTGCCGACAAAACATTTGATTGGTTAGAATTCTTATCTCAGTTACTTGTTTTTGACATACATGAAGTTGTTATTCTCAAAATTGATTTGCCTCACTCTTTTACGACATCAGATGTTAAGAATGGGACGCGGTAAATGTTTGAGTGCAGTTGAACAAAGAAAAATTACCGTTTTGGGTAACGAAGGTTTAACCTATCGATAGATTGCTTCAAAAATAGGTGGAAGCATTAGTGTTATATGTAATTTTTAAAAAGATACTGCAAATTATGGGAAAAAGAAGTCTCCTGGACGACCTTCCATATTAAACGCACGTACGAAAAGAGTCATTCTGAGAGTTGCGTCGAATTCTGGATTGTCTGCTCGAGAGATAGCTGAAGAAGCCGATCTTAAAACGAATGTGCGGAATGCTCAAAGACTTTTAAAATGTTGTCCAACCATTAAATATAAGAAAATAAAGAGGAAGCCGCCTTTAACTGAATTGCACAAGAAAGCCAGACTAGATTTTTCAAGAAAACATATGTCGTGGATTAACGAATGGAAAAGGTTTATTTTTTCTGACGAAAAATGGATGGACTGGATGGACTCTGACTTGGATGATCTAGACGGCTGGGATTACTATTATCACGATTTGCGTAAAGAGCAACGTATTCTTTCACGGCGACAAATGGCTGGTAGTTCTGTCATGATCTGGGCAGCGATTGGTATCAATGGGAAAACTGATATAATTGTTCTTCTGAGCAAATCAAAGGCGAAAACATATCTTGATCTTTATAAAGACATTTATTACCGAAAGCTCCCATTATAGCTTCCTGTAATTTTATTTTTCAAGATGTCCACGCCACTATTCACACGGCCAATACTGTAAAAACACTGTTTTCCAAAAAGAAAATTACAATTCTTGACTGGCCAGCTAGATCTCCTGACCTAAATATAATCGAAAATATTTGGGACTACCTCGCAAGAGAAGTCTATAAAAACCGTCGATAATTTTCTACAGCAGCAGAACTTAAACAAGCCATTACAGATGAATGGGAGAAAAATCCTCAAAAGTATATAAAAAAATTATTTGACAGTTTACCTGATAGAATTTTTGAGCTTATCAAGGTGAATGGAAAATGCACTCATTTTTAATTTTTCTAATTTAAGATTAATTAGAATGTAATTTCCTGTGTTTCTATCTTTTTGTCGCTCATGAAAAACCCAAGACGGGTAAGATTTATTTATTTACGAATAAAAATTTTATCATATCTTCTATAAATATTTAGTATGTTTTTGATAATAAATAATGATCAACACAATTTAGACAATGTTATTTTATGAAAAATTAAAAAAAAAAAAAAAACTTTTGTACCTATCTTTTTGTCGCAGAGTATACATACATCAATCAAAAACAGTATTATTACTATGTATCTTACTACGTAATCATTTGCACATACACACACAATAAAAAATGTTTGTTAAAAATTCAAAATTTAAAGCATATATGTTAAAATATACCGAGGGGTCGTACTCTCAGCCTTTTCTTCAGGACACTCTCAGGGATAAGAAATTTTCGTCTTCTTTGTCACCACTAATTTCTTGCAGAAATACTTCTGGTATAATTATAATAATGTGCCATGATTATAGAGCGTACAGATTATTTTATAAAATTAGTGGTAGCAATAAATTAGAAATTTTCTCATTCATGAGAGTGTCCTGAAAAAAAGGTGAACAGTATGATTATACCCCAAAACACAGGGTTCTTAAAGGTTAAAATTACATTTGGGTTCCTATACAATTTTTTTAATCCCCATGAAATACACTATCGCCTCTTAAAGTTAGTCGCTATAATTTTCGAATATATATATATATATATGTACAAGGTGGTCAAAAAATCACAGGATTTCTTTTTATTTGTAAGAAAAAAATATTTTTTACATTTTCCATTTACAAATGGTTCTATATTCATAGTATAGTCTCACAGTTCAAACAGCTTTATCAAATGATGCTACATTAGAAATACTAATTTGGTATCTTACTTTAAATTACTTAATTATTACTTTATATATTAATTATTGGCGTTAAATTTGTAGTCTAACTTTGACGTGTTACATATGATTTTAGATGTTGGTGAATATTTGAATTAAACATTTATCGTTTATTTGCTGTTGTAAAAAGAAAATCATGATATTGTTAGGAGGTGAAGCATTGTTAGTTAAGATTTATTTTGAGATTCCCGATGAGCATCGTCTGCAGGAAATTCTCATGAAAGATGGCCGCCACATTAAACATTTAATAGTCTTAGTTAAGTTAACAAACATACTGCGCCATGACAAAAAAAAAAAAAAAAAAAAAAAAAAAAAAAAAAAAAAGAATTTTTTTAAATAAAGCTTCACCTGAAGGAAAAAATTAAACTAATTTGGCGATTAAGCTTTCGTTACCTATATAAATCTTCATGTCTTTCTATGCATTTCAGAAAACACCTAATAGAGCTACGGTTACAAGTGTTCGTCCTTGAATAATACTTTTTTTTTTCTGTGAATTTTGGATTACCCAGTACACACACACACACACATACACATACACAAATATATATATATATATATATATATATATTTTTTTTTTTTTTTTTTTCACTACCAGAATGAGCGAGTTTACTTGGTCTCATTATAAAAAAATGCGTAGTTTAAATACAGTTGTCTCTCTTTTTTTTAAAATATATTTCTTATTTGTTTGCTCAGTGCGGTTATCAATAAAAGGTGAATTTTCTTAAATTCGATCTTGGACGAAAAAAAAAAAAGTCGTATTTGTTTAAGGTGTATTTTATTAAAATTTTATCCATTCGGGCCATTTTTTTCCGTGTGAATTGTACATTACCGGTGACGCTAAATTTTTTGAGGATGAGAGCAATTTAGATTGAATTGTAAACTCAAAAATTCCCTAACTCTAAATTGTTATCAAAATCATTATCGCAGTTTCTAAGCATAAAAGTCTCGGACTTTTTTTGACGCGCTCAGAATGGGAGTTAACAATGAATGCTAATTTTCCCGATAACGTTGATAAATCAAATAGGTTTGACATTTGAAAAAACCTTAACCTTTTATTTTTATCAAAATTCTTAGATTCACTTCTAAGTAAAACAAATTTCTGCCATATTATGCAACCGGCGTAGTAAGACTTAACTGCAAAGTTTTTAAAGACTAAGTTAAAGCACATTTGTTTGCATCTCAAAAATTTATTACCCTAAGATTTTATCAAAATAATTAGAGTCATTATCCAGAAAAAAGAAGTTTATGCCGTATTTTTCAACAGTCGAAGCGAGGTTTGACAATGAATACTTGTTTCCAGAAGATTCTGATAAATCAGATGAGCTGGTAATTTCAAGAAATCCTTAAACTTGAATTCTTATAAAAACCACTTCTGAAAACATCAGATTTATGCATATTTTGAAGAGGGCGTAGTGAGGGTTAACAATGAACACTATTTTCTCTAAAGATGGAGATAAATCAGATCAGGTGGGTATGTTTTTTCAAAATCCGTTAACCCTAAGTTTTTATTTAAATCGTTAAGTCAATTTCCATGTAAACACATTATTAGATTTTAGTATTGCTCTTCCAATGAATGCTGTAAATCGTAATTGTGTCGCAACAACCACATGGTTCAGAGTTTGAAATGCTGCTTAAAAAATAAATACGAGTAAATTAATGGGAACAACTTATTTTATTTTTAAGGATCTTTAAATATGACGGGAACATAAAGTACATTTTCTTAAGAAAATTGCGAATAATCAATTTTTGTAGCATATAAAACATTATTCAGATTGCTGTAGCAAAGACTGAGAAAAAGAACGAGGGGAAAATTTTTAGATGTTGTCTATATTAAATCAAGTAAGTTAATGTCGACATGGAGAGCACAAAATAAAACGCTTAAAAGATACCAAAAATGATAGCGATAGAAAACATTTCAAGAAGACGTCAAAATAAATTTTCTTTGTCTCTATGTAAATTCAGTATGAAATTTTGAAAAATTAAAACGGCGGTTGGTAGCAGCAGCCCTTTACTCGGCTTAAAAGTGCCGCCAAAGCAAAACCGTTAGAAAGCACCGGACACAATCTCATCAAAAGTTATTACAGTGAAACATCCATAATCCGGAATTCCATAATCCGGCACTAACGATGTTTTCAGTTTTTTTTTTTCTTTTTCTCTGCTTCCATTTTTTTAGTGCTAGAGGCCTATTTCAGTCGGTACCGTTGTCGAATTTTTATAGGTCACTCTTAATTAGTGCTAAGGGCCTATTTCAGTCGGTTTATTGAATGAGGATTTATTGAATGAAGTCCCCCCAAGGCCCAACTTTGACATGAGTCCCCCCCCCAAGGTGCCCCTATTTCAGTCGGTACAGCGTTGTCGAATTTTTATAATACACTCTTAATTAGTGCTAGAGGCCTATTTCAGTCGGTTTATTGAATGGGGATTTATTGAATGAAGTCCCCCCAACGCCCAACTTTGACATGAGTCCCCCCAAGGGGCTCCTATTTCAGTCGGTACAGCGTGTTCGAATTTTTATAATACACTCTTAATAGTGTTAAGGGCCTATTTCAGTCGGTTTATTGAATGGGGATTTATTGAATGAAGTCCCCACAAGACCCAACTTTGACATGAGTCCCCCCCAGGTCCAACTTTGACATGAGTCCCCCCCAAGGTGCCACTATTTCAGTCGGTACAGCGTTGTCGAATTTTTATAATACACTCTTAATAGTGCTAAGGGCCTATTTCAGTCGGTTTATTGAATGGGGATTTATTGAATGAAGTCCCCCCAAAGCCCAACTTTGACATGAGTCCCCCCCAGGCCCAACTTTGACATGAGTCCCCCCCAAGGTGCCCCTATTTCAGTCGGTACAGCGTTGTCGAAATTTTATAATACACTCTTAATTAGTGCTAAGGGCCTATTTCAGTCGGTTTATTGAATGGGGATTTATTGAATGAAGTCCCCCCAAGGCACAACTTTGACATGAGTCCCTCCCCAGGCCCAACTTTGACATGAGTCCCCCCCAATGTGCCCCTATTTCAGTCGGTACAGCGTTGTCGAATTTTTATAATACACTCTTAATAGTGCTAAGGGCCTATTTCAGTCGGTTTATTGAATGGGGATTTATTGAATGAAGTCCCCCCAAGACCCAACTTTGACATGAGTCCCCCCAAGGTACAACTTTGACATGAGTCCCCCCAAGGCCCAACTTTGACATGAGTCCCCCCTAGGCCCAACTTTGACGTGAGTCCCCCCAAGGCCCAACTTTGACATGAGTCCCCACCAAGGTACAACTTTGACATGAGTCCCCCCCCCAAGGCACACCTTTGACATGAGTCCCCCCCAAGGCACACCTCACCCTCATTGGGAAAAAGAGAAAAAACGTTGTTTTGCGGCTATAAGACAGTTTGGACTTCCAACGTTATTTGTTACAATATCTGCAGCTGAAGCACATTGGTTTGATTTAATGAAAACTTTATCATGGAATTTAGATCGTCACTAATTAACTAAAGAAGAATTTGTCGATTATGAAAAAGTAATAAATAACTTTCAGCATATCAATCTTATAAACTTTAATAAATTTTAAATCCAACGTTTCGGCTAAATTCCTTCATTAGCCTTCCTCAGGGAAAAATGATGTTAAAAAACACATAAACATAGAAAATTTAAGTACATGATACCACAATTACAACTTCAAAACATTTAACAGATGATTACACAAATTGTAAAAATATACTATATACATTTTTAAAAATATGCTAAAACACTCAAAGGAACATGAAACATGATCACCACAAGACAAGGATAAAGAGCTACTAAAGCAAAGGTTAAAAATATCAAAATTGCGGGGTTGCCAGAATTAACTTAAAGCAGGGTAACCATAAATTAATTTAAGCCCAAGAAATGAAGCCAAATTGAGGGGGGGTTTACGGATAAGGAATCGTTACAAATTTCTGATTTTCTTTTAATAATTTCGAATGATTCATAAAGAAGGTTAATTTATGGTTACCCTGCTTTAAGTTAATTCTGGCAACCCCGCAATTTTGATATTTTTAACCTTTGCTTTAGTAGCTCTTTATCCTTGTCTTGTGGTGATCATGTTTCATGTTCCTTTGAGTGTTTTAGCATATTTTTAAAAATGTATATAGTATATTTTTACAATTTGTGTAATCATCTGTTAAATGTTTTGAAGTTGTAATTGTGGTATCATGTACTTAAATTTTCTATGTTTATGTGTTTTTTAACATCATTTTTCCCTGAGGAAGGCTAATGAAGGAATTTAGCCGAAACGTTGGATTTAAAATTTATTAAAGTTTATAAGATTGATATGCTGAAAGTTATTTATTACTTTTTCATAATTATAAAAGCAGCATATATAAAAAAGTGGAATAATTATATCTGAATTTGTCGATATTAAAAAGTTTAGCAGTAGGCCTTTGGCACTAAATTAAAATCTGTCAATGTCAGATTTTCATGTTTTAAATAATGAAATAATGTCGTGTCTGTATAATTTTTATTTTTTTTTTATTTTTTTTCAAACCTCCGCCTGTAAATCGTAGTAGTACTCAACTTGTTATTCGCAGCATGTGGCCCAGTTTTACGATCAAAAAATGAGATAAAAAATAAATAAACAAAAAATAAAAATAAAAAATAAAAATAAAAATAAAAATTTTACAGATTGATATTAATAGTCCTCCGTACTAAGTTCTGTCTTCGACAGAATTTTATTTATTTATTTATTTTTTAACTGACTTCTGATGAATTAAAATTTCAATTGGATGGGGAAATTGGTGTAAGATTTATGAGTTTCAAATTTTATAGGTAAATAATAAAAGTAAAAAAGTGTGAAAATGCCGCACGAGTTTGCTAGTTACAGTGAAGTAAGAATTAACAAAGAAAAAATAAAAAAGAAAGAATAAATTAGCTCACCTTACTACATTTTAATTATATTAAAATTTCATTTTTTTTTTTAAATTTTTTTTTTTTTAATTCAATGCTAATAAACAATAGAGAAAATCTCTCAGAACAGTTATATCCTATTTACGATTATATAGACTAAAAATAGTTAAAGTTTAAAAATAAAACAGACAAATATTTTTGGCGATAAGCTTTTTTTTTTTTTTTTTTTTTTTTCTTCTGGAACAAAACGAATCCATTCGGTATGCAAGGACTGGTGTTGAAAGTAAATTTTATCAGTTATTGCTTGAAAATTTAGAGACAAATATTTTATATTATGGATTTCATATATTCTTCATTGTATTATTAATTTCCCGTTTTACATTTTTGGGACACAAAATAAAATTTTTTTTCTGAAATATTTTCCAATCAAATCATTTTCTTTTAAGTGGTAAAAAAATTTCATTTGACATAGACCTAAAAAACATAGCCGAGTACTCGGAACAAAAAAAGTTACTTCTTTTTTTATGATATAAATTTTTATCTCAAAAGAAAAAAAAATGAATCAAGAAAATCTTGACTGTAAAGCAAATGAGAAAGATGGGGGGACGAGAAGGAAAAGCAATGACTCTCAGGATAAAGGAAAGACAGATTGTGCCCCCAGTGAAAGTTTGAAAAGTTGTTCGTGCGTGTTAACCATTATTAAATAAAATTATATACAAAAAGGTTTTGTGATGGCAAAAACGTGCTATATTTACATGTATAATTTCTTTCTTCTTCTTTTTCTTCTTTTTCTTCTTCTTCTTCTTCTTCTTTTTTTTTTTTTTTTTTTTTTTTGAAGAATAAATACACCTCGTTAGTAACTTGACCTAGAAGATTTTAATGTGAAATTTGGAAAAATTTCGTAATTTATTTCTGGGCACGTTTTTTCCTGATACCCTTTTATTTTATACTATATCCAATATTAATTTTTAAATGTGAATTGTATGGCTAATTTAATGTATCACATATGTAAATTATTATTCTTGGAAAATGATGCAAGATATTTTTGATACACACACACGCATATATATATAGGTGTGAATACATGTGTTTATATATGTATGATTATATATATAGAGAGAGAGATAGATAGATAGATAGATATAGATATCTATAGGGTAGCCATGATAAAATATTTCACTGTTAGGAGAAATCTGAAACGATCTAATGAACCGAATGAAACAAAATTTTATCTGCAATTTGTGGCAGACATAAAGAGAGGAATTCTGTAAAAAAAAAAAAAAAATTAGTACTTAAAGTCACTGATAGAGAAAATATTGGTGCTGTTCTCACGTACGCACCTTTGAGTTTGTACAACCGAGGTAGATTGCTCACATTTCCCAGTGCATATATTTTGGAGCTGTTAAAGACGAAATAAGTCAGTTTTGTAAGAACACGGTATTCATTTATATGGTACTAGAGAAGCCCCGGTTCGGGAACGAACCGAATTCTGAATGCAGAATTTTTTAAAAATCAAATTCGAAATGTACAAAACTCGGCCAGATGCTGCTGGCGTGCCAATACATCAAAATTTGTTAATGAAATCATTATTAAATTTAAGAAATCAATGAAGGTAATGAATCAACGAAGGATTTGCCGCTTCGCTGGTCACTATATTTAAAGGAAACATTTTTCTATATCGCTTTATAAAAATAAATAAATAAATCATGAAATTACTTTAAAGCACCCTTTGGTTTCCCGCTGCTTTCGGCAGCGGCCCACTCGTTCTCAGAATCTCGGGTGCCTGTGTCTATTGTCCGTGACAATTGCTTACCAGTGGGCTTCCATTGGGGTGCTTATCAGATGACACTTTCGAAACGGACAGTACCGAAAGATTTGAAGTAGCAATTTTATATTTGAATCCCCGTTACATATGAACAACACTATACATGTTGTACATAATCTTTTCTTTCACGTTATTTTCTATATTTACTTGATTTATTCGATCAACCATAAAATGACAACAATTTCGCGTCAAATATAATATTACAATATGCTATGATCGGCTACGTCTATTGCATGAGACAATTTTTGGGGTTATAACAGTAGTTGAGTTAGTTAATAGTAGATGGTATATAGAAAAATAAATAATGAAATATGTAAATCTGATCATGGTACAGCCTTAATATAGCTCCCCTTGGCGACTTTTGAAATTTTATCGCCACTTTAGGCAAAAATACATACGTTATGTGATTATTTTTTCTGTTTCTTTCTTTTCCTTTCTTTTTCCTTACCTGTTCTTTCTTTTCAGTTTTTCAATATTTTATAATTTATTTATATTTTTGATGTGCTACTTGGCTTAAAGTGGCTTTTGTGAAAGTGGAGTCAATGGCGAAAAATGTCCGATCTATTTCAGCATCAAAATTTTAAAAATTACTCAGGATTATCAATAAGTAAAGATCTTTAATTTAATGCTGAATTAGGTTTCATGCCAATCGCGATTCTTCCGTCCCAAACACATACTATTTAAACAAAAGGGAAAAAAAATCTAAAATTGAGGTATACTATTATTTTTTATTATTCCATTTTCGTATTTTTATTTTTTCATGTGCAAGAACAAATTTAATATTTTATAATTTTTTATTTTTCACGTGAAAGCGTATTTCATTTTATGCTCAAAAAAAAAAAAAAAAAAAAAAAAAACCCTTACTTTTTTTTCTTTTTTTCAACAATAAAAAATTTAAATGTCCAATTTTTAAGCTATTACCAGGTTATTATTTTCACATTTTAATTAATTTTAAAAAATCTAATCAGAATTTCGTTATAAATATGGTACCAAATAAAAGGAGCAATTTTTCTGAATCCGTCGGATTAAAAAGCTTATCGATCGGACAATTAGATTTTTTAACATTAACGAAGGTATGAAAATTTGGTGGGAATTTTTGTCCACACAGAGACAAACAGATTCCAAGGAAATCTCTTAGCCGTTTATATATATAGATGTACAGTATTCATTTTTGATCAAATATTAATAAAACTTTACATAATCAATTTTCGATGCATTTATTTAAAATAATGACTTATTTCGTTTTCAACAGCTCCAAAATCACGCGTGCTATAAGTAAATTCCATAAATCATCTCTATTGTACAAAATTCACTAGTGCGTACGTTGAAACAGTGCCAAAATTTCACCTATTGGAACGTGGGTGCTATTTTTTTTTCTTTGTGAAGATCCTCTTTCCATGTCTTTTACAGTCTGTCGATGAAATTTGGCTTCCTCCGGTTTATTAATTTTTGCTGTAGATGCCTCCAAACAGTAAAAGCTATTTTATGGGCACCCTGTATATAGCATAGCTAAAAGCATTTCAAATTTTTAATACAGATATTTTACCACTATTTTTTAATAGAAATATGTCAAATTTATTTTCTACGATTAAATCAATTGAAAATTTCTATGTAAAATTTCATGTAAAATGTCTCCCCAGGAAAACAGAGGAGTTGTTAGCTATGATATGCATAGGTTCCAGCATTTTAATTAATATGCTGTCTTATTCTTAGTACCCGCCTCTTTTTCCACACCAGACTTTTTTTCGGGTACTTTTCTTCTTATTCAATCGTAATTACATTTGGAAAGAATTACTCTAAAAATAATGTGGTGCAGGAAAAGGGGGGGGGTACTAACGCTGTAAAATAAGTCATGTAAGATTACGGGGAAACCCGGCAACAGAGACTCCAGACACAACCCGTAAAAAAAAGTTTAGACCGTAAATTGAGTATATAATGACCTTAAATTATGTTACATGCCAGTAAAAATACATATATATACGGGCTTTGTCTGGAATCTCTGCTGCCGGGCTTTCCGTAATCTTACGGGATTTTTTTTTTTTACAGTGAACGATGCTACGGAATATTAATTAAAATGTTGGTAGGAATGATATAAAAGTATATTAACATATTTTATCATGCGAATACGATGTTATATGTATAGAAGAAATTTTAAATGTTACACTGTTGTAAAATTCATGTTAACTATTCTTAAATATTGTATTTAATTGGAAAATTGTATTTTCCTACAATATCTGTTCATATGATAACCTTTACTGTCATTATACCTCATCATTTTTCATAACAATTATAGTAACATATGATAGTCATTTATCACACATTCTCTATTTCCGGCATAATAACATTGGATATAGTACTTATTCCTACATGCACAAAAAGTTCTTTAATAAGAAACTTTATTAGAGAATTATCGTAAAGAATTACATTTGTAATTCTTGGATTATTTTTTGTATTATCATATTTGAACGTTTCTCATCACGAATATCACGTGATACAAGTCATTTATCTTCTTTAACAGTCAGATTATTAGATAAGAAGTATTTGCATTGCATAATATATAATAAACATGTACCATTAAGAACAATCTTGCCTCACACATTAATAACACATTTCTGTTACATATGGGGTATTGATAAATGCTTCTTTTACAATAATTAAAATGTCTTTTTTTACTATTAAATTGTTTAAAATTAAATTCTTAGTATAGATATTAACAGAAACATCTTAAAATTTACTGCTATGCTAATTTGTTTCTGCTAGGCTGTAATAGCTTACTTTTTGTTTGGTTTTTGTAAATGCTCTTCTTATTTCTTTTTTATTTTATTCTATATTGAATAGGAAAACAAAAACTGGATTCGTAAAAACTTTCGAAATTACGTTTCTGATAGACTTAGCCGTTTTGAGAGATCTAGAACAAGATTTGACTGTTTTTAGAAAATGTCAAATCTGTCTGTATGTGACAAAGGTTTTATGCCGACTGTATCTCAGGAACTACTGTACCGTATTCCACATAAATTTATATGTAGATGCACCATGACTTACACATATATTTATGCCTGTCAACTATTTATGTCAATATACCAATTAGGTAGCGTTGCTATACAACGATTTTCCCAATTTAAGGGGAGGCTATATTCATGATCTACCGCACATAATTGCATATGTTTATATGTAGATGCAGCTTAACATACGTTAGTGACTACCAACTTTTGGTGTCAATCGTTCAGCAGGTGGCAATGTTATACAACAATTTCCGCAATATAACGGAATGGTTATCTCAGGTTCTAATGAGTATAATCAGACAAAACTTGATATGATAGAAGGCCAGTATAAGACATTATGCTGATTCGATTTGGATGCATATCGGCCAATAGGTAGCCCTGCTACATTCCATTTTCCCACGAGAATGGAAATACTATATTTCAACTTCTATCGCATATAACTGTATGAAACTTGATATATGAAATAGCCATTATGAAAACATATTTTTTAAGATGTTACTTACAGAGAATAATACTGTCATTCTTTGGATATTTAGTGTAAGTTTTCTCTAAGATAAAAATCGTCTGCATTCATCGTGATAGATAATTTTAATAAATAAAGGTTGAAAAAAAAATATTTGTATTGAGTAAATTTGTATTGAAAAGTATAGAAGAAAGTGTTATGCCACAACATACTAATTTTAAGTACAGTCGGCAGCAAAAGTATCCGAGCACTAGCAATAATCCCTGCCTAAAAAAGTACACTTAATACTGCTTTGTTAAATAAATCCTTGTCGAGTCATGTTTTTAGTCAATCTAAGAGCATGATTCGACAAGGAATTATTTAACAAAACAGTATTAAGTGTACTTTTTAAAATCAGAATTATTGGCTAGTGCTCGGATACTTTTGCTGACGACTGTATGTTCCTTTTTCATATATTTTATGAAATTTTACAAATTCTTAATAATTTTCGCATTTTTTTTTTTTTTTTTTTTTTAATACAATATAATATAATTATATTTTATGTGAACTTCTAACAAGTTTATACTTTTCTCGTGATAAAATATTGGGGGTTATACTACATTTTAGCATTTTGCTTCCACACACTTGAAACATATTACAATTTCTACTCTACATTAAAGGACTCATCTGAAGGTAATTCAAGGTGTCTTAGGTTTTGTTTGTTTTATTTGGTTTGAGATTTTTGATTGATTACCTTTCAATTATTGCATTATACTTATTTTGCTTTGAATACTTTTTATGCTACAGTTTCTAGCTTATTAAGAATGAGCGAGCGTGTTTCAGAAAATAACGCCTCTAAAATGATACCTTTATTTGTGCTGGGCAGATATTACGGATACAGGTATCAGTGGAAGGCTTGCAATGTCAACTAGAAATGGTAGTATTATTTTTCTACACAGCCCTCATTACAGGCAACACACTTGCGCCTACTCGAAACAAGTTTTTTCATTGTCAACGAAGAATTGTGGTGGCTACTGGTGACACCACTGTCGAACTACTGCTTCCACCTCCGCGTCACGTGTAATGCTAAAGTTTGAGGAAGAACCAAGAGTTTCAGGGTTTGAGGAAGAAACAAGAGTCGGAAGATATGGAGTATAGGCAGAGTGAGACAGAATGCACGTGAACCTCTGTTGCTGCAGTGCTTTCTGAGTTTTGCGGCTTGCGTGGGGACGAGCATTATCGTTTTACAGAATTGCCTGTTTGTTTGATCCTGCGATTGCTTCGAATCAATTAGTTCACCTGATGTTGATAATTATCATTCTAAGATTCTAAGACGGAAAGAAGCCGCTCACCACTATACAATGGTTTTGAGCGTTTTTAACCTTTAGAGAGGGGATCCAAAGCCACTGTGGAGAATCAGAAGAGCCCGTCTCCAAAGGTTAAGCCTCCCCCGTTGTTTATTGCATAGCAAAAAACAACAAAAAAAAAAAAAAAAAAAAAAAGAAAGAAAAAAAGAAAAAAAAAATTACAAAGGTCGCCAGAGCAGAGCTCTGAGGCGACAGAGTTGCATGAAAGGCGACAGAGTTGCATGAAAGTGAAGAGGACCGGAGCCAAGTGGAAGTCTATTTACAAAGTTCATTCAGGTAATGTACAAATTTCACAGTCTTTATACAATGTTCTCGCAGTCTTTATATCAAGCCCAAACACCCTAAGAACAATGTTGGTTAGCAACATCATGCGCAGGATGATTGCTTTCCGAGTGCACTTCAGTGGAATTCTGTAGCATCAGACATGACCAGTATTCGCCATGTAGGAGAGGAGGAAAAATTAAGGAAAGATAGAGAAGGAATTTAGTTTGTTGAATTTGATAAATCTTGAAGGAAGGCATACATGCGCTTTAATTTGAGCCGTAGGAGCTTTCTAGTTATTATATTGTTCAGTCAGGTTGCTGGTCTAGGGTTAGGGTTCCTTAAATGGTAAGGTGTTGTAAGTTTACAGTGAAAGTAGTAATGTTGTGCAGTCCCCTCCTCACCGCATGAGCATAAGGGTGATCGTCGGCAATGAAATCTGTGGAGGTATTTGGGGAAGGGGCCATGACCTGACAGAAAGGCAGAGATTTCCGGGGAGAGGTCCCAAATATTGAGTGAGACATTTGGTATTAGCTCGTGAGTGTATCTCCCTTTTGGAGACACACTCCAGAGACTCTGCCAGTCATTGATTAGTTTTTGATTTAGGTGATATTTTATGTAGGAAGGGGGAGCTGGGAGTGAATAGGCTATGTCACTAGATTCTGTTGCTGATTTTGCAAGAGAGTCCGCTAGTTCATTTCCGACGACCCCCCTTATGGACAGAAACGTGTGCCAGGGAGATTTTAGTTTTTAATTTTGAGAGCTTTATTTTAATTTCAATTACTTGTGGGTGTCTGCTCTTGTGGCGAACTATGGCCTGCAGGCTCGAGAGGCTGTCACTGAAGATTGAGATTTCATTGTAGTCTGGAGAGTTATTTTCTGACCACTCAACTGCCTTCAGGATGGCAAAGAGCTCAGCCTGAAAAACCGAACTGTGGTCCGCGAGCCTGCCTGCCCACTGATGGAGAACTTTGTTATTGTTTAAAACGCAGAGTGCAGCTCCCACTCCATGATCGGTTTTGGAGCCATCAGTGTAGATCGCCAGCTGTTTTTTGCACAATTTATGAAAAGGGAAGCAGCATCCTGTGCTGGGTGTATTTGCCAGCTGTTAGAAAGCTGTTGCACATGAATATTAGGGAGGAGAGTGTCTGTGAGAATGGAATTATTTAATTGCAGGACGTTAGTTTTGTTAAAGTTGTATTTTAATTGGAGGTGAGCGTGTGGAATACCAGTGATGACTGTGAGGGCATCAGTAGAGATTGTTTTGTAACCTCTAGAGATTTGGACCAAAAACATTCTCTGTATTGAGTTAAGTTTATTCGATGCTGCTTTGGTGAGGTTGATAATTATAATTAGAGGCCGTTACACTTCGATGCTGATTCTGGAGATTTGATGAGACTGGATTTTGGTCTTCGTATCAGTAAACTGCAGTCATACGGCCATGAATGTTGATGGGTGCACAACCTTCGGCAGTCAGTTCAATTACAGGCTGCTGTCTCAATCGGACGTCACAACTAGATACCATAAATTGCTCGATTACTTTCGAGCGAGAAGAGATGAAAAGATTAAACTAGAGACATTCTGTAGATTAAAGTTCATTACATTAAAGATAAATAATTCAAAATTGTTGCAGTTCTATTGGCAAAGGAGTGGTCTTGGAGGCATTACTTTCTGAATCGCTCTCATATACATGGTATATATTTATATATATTACCATATGAGTGTTTTTTATTTTTTGCATATAAAATTCCTTTATGTATATGTATATATATATATGTATATAAATAGGGTACAAAGCAAAATCTCGAGGAGGTTTTACAACCGCAACCATTAGACCCAGACATATACTTCCTATTACAAGAAGTTTTTTAAAAATGCATGCATTTATGGTATGGCATGCTAAAAATTTAAGAAATGAATCTTTTGAAAATAACAAACTTTTTATACAGTCTCCAAGTCCCTATAATCATGTATAGAAAAGTTGACACTAATCTTATCAAATATAACTCAAGAAGATTCCCTTCTGTGCGCGCAAAATTGACCGAAATATTTAGTTTTAAAGTTAGAGTCATTTCAACAATTTTTCGGCCTCCATTAAGGAGGCGCTTAAAAAACCCTTAAATCCCCAGAATTTTCAAAATTGTAATTTTCTAAAAAAAAATATATATATTTTTTTTCAATTTAAACAGGCCGTATCATAAATTCTTTCATTCTTTAAAACATTTTGTAATAGGAAGTATATGTCTGCGGAAGTGTATGTCGGGAATAAAAGCATTCTCTTGACTTTGTTTTGCATCCTGTATACATTGTTACTTTTCAGTGATTGTATCGAATACCATAAGGAAACAAATAGGATAAAGACAAATAATGTATCATCAGTAATACATTTTTTTTTGTCTAATTACGAGTAAAAGTCTAACAATTAATGTACATCAGGTAATAAAAATCATTAAAAATATTTATTATTAAAATATAGTCTTGAAATACATTCGTCACTAAAATACAGCCATTGAAAACATTTATTTTTAATCTAAAAATTGTGCTGAAACTTCATTTGTGAACCATATATAGCTGTTATTTATAGATTATCTTTCCTTTTACTGAGTTTAACAATTTTTCTTGATGGATATAAAAGTAATACAAAGCCGTTTTTCATACAACTTCTACGTAATATGTATTTACGTACTACTATAAAATGAAATATTAGTATTAATACATATTATTTCTGGTGTAACGAAATAAATATAGTAAATTTTCCTAATATGATACTTTATTAATAAAAAAAAAACTTGTTAACATAATATTTTGATATATTGTTGCTATTAATAGGTAGTATCTCTGTTATGATGAATAGAATAATAAATTAAAAACGTGTTTTCATATGTTATCAGACGTTTTTTAAAAGTTCTACAAATGTTTATAATAATGTTTTTTTAGAATAATCCTCCCCCTTTTTTTTTATTATCAACGGCTTCGGTAATTTGTCATGTTCATTATTATAATGTTATAGAAAGCCATTTATCACGAACTATCTATTTCTGACATAATTACAGGCTAACTGCTATTTCATCACCTCTTCCTGTCTAGAACTAGGCGCTGTAAGTGTTGAAATTGTGTAAAAAAAACCCTTTAATTATGTTTCATGATAAGGCTGTATCGTCTGAACGTAACTTATACTTTTTTACTTTCAACATAAAGATTTATTAATGACTTAGTAGTTCTTTTATTCGTCTGTGGATAATTATTCCTGTAAAATTAACAGATGTATTTATTCTATAATAAATTGAGTGCGGAAAAAAAATACAAAATGACAAAAATTAAGTGCTTTTGCTATAAATTGTTAATTTTACTTTTTATTCTTTAGTATTTCTAAGGTCCTTATGATTCATTTTTTCTCCTAATTATTAGGAGAGGTAAAGGAGTGGACAGCTAATACATATTTTTGAATTAGAAAAAAAAAAAAAAGAAAGAAAGAAATCTTTATTAAATGTATAAAACAAGGAGAAAAGATATCGGCAAAAGAGGAATATGATTATAATGTAAACTCTAATAGAAACAATTATATTAAGAAACCTGCAATTCCTGTCACACATTTATTAGAATGTAAGGTAATGTTTCGAATATATATGATAATTTTCAATAGGCAGATATTAATGGAACGATTATGGAACGAAGAGACAATGGAAAAGGAGAATCGGAAAACGCTTCCAATTCTTCTTAACAGTGAGATTTGAGGCAGAAAGGAAACCAGTGTGAGATACGGCGAACGTACTATAATGGAGTAATCCAGAAATTGGAATCTGGAGAAAGTATAGAAATTAAGGTTGATTCGGGAAGAAAAAAGATATTGCAGCCTGATAACGAATACGCTTTGCATAATTGACTAATCATCTCAAATGCAATTATGGCACACAAGAAAGTTAGCCATTCAATTTTTTCTTGGAAGATATTTTTTTAAAAAAGCTAGATATACTAAGTGACTTAAAAAAAAAAAAAAAAAAAAGTGTTTAGTGATGCCAAAAAAATATTTATAGAGGTTGATGCAATGTTTTGATAACGGATGACAGTACATATCAGTTGTATAATAACATTGGGAAAAAGACCAGAAGGCAATAGCCAACAACAAGGATGCCAAAACGTTGAACACTTATTCATGGTTTGGGGAGGAATAAATATAGGCGGAATAACTCCATTAAAAATATTAAATGGTAGGATTAATGCTGAAAAACACCAAAATATTTTCATGAATGCGTCTTCCTACAATGGATGTGTCATATTCAGAACGATGGGTCCTGCAGAAGGATAGAGTTACGCCTCATACTGCAATATTAACTTTGAAATATCTGAAGAATCATGAAATTTAACTTCTCAAGCGGCTACACAACTTCCCAAATCTTTTTGAAAACTAATAGGGACACAGTAAACGTGCCCTTACAAGGAGCAAAGAAGCAAATTGTGTTGATTGGAAGTGCATTATATTGGAAATATGAGACGATGTGCAGGGGTCGCAGCGGTCTTATTTTTTTACGTACTTTTAATTATTTTGCCACCATTCTTTTCACATATATATATATATATATATATATATATATATATATATATATATATATATATTAACTACACTGTTAAAAATTTTGTCCAACGTTGAACTAAAACATAGTGTATAGTAACTGCAAACGGGAGATTGTGAAACCTTTCACCATGATTTGGTACTCGGTTCTGCCGAAGTTTGGTACTATAGCTGTTCTAATCATAAGATGGGGGTCTTCTTTTAACATGATTTGGTGCTTTTTTTCAACAAGAAGTACCGAATCATGGTAGGAAGTTTCACCATCGCATGGTTGCAGCTACTGTATTGAGAAGCTTCAACCCAGCATATTGCAACAAGTGTAGTACCAAATTTTTGTTCAACCTTGAACTGAAATTTTTAACAGTGTACTATTACAGCAGTAAAATCTTCACAAAATTTTTTATATTAAAACTAACAAACCTGCGCGAAATTTTCGCCCTTTCTTTTCTCATTTTCCTTTAAAATTTGAAAGTCATAAATATTATACCACTTTCACCACTTAATTAAAAATTTAATTTACGAGAAGTCAAATCATTATTAGAACCGAATTAATATCGTCCAATAATGAAACCAGAATCATCCAAAGAAAAGTTTTAATATAAAATTCGTGGTTGACGACCCAGTTTTCATATTTCCGCAGGAAGTGCAGTTTAAGTAAAGGACCCTCCTGACGCCTTTTAAATTTTTATCGCCAAGAATCCGATGACATTTTATTTATTTTGACCTAATTTTTTGTGGGGGGAAAAATACTATTTTGATTATACTTTTTACGATTGTGTTTTTTATTCAAATTATGATAATAATTCCTATTTTGTATATATCTTTAAAATATTGCTAGGTTTAAAATGAAGCTTGCAAAGATTCTGGAGAAGCAACTTTTAAAAATACATTTAGCCATAATTATAATGTCATACAAATTTCGTCATTTTTTTCTTATTAGTTCATTGAACAGAGTCCGTGTGCTTAAACATTGTTAATATTTAAATATTATTTTTTATCCTCGTGTATTTTATTAATTTCACCACTATCATACCGTTTCGACAAAAAATAATTGTAACTGGTCCACGTTAGTGAAACATTATATAATAAAATTATATATAAAATAATAAAACAAACGCAAAAGTATAGGATCACTGAGACCCCTGAACATGCCACATGATCTCTTAGGCTCATTTTGCGATGTAATGCTTAGACAATTGCAGGAGTGTACATAAAAAAAAAAAATAATAATAGGATGGTTGGGTTTAACGTCGCACTAGTGCTGCGCAGATGGGCAATTGGCGACGGTCTGGAACACACCCCAGAGGTGGTCCGGAGACATGCCATCACAATTTTGATCCTCCACGGAAGGGATGGCTCTTCCGCTTCGGTGACCCCCAGAGGCATAATTTTTGATGGGAACATGGAGGACATTGCGGCCACGACAAATTTTTCGTGCACCAGCCACCATTAGTGTACACGACGGTCTTTGGCCGGCTCGAGTACCGAACCCGCAATCTCCCAATTACGAGGCCGGCGCTCTACCGACTGGACTACTGTGGCCAAAAAAAAAAAAAAAGAAGGAGAAGAAGAAGAAGAAGGAAAGATTGATAAATGATTTATCCCAGATTACAATCAAGCGTTTACTGTATCTAACGATAAGTAATTTCTTTTAAAATTTTATTTTGTTCATAAAGCAATTTACTATTTTGTTTTTGCCAAAATGTTTGCAATTTACTGTGGAATAAAAACATAAATCGAGAATTGGGTGTATAGAACAAATCTTCTAATAAGAAATAATTACTAACATTTACGCACTACCGTTACGCAGTATTACTAACTTACCGTATATATATATATATATCTTTGAATGAACTATCGAGATTAAGTAACATAAAAAGGCTAGGTAATATTAAAAACCCTAAAAAATTTACCCTTAAAATCAATAAACTTTAATTTAAATAATTTTTTTAAATAATTTACCTGGTGACTTTAAGATTCAATCCACATATATTTGAGAGATAAACGTACACAATACATCTAAACAATAAATGTAGTTTTCACTGCTTGAAATATAAAATTATTCATCACTATTTTCGAAAAACGAATCTATGTTCAGTTTTAATTCACAAAAAGTATATGCACACATTTAAAACAGTTAGAATATAATTTAAAAATAGTTATCAATTTCCCAACGAAAATGTTATAGGATTATTATATGGCCAAAGTTATTGTTAGTCAAGGAAGTGGAATGAAATTTCTTACCACTGTTACGATACAGAATTTTTTATCGTATAGTTACACATAGTACGTACAGTATTTACGTTTTAAACCACCAAATTTATTTAACAATTTTGACGTGAAAGACTTTCTCAGTAATTTAGAAAGAACTTTCTTGAAAGGCACCTTACAAAAAGATCGATCAGTACACACCCTTAGATAATAAGAAAGCACCACAGAACTGGCGCTTTAAAGTAATAATTACAAAATTTTGAATAAACAACATAAAATGCAATAACTTACAACAATTGTTTCGGATCGAAAGAACACATGACCCTTCGTCAGGTGAACAAGTTGCTGCAGTCAGGTGCGTTGCCGCTTTCAATGCAGCGCTCGTGCCTACCTTGTTTGTCTGACGCAGGGCCGTGTGTTCTTTCTACCCGAAACAAGTGTTGCAAGTTTATTGCATTTTATAGTGTTTATTTAAAGTTTTGTGATTATTCAGTACACACCCTGTTTACATCAAACAATTTCGAATACTGTGAATTAGAAGCGCCTGTGTTTTATCTCACTCATATTTTTATTTTTTAAGAGCAAATTTTTGAATTTAAATTTTTAATTTTTCGTGGAATCTCACACAGACAGCACTCACGAGCATTCGGTCAACCAAAGTCAGTTTGCCTTGACAAAGGCATATCTTTCCGGCATGACTACACACAGAGCTGTATGCTATCCCTTTCTTTTTCTTTTGCATAAAAAGAGAATGGACAAAGACGCAAATCAGGGTACAATTTTCAAGGATAAATCAGTGCCAAAGGCGATGTTGACAGAATTAATTAAATATTATAGTGATTGTTATAAGAAACGATCGGTGGGAGCAGAAATATCTATGCGTGTGGCTGAGACAATATTTACATGGAAATACTCTAAATTATCTAATTTCATAAGCTTATGCACAAAATCTGAAAATGGTGGGGAGTATTTTTCGATTGTTTATCATAAAATGGGCATGAAAATCTCAATAAGCTTTTATTGGGGGTTGTAATTCATATTTCATCAAAGAATTTTATTTTAAATGAAAATATTTTATTTAGCTAATTTTAAATTGTGTCATATTTGTAACCTTAAAATATTAATATTATATATATATATATATATATATATATATATATATATATATATATAACTAGATAAAACAGAAATCTGAATCGAAATATTAACTCATGCTTCTGTGGAATCCATCTGCTCCAAACATTTTCTTGTAAATACTAGTATAATTATGAATTTTAATATAATCATATTTGGTGTGTTTACGTGAAAATGATATTACGAAACAAAAAATATGCGCAAAAGATAAATTAACATGGCTAAAGAAATGTTTGAATCTTTATGCCATAACTACTTTAAATTAAGTGTTATTTTCCCAATATGTTCGTCATATTACAATATGCAGTATTATCCAGGCAATATGTATTGGTACATATATTTCTTCTTGCAACTTACGTTGGAAAAAATATGATATTTATTTTATTATGGAAAACTAAATAATTAAGAAATGTAATTAATAAACTAAAATTAGTAAAAAATTACTGATTATAAAATAATATACAAATATATGTAATAAAACGAAATTTAAGATAAATTGTCACGTAATGTGGGTATATTTTATATAAACAATAAAATAAAAACAATAAAACAATAAAATTATAAACAATAAAATAACAATAAAAATGTCATTAAAATTTTAATTCAGATGAATATCTAAAAACATTTCATAACGAATTGTTTAAAACAGTATTACAAAGAGAACTAATTTAATGTTATCGTCTATGCAATAATAAATGTTCCTTAATATTAAGAAATGTATAAAGAAAAAAAAATTAAACGAGCAATAAAACTTTTACAGAAATGCTTTTTACAACTATACATTATGAGCTCAAAAGATACTGTCGCAGGTTGCCATTAATGACTGTCGTAGTGCGGTTTCTAGAGAATGGATCAAACGCAGAGGCAGTAAAATACATTGACAGCATGATAAAAATTAGCAGAATAAAACGAATCAAATGTTTTCAGAGTTTTATTACCTAAAGGGTAATTGGCTGAATTTAACATGTTTTACTGTTAATGACCAATAAAAGTTAAGTTTCTGAATGTTTATAGTTTGCAGTGATCGTACATTTAAATGTTGACATTGGGCTGCATTTTAAAGATAGTGTAAAGAGAGAAAGGTAATTCATAGTAAAATTATTTCACAGAAAATAATTAGAAAAGTTCTTTTGTAAGAAAAAAAAAAGGATGAAAATTATCGAGGTACAGGCTTATAATAGTTAAAGCGTCAATTTTCAGAATCTGTTGTAATTATGTATTAGATAAGGAAGAAAAACACTTTGACACATATACAAATTACGCAGAAATTTCTGCAATTTTTTTTTCTTTTTTTTAATTATATATATATATATATATTAAATGTTGACTGCTCAGAAGAATTATGGTGTTTAACTTAGCAATAAAAATATTTCTCATTTTCTGCTAACACTGTTTTTATAAAATAAAATATTCATTGCATTTTTATAGTAATCTGTTGTGACTAAATGGCATAGATATTATTCTATAAAAACAGTGGTCACAAAAAAAAAAAAGGCTAAAATTTATCATCTCTGTCTTAATTCGTTAAAAAAAAAAAAAAAAAAAAAAAAAAACTGCATTGGTTTGCATAATGTTTAACTCATACCAGAAATTAACCCTTTGCAGGTCCTACTTAATTCCACTCCTCTGGTCAATTTTGCCAAATTTAGGGACTTTTTTATTCACTATCACCACTAAATTTTAACTTTAACGATTGCCTAATCACTTCGAAGGTTATTCGTATATTATGTATATCAAATATCACTCCTCAAAATTACTGGTGATTGTTGAATAAAAAAGTTCCTAAATTTGGTCACATTGTTTATTGTGTTGTAGAGCATTAGGACCGGGAAAGGGTTAATTCTAAGCTGAAATGGAAAATTAAAAGGCCGCAAAGGATTAATATCTATCTATCTATATTTATATAATATTTTTTTTAATTCATAAACAATATAAATATGTGAAGTTAAAGCTAGGAGAGATTGCGCACATAGCGGATCGGCGGGAAAGAATAGATTGGGCGCTCTAAAACTCCTAATAATTATACAACATGAATAGTGGATTGCTGAGTTGAATGTGAATTTTAATTGCTTGAAGCTTATAAGATAAAAAAAGGTTATTTTGTTTCGTTTTCAAAAATGATTTCTTGAATTTTCATAACTCCTCCCAGGAATTTCTGTAGAATGGTAGTTTTAAAATATTTTTAAATTAAACGATTTCTCATGGACTAGTTTGTTTATGTTACTTGTGAAAGGCGACTGTACGAAAGCTTCACCAATTATAACAATAAGAGCGACAATTGTGAACAACGACAGATTAGGTTAACAAACAAGAAATAATTTAAACTGAGAAGGAACTGTATTAATTTTAAGTAAGTTTTTCTAGTAAATAAATGTTATTTTTTATTATCTAATCTTATTTTAACAGGCTTTTATTAGCTTCACCTGTATGTATGTATGTATGTTTGTATGTATGTTTGTATGTTTGTAACCGCTCTGGGAGCAAACAAAAAATCTATATTGTAAAAAAAGACTTTCTCTACGTGAACGCCGTGGCGTTGAGGTATAGCTTCGCGCTACGAACCTAAAGGTCTAACGTTCGATCCCAGTCAGAGGAGATTTTTTAAAAATGATTTTTGTTTAATTCTAAATTATTTTAATTAAAGATTTAAATGTATGTAAATATTATGGTGTGTCACTCACACGATCTTCTCTTACCCTGCATTTTAATACTAAGATAGATATTTTGTGCTTTTTAGTTCACATTTCTATAAAAGCGTGTTCTTTAATTTTTTAAAACTATAATATTATTATTTTACTAATTCTTTAAAAAAAATTCTTAAAATTAATTTTTTTTAATTCTTTTTAAATTTGTTTTATATTTCTGGTTTTTTATTGAACTGAAATAGCCACTCCTAAAACAAAAATACCTGCTTACAAAAACCTTACAAATTACAACAATGTCATTTAAGTGCAATTATTATTTTTTTGTTACAACTATTGTTTTAATTTATAAAATAGTAATGAAAATGCATCGAATACGAACGAATTCAAAATTATTCAGCAACAGTTTAATAAAAAATTAATATTTAGATTTTTTAATGTTATTCTTTTTCAATTTTTATTACTAAAATACCATATCATATATCACTGCATAAACTGTCAAAAATTCAATGATTATTAAAGTTTTTTTCACAGAAAGAAATTATTTTGGAAAAGAGCTTAAAAAAAAGAAATTCAAATTAAAAAATTAATTTCGAAAAATCAACTTAGACTCATTTTAAGAAATGTAGGAGTTAATTGGTGGAAATAGTAATACTAGTTGCACCACAAGTGATACACCATACAGTGAAAACTGCTAACTGATTAACCTGATTCACAAACTTGAAATACAGGGTGATTAAATTTTAATTTACACTATAAACACATTCTTCTGAAAACTTGGTACATGGACGATTCCTGTTATTATTTTAAGATATTTTTAAAATGCCAAATAGATGACGCTTTGTAGAGAAAAATGTCATATTTAACAAATGTGATGATCATATGGGATCAATAACTGTTCAAATTATTTATCAATTCCGTATAAATCATTTCCTTTGTGAAATTTCTTTTTTTTCCCTATGAAAAAGCCCCTCCGCGAAAATTTTAAAACTAAAATTTGTTTTTGAAATTCCTTGGATATATTTTAGGAATCGACCATAAACCGAATTTGGTGGCAATACGTATGCTTGTTTTAATTGATAGAGGGTTTTTACAGCAGAAGTTTAAGTACAACCAATCCGTATAAAATTTAGGTATTTCTATCTAGAACGAATATGAAAGATTAAAACTTTGTAGAATTGAACCATTTTCTTTTTCTTAAATTATTTTTCAATTAAAATAGTACATGAAAATGTACTAAAATTAAAATTCCTTTTTTTTTTTTTTTTTTTTTTTTGTAATTTTACATTATTATATCTCAATATGTTTCACATTTCGCATTTAATTAACAAATTTCTGAGTTTTTAATTAATAAGTTATAATTTTCTTAAGTGATTTTTATGTTTTATAATCGGGCTTACAAAAATAGATTAGTCACGTTTTATTTTAATTATTTATTTCTAAGTTGTGAGAATAGATAAAATTCCAAATCGTTAAAGTTAGCGTTAATTCAAACATTTGTAATTTTATATATAATACGTGAATTTTTCTTGTATTCATTGATTTGTTAACAGTGCGTCATGCTAAAAATGATTTAGAATTACAAACGTAAATAATTGTTGATCTCTCTAAGTCAGAAAACCATTATTTTAATTATAATTTTATTTTTATTCGAAATATGTACCACTAATATTTCGTCTTAAAGTAATAAATAATAATAATAATAATAATCACATATAGCACATTTTCTTACAATTTTCGTTATGACAAGTCATGTTACACTTAAATTAGTATTAAGAAATGTAATTATGCAATATCTTTAATGCCTAGAAACAAAATTGCATCATTTCAATACGATTGCAATTTCATGGTGCATTATGTAATAACAACTACTAAGAAATGAAACTTCCTTCTCTAATAACTCATACAATATTTCTTTCCTGAAGACGTTATCTTCCATGAATACCTTACAGCCATTTTCTTATTATCCTAGCGCTTGAATCTTATACAGTATCTGATCAAACACAAAGCTATATTATGCCATGAGCCTATGTATGAGTAAGATGTCATTGAAGGAGGAAGGCCCTCTATATGTGTACAACCCTCACTCTAATAAAGAAACTTGGAGATAATGGGAAGCGAATCATGGTCGTTCGGAAGATAATTATCTTAATGTAACAAGAGAAAAGTCCTTCCTAAAGAAACGGAACTAGGTGCGTTTCAATTTTCAAAGAACGTATTTGCGTTACAAAAGACATCAAGTGTGATGCCGATATGAGGAGGTTGTAATTTCTTTTTTCTTTTTTCCCTAGTCAAAATGGGTCATTAAATAAACTGCATGATTTTTAAAAATGTATTTTACAAAAGAAATCAATACCATTTTTAATATTTAATATAAGTTGTATTAACTTTCCACAAATGTTAAGCAACCACTAAAGATTTGGATGCATGATGTATATTTTTTTAAATAAACCCGTTTATCCCTGTTTTATTATAAATACCGCACATTCTAATTAAAAGTACTATGTATCTACACATAGGTGTCCCACTATTACCAATTGAAAATGATTTTTATAACACTATATGGAAATAGTAATGTTCCTCTATTTTAATCGCAGATAATTATTATAAGAGCATAATAATTGTGGCTTTAAAAAAGTCAAGTTTAAGGTCAGTCCATCAGCATATACAGAATAAACACGTAATATCGTGTCTTAGTACGCTTTCTTATATAAAAAGTGTACTGCGTTAAAATGTAAGACATGTGACCGTATGACATTTCTGTATTAACCTCGCAGCCAAAATGTACGATTTTTTGCTACCGGAAATTTTTAATAAAAATTTTAGCAGTTTTCTGTCATTAAGCATGCTGAAAGTTTTTGCAAAGAAACAGTAGCGTTGGAAAAAAAAAAAAAAAAAAAACGCACAAGTTGACACACATGCATTAGAATGCAGCATATATTTATTTATAGAATATATTAGATAAAATAAATTTTATGTACGTATATATAATTTAAATGAATCTGAGTTAAAATCGATAGAAAGATTTTTCAAATATTTAGTGTTCACTACATATTTTCTTTTGAAAATAACTAAACTAATTTCAAGAATGGCTATTACTTATATTGCTGATCATAAGTAGGGGAAAGTGTGTACCTCGGACCCATGCCATTTCTAGCTCTATATTTTTAGATATATAAACAATATCACATGCAATTAAAACATTTGCCGTTAGGTGTCTCAGTGAAGTGATCTAGGTTTGCTTGGAAGCTCAACTTTTTGAAGAGTTCTTGAAAAAGTAAATTCATCTTGCAAAAGTAAATTTTTCTCAGATACTCTTATGTATTTCTATTCCTACACATACATTATATATTCTGAAATGAGTGTTATGCACCATGAAGTAGCTTTCTAGTTATAACCCCATATGATTGTAATCTAGTTAAGCCCAACCTGAAAATTATGATTAGCAATTTGGTTTTTAGTAACAGAGTCGTGTGCCTTATGAACTGGCCATATTGTGTGGTGGATCAGAAACGCAGCACCAAAAGTTGACATTTGGATTTGACCTACGCAATTACAATCTAGAGGTGTGAGGATTTTTACCAATAATCACAATATTATTTAATATAGACATTTTTAAGTTAATATTTAATATTTTAGACTCAAATTAGACTTAATAACAATACGATTGTGACATATCAATGATTTTGTAATAATAATAATAATAATAATAATAATAAATTATGTTTATTTGAATTCATATGTGTGTAATTGAACAATAATTTGTTACTTCAAATTGAGGTTGTCTGTATCTTTTAATAAATGGTCCAAGGTACACTATCAGTGGTGTAGCTTGGACGTAATTACGCATTTTTTTTTTTTAAATAAAATTGATGTAATTTTAATATAATTTTGGAATAAATATATGTTGTATACTACACCATACAGTATTTACAAAAGCTATTTGTATTTAGTTTTGGCGAATGATTACAAAATTAAAATGGGAAAGTCAAAATAGGTCCGATATGCACCCCACCTTCCTCTATGTTAAAAGAAAAAAATAAATTTTCAATTTTAGAGAAATATTTGGTTAGAAACATCAGTATGGTAACCTGATTAAATCTAAATAATGATTAATTTATAAATAAATGACTTTGTAAGAATACTTTTAAAATTTTGTCACATTTTTTACAGACTACAATAATAAAGAACCTTTCATAATAATTTTACATAATATAATAGAGGAAAAAATAGTAGAAATAGTATTGTCAAGTTTTACAATTAACCAATCCCTCACATTACGTTAACCGTAAATTTACGTTTTTCGATGCGAATATGTAAACATCTGGCATAACATTTTCTGTTATTTCTTATATCGAAATCTAATGTACCTAAAATTTCATTTAGTAAAATTTACGTTCAAAAAGGAAAATATTTATGCTAGATTAAGAAAATTTCGTAACTGGGATTACCTTCTACGGCAATTAATCTTGAACATTTCTTTTAGCACTTTTAAATATATTTTGTTTTTAATAAACGAGAATGACCTACTGTCAGTTAAAAGCAGAATTACCATAGAATTACCATAATGAGACCAAAATAATATGATATTACAATAATGAGAGATAAATATTTACAAAAATGACAAACAAGTAAAACGGCCACTTTCACAAGCACTTCTCAAAGCACGTTTGTTAAAAGTGTTGCAAAGTGCAAAGTTGTAAAGTTAAAAGAGGTGGAAAATTGTTAAAATTTATTGCAAATACAAATAATTTCCATTTGTATATTATAATGTATCTAAATAACTTTATGTGGCCCTGTACACCATTCATAAGTGCTTATCGTCATATATACTATAAGAATGTACTTTGGAATATCTGAATAATGAAAAAAATGAACATTTAATGAACATTTGAATTATTCTGTTATGCCCTATGTAATATAAATATATTAAAATAGGCTTTAAAGATATACGTCTCATACTCCATTATACATTTGAATTCTTTTCTCAGTCTCTTCATATGAACCAAGAGTAATATTTAAGTTAAAAAAAAGGGGAAAAAAAGGAAACAAAATCAAACATTGATAAGTTTTAATCCATTTTGAAATCATTTATAAAAAGGAGATGGGGGGGGGGGGGGGAAGGGAAACGATGATTGTTGAACCGGATAGTTAAAACAATAGTTAAACCAGGATTTATCAATATTTTTCATCGTTTTTGGAAAACGTTACAAAAATATATTTTGCCTTATTTGTTTGTGTAAATTTTTAGTACATTGTAACAATCAAATGATACAAACAAATTATCTCGTCCATAACATTCACTGTATTAAAAGTCTACTGATGAGACTAATCCCTTTTCATTTCTGCTGCCTGATTTTATAAATTTCCAATTTTGTACTAAACAAATCCCTTACGTATTGAGACAATTGTATTTAATTCTACAAAATACTATTCAATGATTGTTTCCGTTTCATTTATTAGAAACATCATGTTATCATACTCTTCTCTATTTAATCACGAATTCCAACGGAATATTTGATGTTTAAGTTAGCATTTCGAAGATTCATTATAACAGTTAAATAAACAAATAAATATTTAGAAGTAGATGCACAAAAATACATTAATTAAATTCTGTTACACTCGTTAACATAACTTTACTGTGAACAACTTGATAGATTTTTTTTTGTCTTTTATTATGTGCAGTAACTGTAGTAAAAGAATCCAATTATCTTGAAATTAAGGGGCTATAATTTAAGACATACGGAAAGAGCTGTATATTTCAAAATAATTTGGTGGAATTTGTGATTGATTCCAAAATGTTCAACTTTTTACCTTATATAGCACTGTACTCAAGGAATGTACTTCATGAGAATCATAATAATAATGAAATTAAAACGCCAAATGTGGGTATGCGTTTTCTTGTGAAGAATACCAAGAAACGAGGCTTATTCTACAAAATACAGAAATACCTAAGCTGCAATGTGTTAAAGCAGGCAGAGTTCGTTTTACAAAAGCGTACTTTTTACATAACCAGCTTTCTAAAGACAGATTTAAGAAAGCGTAAATGTACATTTCCGGCATCCAATGTGCTAAATCAGTGTTGCTTTAGAGAATGATACATTTAATATCGCTTAAAGTTCTTATAGATATGGAATAATAGATTACTTAAATATAAATATTTGTACAAAATTACCAAAATTCTGGTTAGAATATATATAAAATATTTATAATTTGATGTAAAGCTGATATACAGGATGAACCAAATGTCTTGCCTCGATTATAAGTATTTACTGTGGTCAAACTATTATAAGTAGTTATATGTTCTTTTGAATATAGTTTAAGTACTGTTATAATTTGTTTAAACCATTTACCTCAGTAAATTTCAACGTATGCTCTCTTGGTAGCTGGGAGAATGTCCAAGCGGTATTTCAGTTCCCGCCAAAACATGACTTCTGTTATAAAACACAAAACAGTTTGTATCCTAGCCTACAACTTTTCAACGTCAGCAATTGTTGTGGCTCAGACTTTGTCCGAGATGTGGCCCCAAAAGAAAAAAAATCAAGAGGAGTAGCATCTGGAGAGCGTGGAGGCCAGGATGTTGGTCCATCACTTCCAGTCCACCGATCCGAAAATGTTTCGTCTACGAAATCAGGCTATGAAGAATTCTTACCAAAACTCGTTTGCGATATTTGAAGTTCACGTGATATTTGACGAGTTGATTTAGTACACTGTAAAAAATATGTCTAATATTCTGCCAGAAATTCTCTGTAATTTGAGAAAATACGTTTTGACAACGTAATTTTTTCGTAAATTACGCGTATTTTCCCAAATTACAGGGAATTTCTGGCAGCAAATACGACATATTTTTAACAGTGTAGTAGACCGTTGAAATGATTGCCGGACGCGATCAACATTTGCTTCACTCACATTAGGCCTGCCCGTACTGGGAAGATCCTTAGAGCTGTCTGTTTCTTTAAAACTTTCCTGACATGGCTTTATTGATTTTGCCTCAGTAGGGTTGTGTCCATAACAACGTCGAAGTTTAAACTGAATATTAATAGTCGATTTCGTTTCGTGAAACGAAAGAAACATTTGGCTTTCACATGAATCGAAGCCATGTCGGCCGAAAATGATGTAATCTTTAAAAATGATTCCCTGCGTAACTCTTGGATCACTCGCACCATTTGCCCAAAACAACTACTAAAACTGACCTATTCAATGATACAATAGTTACATTTTTATATTAAACGGTAATTTTGTAATGAATTTTTATAATCAGGGCAAGATTTTTGGTTCACCCTGTATATATATATCAGTGGTGTATCGTAAATGACGTTTTGGGTATGCTCCACTCGAGTAGTTAGAAACTGTACATTAAAAAAGATTTTCAATCATCTTGTTGGTTAATTCGCTTATTTTGAGAAACAACATAGGTTATTACGACATTTCAACAGTCAATCAGTTTCATTAATGAGCAATTTATGAAACAAGCTATTTCTAACCATCCATATGGAGCACATCCATAACGCCATTCACGATACGCAACTGATATACATATGAACCAATTTACTAAAACCACTCAATTAGTATTGTATTTGTCCATGTTTGTCCACAAAACAGGTACGTGCTAAAAGTATTTAGGAGAGCAATAATACTAAGTTAATAGAAATGCGTCGGTTGCCTTGTTTAATAAGATTGAGGGTTCACTGCATTCTGTGCTCATAAACAGTTAAGTGTTAACGAAGCCATTGATGTCGTCTGTTTACTCGAACAATCAGTGCAGATCTGAACGTCCTTCTTCGTTTCACAACTTAGCGTCTATGACTAGTATGTCTGACATTCATCCACAGTACATGGGTACTGTTAACAACAGCTCGCAATCACAAACAAAGAGCAGTTCAGCCTTGCGGGTACCATTAATTCTAAGCCCCATTGGGTCAATATAATTCTTTCTCTATCAAAGTATCTTGGATAAACAGACACCGTTCTTCATAATACACTCAAATGCTTAACAGAATGATGTCGATATATTCCTATAAACATTTAAATACCATTCCTGCTTACTCTCTAATTTCGTGATATGTGAGGTGTAAAGTGTTCTAGCACTGCCTTAAAGCAAATTGCCTTAGGATAATAAATTATGAAAGGTAAGACACATCAAGCCGCAAGATATTATCAACTTATCACTCAGCTGTTAAGATTATAGGTCATCTCGCTGTCGTAGGCGGTAGCACTTGATACCATAACATCTGGGCTAATATCTGTATGCCTCTGAAAAACAAGGTCTGATCGATATCACTAGTCAAAGCGTTGATAGAAACAGATCCAATGCTCATATTCTATAAGATTTCATCCCTATGACTTCGCGTTTCATCACTACGATAGTAGTCTTGCTTGAAGAATTGATAATTACCCACAGCACTATTGTAAATGAATTTTGGAAGCTTAAGACCACTGTGAGCTCAACCAAATCTTTTTTACGAATTGTGAAACAGCGGAAAAACGCTAGCATGGAAGACACTGCAGTAATTTAAATAAAGGAATGATATCGCTTGGTCATTTCGGGTTTGTCGTATTTTGCCGCGCATTCGTGCATCTTGTCCTACTAGAATTTTCATTCCTGACATGAGTTCGCTGCAGTAACCATTGCTATAAATTCTTTTCACAGCTCTCTTCACAGCTCTTGTTCAGTAAGATTATGCAGCATTATGCATCCCAGAGGTACAACGATCTTCATTACCATTCAATCGGCTTTCATGTCTTTTACAACATAGAAGATATATTACTAGTTATACCTCAAAGGAATTGCGACACTAGTAATGAGAATTGGTAAACCAGCCGCCATTATCACTTTTTTCAAACAATACCAACTTTGCTGGAATTAACGCTATTTTTATGACAAAATTATCATTTATCGTAGAATAATTTTTATTCTTGATTTAATGGTTATTGTGATGGTGTTCATGTCAATGATAATTGATTACGTAAGAACCCTGGGCCTAGTGTCCCTAATGAAGGGAGATCTTTCTACTGATTTAGCCAGAATTGACGGGAGTTTTGGAGATAACCAAAAAAAAATATTTAAAGATCTAGCCAAAGAGCATATCCTTCCGTCTACTAGCTACGAAAAAAGTTATGATATAAAGTTATGATGTAAATAAAGTAATTGATGTAAATGAAGTTGCAAGCCAAATTTCTAGGTAATCTAATTATTTTATAGTGTTACTTTTATTTATTTGTTTATATAATTAGTAGCGTACTGATATGTTTTCGATGTAAAATGAACATGTTAATTCAAAAACGATATGTGAATGAATCGACAACAAAACAGTTAGGTTTTTTTTTAGTACATTGTCTTTCGAGAAGTCGATCTCTATACTTATGTACTTAGTTCAGCATTACAAAGGAAGTTTCTTTCAGAACGACAGCCAGTCTATATATAAAGATATACCTATTCATTAAATTTTACTCGCATGCTAATTAAACCACATACATACAAATTTAGAACAAAATAATATAATATTCTGGTCACAACCATATAAATTTATTTATTTGTCTGGAATAATCGTTGATACAATGCAGAAATATTATAGTGTTAATATCAAACATTAAATAGAACGACATTTTAAATAATAATAATTAATAAAAACATGCAACAACGAAATTGTGTTCTGCGCTAAAATAATTTCCTATGCAATATGTGATTTCTGTACAGCACATTATTTCAAATCTATATGCATTGAAACTACATTTACTAGCAGTTGGTCACAAGAACGAATTTATTGGATCGTAATAATTAGAATTATTGATTTGTATACTTTCTAGTTAGAACGCCTCGCAGCCAATTTCTAATTATAGATATATCCCTCACGGTTTATGGATAAGAGCCACTTATTATAAAATTATATACACATTTATTATGAATCAGCAAACACAGAATTCCATGTTTATATTAGCTTTTTGGAATATTGGTTATTTGCTGTTTCTTGTTTAAAATTCCAAGGAATGAATAAATATGAATCTAGATCATGCCACTAAATGGATATTTATTGCAATACTTTAAAGAATATATAAAACTAAAAATTATTGGTTCTCAAAAAAAAAAAAAAAAAAAAAAAAAAAAAAAAAATTAAAAATAAATTAAAAAATTAGACTCATAATATATTACACTATGAAATTTATTCGATGTACTTATTTATTTATTTATTTTAATATTGCATGCAGATTACGTACTATTGTATACTATGATAAAACAAATAGCAAATTTTATATATATATAAAAATAAAAATCTGTTAAGAAATTAAATTAATCCATTTACCTAAGCAATGTATATATAACTGCATCTTCTTCAGGACATTCCGTGTACATTGCAGATTTGTAAATGCGGTAAATTCAAGAATATTAATAAAATTAACACCGAAATTCATTATGGAGATGAGGGTGCTAAAATAAAACCTATAATTAAAAGACTAGAAATATATATCTAGACAATGTCACCTATTACGATAAGGACTTGGAAAACCGATCTTTCGCAATCAGTTTCTCTCTCAATCTCTCCCTCCCTGCATGTATGTATATATATATATATATATACAGGGTGTTTGAACTTTTGGTAAAAAAATAAGTGTTTTAAAACACATCTAAGCGTGCAATTGTTGTCAGATAAAGCATGATCGTAACGCAAGTAGTGAAGCATTAGATGGCGCTTCAGATTATTTCAATGGTTTCTTCTTCAAAGCTAGGAAATAAAGCTCAGTTCATGCTATTATTCTGTTGAAAATAATTGAAAATAACTAATTTGTTTGTAAACGTTTATTTTGATTACAACTAATATTGTTACAAACATTTTTTGTACTTGTGACAAGAACTTTTAACTGCTTATTCTATCGTTGATAAAATTTTGGCTTAAAAGTGTCAGAAAGTATAAGAGTTAAGAAAATATTTTTTTTTAAATCCTAGTCTTTTCTATCAGGGATTGATGAAGGTAGGGCTGATTTTATAAATCAGGCGGGCGTGCATTTTATGTAAAGTGCTGCAGATGTTAATGTTCTGAAAGCACAAAGACTTCACCAAAATCATTTTTGTACAAGACGTGTGTCATGTTATAAAGCTTTTCAGTGATTACATGGGAATCTCAGCGAAGCAGGTTCATTTGTCAGGGGCAAGCACGATGTAGGATGTTCAATAAGTGTGCGCACGGCCCAAGTAGAAGGTAATATTCTGCAGATGATTTAAGATCGACCGGAAAGCAGCACACGGGCTGTTTTCCGCGCCATAAATGTACCCATTCAACGGTTTGGAGAGTATTATGGAACAGATAATTACATCCCTACCATGCAATAAAAGTGCAAGCATCAACAACATGATGATTATTGGCCACGAATTGATTTTGCAGTTAGTTTCTGTAACACATGGTGATGCAGCCTGATTTTAGCGAGTATGTTTTATTCATGGGAGAATCTATTTTTACGCGTGAGACTATTTTTATTTTGCACATTTTTTCTGTGTGGGCATCTAGTAATCCACAAGCAAAACGTCCATGTTCGTTCCAGCAGTGTTTCACAAATGTTTCATAAATGTTTCAACTGGAGTCCTTGATGAGCATTTGATTGACAGATATCTTCTACCGGTCTCACTAGAAGGCTGAACATACCATCTATTTTTACAAGAGTTTTTATCACAACTTCTGCAACATGTTTCCTCCAGTATTAAAGAAAGTATGTTGTTCGAACCAATTATTCCTAACAATGCCTTCGATTTGAGCTTTACGTCAAAGCAGATCGGCTAATTACATCCAATGAACACTACCTATGTCATCTAAGATATTATGTGGATTGGATATAATCGACTGATCTTCTATGACATAAAACTCTGCTCGGAGACTATAGGAACACGACGGAACGTCGCCTCATTTCAGCTCGTGTGTGTGTCAAACCATAAATGCTACATTCCCGGTGCGTTTTCTTGGTAGACGTAGCCACGTAGTTTGGCTGGCCCGATTTTCTGATCTGTCTTGTCTCAATTTTTTCTCATTGGGGTTATATGAAAAGTCTTTTCTACGACATCCCCATCGACTCGGAAGACAACTTGTTGAAAACTTTGCTATTGCTGCCGGCGTTATCCAAGAAATGCCGTGTATTTTGCTAGCATGCGCCGCTGGCTATATTGCAGGTGTGAGGTATGCCTTACTACTGGTGGTCGCTCTTTTGAATAGTTTTTGTAGTTTGATGTATTCTGCAATTTCTGTAAATGAAACGCATTTTGAGCTTACTGAGTCATATCTGTGTGTCCTAATTTCAAAAGATAACAATTTCTATCCCTTAATGGTTCACATAGCTGCCAACCGTTCCGATTCTTGAACAACGATATATATATATACAAATATACATAAACTTTTGTAATAGATTTGTAGAAGTTTTTATGTTTAATTAAGATAAAGTTCCTATAAAAAATTGCCGGAATCCAAAAATCAGAACGGTTGGCAGCTTTGAATTCATCTCTTTCGGTACAACAGTGCTTTGTATGACAATAATTGCTTGTTTAGATGTGTTATATTACCCCTTTAATTTTTTGTTAAAAGTTCTGAAATGCACTATTTATATACATTGAAGAAAAAGATTATTACTTTTAAAATTACATTATTCAGTCTCTAAAAAAAATTATTTTCAATCATCATGTTGACTTATTTTGCTGTTAAAAATAAATTATATGTTATACATAACTGCCAACATTCCTAAATTACTCCGTAGTATTGTTAGAACCCATCTGTTTTGTACACCATTTTTTTTTTTTTTAAGAGTTTAATCGAGATTACATATTAAAGAAAATTCTTTGTAAAAAAATATGAAAAATGGTGGTTACTAACAACGCTACTGAATAATTCGGAAGGTTAACAAATCCTGTAATTTGTTATTCTGTTTACATTTTATTAACAAAATTCATTAAACAATTCTGCTTGTATGTTTTCAGATATTTTTGTATATTAATTTTCAACACATTCACTATATTTTATAGGGTGATTCAAATTAAATACAATGAATTTAGGCTCATTCCACCTAATAAGCACTTTCTGCGTACACCAAGTAAGCAAATATTTCCAATTTATTCCGAGGCATTCTTTGTACTCACCTATTATTTATACCAATTTTCTTGAAGAGTCATTCTCTTATTATTTAATTTTAATTACATATTAGAGAAAATTTGTCAACAAAAAAAAAAAAAGTTGAAAATAAGCGTAGCGAGTATTAAGAATGCCCGGAATAAATTAGAATTGCTTGCATATATGCGTAAAGAAATTTTTCATTGAACAAAGAAAATTATCTTGATATTCATTTTCATATCGAACATTAGTTTTTAAACTATTTTGCCTAAAAATAATATTCTTTCTACATCTATAAAAAGACTTTCACAGGTAATAATCGTTAAAGTTGAGTTACAGTTACAAAAACTTAGAAATTGAAACGTTTGTGTTGTATGTTGTATAGTGCCACAAGCTATTTAGAATGCAGTTATCGGCAAAAACTGAGATTGCAGTTTGCAGACACGACAATAACAAATGTACATGATAAAAGTTGGGCACATACAACATTTCGGGATATGAACATTCTTTTTCAACAGGGTGGAAAATTCTGTGTACTGCGTTTAAATTTTATCTATACAGGCTGTATCCGAATTCTTCAACAAATTTAGGATGGTGATACCACTTATCAAGACGAACTAAAGGAATGGAATATGGGCGTCACAAATTACGATCAATGGCTGAAAAACCCAAAAATCCGTTTGAAAATGTACAAAGTGAGACAAGAATGAAACTCGCCAGTATACACCTCCAGTACAAAACAGCTCGTAATGCTCGGAATAAAGAACAGTTTACAAGAATTGCTTAAATTGATGGCTGTGTACTTTATTGCATACAGTAGAGAGGCTGAGACGCGCTTGACAATTTGTGAAGTTTCCTGTATTTCTTCTGCAGCGGCCACAATCCTTTCTACAGTACACCGGCATCTCATAAATGAGTTATTTCATCTGTCCCTAGAAAAGAAATCAAAAGGATTATGAAAAATGCAAGGTTTTGATACTTGTACATTTTTGCGATTTTCATCCATTAAACGCTATTTGCGATACCTTGTTCTATTTCAGTATTTTCTTCTTGATGAGTATTATCCTCCATCTATGTCTGTTGAGGGATTACGGACAAATATTGTATAACTCATCCAATAAGCAAAAAAAAAAAAAAAATGTAAAATATGTTTAAGCACCACAGAGCCATTTCCCCCCTATCAGTCAAAACATTTTTTTTTTTTTTCAGAAATCAAATCTTTGTACTATGCGTGCAAAATATGGTTGTGATCGAGCCAATAGTTTTTAGATACGAAGTACTTAAAAAACCCAATATATTTAAATAAACAATTCCCCGTAAAAAAAAAAAAAAAAAAAAAGTTAAAGGTTATAATTTAAAAAGCGTGGAAACTTATGTATTTTATTAAAAAAACATTAAAAAAGTGATCTTTTTTTTCTTCTTTCGTTTAAACGCAAACGTGTAGATAAGTAGAAAATAATTTTAATATGAAATACAATACATTTTAGATTCACTAAATAATACATGCTTTTTTTTTTTTTTTTTAATCTTTTTAATCTTAAATATTCCTTTACTTGTTTAATGATTAAGTATAAAATTCAAGTTAAGAAATATTAACGTAATTTAATAATTAGATTATTTTTTTTTTAAATTAGAGATAATATAAATCATCTATATTAACTGAACTTTGATTTCGAAAGATGTTGAATAGACGCACCTGTTTCGGCGCCATATATCTTCCCCTTCATAAAAATTGCCAACAGAGTGGGTCCTGAATTTAGATTCATTTTGGGATAAAAAGTAAAGAACACAAGTAAAAAAGTAAAGAATACAAACATATAGAGAAAAATGGAGCTTATTGGGAAAATGTAGTAGATAGCTAACATTTCCTCCAATTATGCACTTAAAATTTCTTCAACATTTACCTCTGTTATTTAAACTATATTCGGATTATTATTATTATTATCATTATTATTAATTTTTTATGTTTTATTAATTAATTTTAATTTTAATTTTATTTATTTACACGGTTCCCAAACCAGCGTCAAGGACTTTTCCAGAATTATTATTTAAAAGTATAATTTCCTTAAATATATGATCTTATTTTATAAGAATAAATGCTATATAAATTAAATGGTATACAAATTCAAGGCGATGGAAACCCTGATTTATTTTTCATAGAGAATAATATATAGTCACTCTCAATACCATACATTGCTTCCTTCCATTTGAAATAATTTAAAAACATTTTGTATTAATGATATACAATTTTTACTTTTTGTGATCCCATCTTTTCCAAAAAGAACAAGATTTGTTGTATCTGAATTGTTTGCAAAGCTTTGTTCTTCTCAAAATATTTAAATATCGTTTAACCCTTATCACTTCAAGCGGCAATAATGGTGACAAACTTAAGCCAGCGTATTTCTACTTTAAACAGTAATCTAACCTTTTGGAGTTCCTTTACTGCGTAACAGTATTTACCGAAATGATTTTGCGTATTCCTGATTGAACCATTTAAGTTTAATCCCTATCAATTGTTGCAGTAAATGTCACTGACTTGTATATACGCCGACAGAACTTAAAATGTTAAACAAAATTACGCAAAATCGTTTATTAATATTTCTATTGTAACTTTGTGCTAACTAATTCGTTATAACTTTTGTGCTTCAGGAGAGGTCAAAACAGTCTTCTGTGCAAAATTATGTAGCTCTGCAATCAACCGTTTTCCAATAAAGCGGCCAACATACTTCTTAATTTAACTTTGCTTTCTGTCACATTCTCGTCATTTATAAGGTTTAGGACACTGTTAAGATGCTGAAAGATTTTCTTTTATTAACTGACATCTTTTCTATTAATTATTTGAAAAAAAAAAAGTATCACACTGGCCCTTAAAAGTTCGAACCCACACGATCTTCGACCTTCACGTAATAAGCATGATGCTCTAACCAACTGAACTAATGGGCTACGGAAAGGATTTTGACATTTACGTTTCTATCTCCAAAATCGCTCGTTTCTGAAATTTATTATCTAAAAGAAAAAAAAAAAAAAATCAAAAATTTGGAAATCGGGCTTCGATGTCGATTAGGACGGATTAAAACGAACCTCCATGTAAAATTTTATAGCTATGCGATCAGCTGTTTTCTTATAACACAACGGACACACACATGCGCGTCTTCGTTTATTATATTTCGCGCAGATATTAAAGTCAACGTAACTATTATCCTGCTATTCTGTTTTTAGTTTCTGTACGATGCACGAGTAATATCTAAAATTATATATAGAGTATATATAAGTACAATTATAACTTTAACATGTATTCCTAACTAACGAAGTCACAATATAAGAAAATATTTCTTCACTGCTGATTTGGTAGGAAATTAAAATACGCTTTGGACTAAACAGATCCGAACAACAGCGGATATATAAGATCTGTTCAAAAAGTATCCGACCTTTGACCAGAAAAAATATCTTAGTGTGACTTTGCGAGATTGGGATCCTAATTCCCTTCGAAGTAGGCCCCTTGCGCCTCCCCACACTTAGCCCATTGTTCCTTCCACTGGCGAAAACACTTCTGAAAGGCTTCTTTTGGAATGGTGTTCAACTCTGCCGCCGCGTTCTGCATTATCTCATCTCTACTATAAAAACGGGATCCTTTCAGTGGCATTTTCAATTTCGGGAACAGCCAGAAGTCGCAAGGATGCATGTCTGGAGAGTCCATGGCTACAAGACGGAATTCTTTCTGTTCCATCGACAGAAACTTGGGAATAAATTTCGCAGCCACTGTGGGCATGTTCAAATCATCACACAAATTTGCACGTGCAGGACCTGTACTGATCCCAACTTGTTCAGCAATCTCTTGTACAGTCAAACGACGATCTTCCAATATCAGATTTTCCACCTTTTCAACAACAGCTGCATTTTGAGCGATTTGTGGCCTCCCAGAACGCTAGTCACCCTCTACTGACGTACGGCCACTTTTGAATCGGTTAAACCACTCCTTAATTTATGTGACCCCCCCATAGCATCGTCTCCAAGCATTTTCTGAATCTTACGAATTGTTTCACTTTGAGAATAACCAAGTTTTTGACAAAATTTGATGCAGTACCTCTGATCAAGTCGTTCTGTCATCTTCAGAGAAATAAAAATCCGATGAGCAAGTATAACAGTACCGTACTCGACTGCCTGCAAGAAACAACTGGTACAATGGATACGCAAGGAAAAAAATTCAAGTATGCGCATTAAGCTGTCTCCTTCCACTGTGCACAGTGGAACCGCTAAGAACAGGATTCGACAAGGATTTATTTAGCAAAACTGTATTAAGCGACTTTTTTATATAAGAATTTTTGCTAGTGTTCGGACACTTTTGTTACCGACTGTATATATATATATAAAGTTTAATAATTAAATTATTTTCTTTATAAACACTATAATGTGAAATTTCTGATCTGAGATAAGAAATTACAAATAATGAACAACATGTTTGCTACTTTTGTATTCGTTAATTAGGATTGGCGTGTTAAGCCCTAAGATTTTAACTTAATTAACATAAATATATATATTGAAAAAAAAAAATTGTCTTTATTTTTTTTTTTTTTACCCCTCTGATAAACGTTAATAACTTTTTAAAAAAATAATATAATTTTAATGCTATTTATGCGATTTTAATACATTATGTTAAAAAACTATTTTTTAAAACAATTTACAAACTGTAATAACTTATTGCAATCTTCGTAAATCCTTCAACCTACCTGTTATTACAAATACTTATTAATAACAATCTGGAATTTGTATTGAAGTGGCATTTGCTACTCATTGGTTGCATGGACGAATTCACTTGACCGTATTAAATAGAATTATTGATTTTCATGCACCTTAGTAATGATGCCTAGTAGCGTATATATGTAGACATCAGTTATTCACATGTGGAATAAGGATGGGGGTGCACCTTACATGGAATTTTAAAATTAATCATACATAATCTAGGATTTGTCAACGAATACTTTATTAGTTATCAATAAACTTTTAGTTGTCTTAAAAAACTGGTAATGATAAGCGTTTTATTACCATTAAAAATATTATATTTAAAATATTCATGGCTATGTAATATTTTATTCAACGAAAATTTAAGATTAATTGTTTCAGATGAATATTTTCTTATTACTTATGCACTATATAACTAATGTACATAAATTTGTTTCACTGATTCATTTTTACCTTACTGCGTTTGATCGTATTTGACTTTTCCGCTTTTTAATAATAATGCCTAGCAAAGTTCTGTTTACGGTCACAGTTTAAATAATTTTACATTAAAAATAATAAATGATTTAATTATCTTTGAGGTATAATTCATTCTACCGAAAGCAGTTATTGAAATCTTACTTTTTAATGCAAGTTCTACATTAATATGCAAATTCTATATTAATATGTAAATTTTAATTTAAGTTATATTGTTGATCGTAAAATAACATTGAAGAATTTTGTTACTTTCACATATTTGTTATATTTACTTTCTCTTACCCATATATATGGTAGAGATAGTATTGCTTTTGGGTCAAATTTTCGAAATTGAGTTTTTGTTATATTTACACGTGTTGAGGTCCCTTGAATCCGAAAGGCATTTTTTTTAGCGGTTGGTCTCTGTGTTTGTGTCTGTATGTGTGTGTCTGTGTGTGTGTCTGTCTGTTATCAGCATATCTCAAGAACAAATAGTAGCAGAAAGTTCAATCTTAGTATTCTAAATGTGTATTATATAGGGATGCTACATTAAACTTTTGTTGAGATTATCTAAAAGGTTCGTGTACAGGGACATCCAAGAGAATTCAAATACATCATGTCTATAGGAAAGTTTCTGGTAAGTACAGTGTAACATCTATAGGCTGAATTAAACGAAACGGAATGAACTAAGTTTGTTATATTCATAAAAACATGTTTTGTGTAGATTGTGGTATTGAAATCATTCATTATTCGTATACAGGGATACCCAAACTATTTGGATATATTGGGGCTATACTTAGAAATTGCACGGATGTGTTAGATGTTTCTCAAGTAAGACTAATTTTAAAAACACAGTATTGTTTATATAGTGCATATTTATTATAGACAATATACAGGGCTACTCAGAATTCCACAAAAAGCTCTTTTCTATTGACAGTAATTGATGGCATTGCTTTGTACATTTTACTATGTCGACGAATGCTGTAAAATTAATTTTTCATACCCATACTGTAAACAAAGTATTTTTTGAAATTCTACTTCCGTTTTGAGGTGCTTTGATTACAAAAGTCCAATTTTTAGCGGTTGATCTACATGTATATATGTTATCAGCATAAAAACGAATAACTACTGGAAATTCAGATTTGGTATTTAGAATTTCGTATTAGGTTGCCACTTAAAAGTTTGATCAAATTTGGCAAGTCTGAAGGCGAATTAAAAACAGCCAGGATTTTTTTTTTTTTTTAATAATTGTATACACTATAATTGAGCGGGAGGTCGAGGTGGCTGTCGCTCCCTCACACATGCCAAATAAAACTGTTCCTAAACCAATTTTAGATAATTTTAAAAGTACATTGAACTTTATTATCTTACACTATTGATATTAAGACTTAATATGCAATCTATCATTGTAGTACTCAAATACACGATAAGTGAAAGTCGTGTGAGTGACACACCAGACTATTTTGAATTGTAATTATTTAAGAGTACTACTTTTGTAATTTTTCAAAAGCTAAAACAAGTTTTCAACATGTTACCAGTTTTTATGTAATTTTAGCGGAAACTAAAAAAAAAAAAAAACTTGTTATTATTTGAAACAGACTCATTTTTTGTTTGAGCTAAAACAATTTGCAAGGAATAAGGACCATTAGGCACCTTCCAACTATTATGGAACAAAAATTTTGGTACCTTTTTCTTTTTTTTTAATTCAATCAGATGCCGGTATTCCTAACATATATTTATTATAGAAGGATTTTCCCTACGTTCTATCGAATGTATTTATACTATGCTTATCGAATTCCATATGTATAACAGGCTCAAGATAAAACCCCTATAAGTATAACCCACTATCTCTTTGAATTACGAAGTTTACTCAGATTAAATATATTTACTATCAGTTTGTTGCATGTGCTGAATTTCCCTGAACGTATTATGAGTTTGTATATATTTTAGATATATATAGAATGTTAGCTGTAAAATTGCAATTATTAATTAATTTAACATTTATTTTATGATTAAATTTGTGTTAAAAAACTTTTATTTATTTATTTATTTTTATTTAGAATATAAATGTAAAATCGAGTTCTTTTATGGACAATTTTTTCTTCAAAAGTTATTTAGGATAATTTCTGATTTTTTTTTTTCAAGTATCAATTATTTTGTATTTTATCAATAGAAAATTAATCACCTCACTTTGTATGGTAAAAAGAAATAATTACTTAAAGCTCACACGGATACCAAAGGATAAGAGGAGAAACAACTGGGACTAATTAAGTTTCGTAAATATAGGTATCATAAATGTGGGTATCATTCATATTAAAATTTAAATTAATTTTTAAATTTCTGATAGACATGTATAGTTTCAACTAAATACCTTCATTTCATATGATAACAGGAGCCTTGGCGTTGAAATATTAAAACTCGAATAAACTACTACATCAGAAACGCCAAAGAAAAATATTTGAGATGCACACGGCTGTTTCGGTAGCCTTAAGCGTACCGTCTTCAGTGATATATTACCGTGGTCAGTAATATTTTGAGCCATTTTCTTCATTTCAAAATGTGCAAATTAGTTAATCGTTTCTACCGTTTACGTACTAAAACGTTTCGTGCCCTCAACCGTCTGAAGTTCCTTTTACAATGCAAGAGACACCGCATCATTCCTAAATTCATTCAACTGAAGTGCAATATTTCTGGGCACTGAAGACTGTACGCTTAAGGCTATCGAAACAGCTGTATGCATCTCAAATATTTTTCTTTGGCGTTTCTGACATAGTAGTTTATTCGACTTTTAATCTTCATTTCATATTTAGAAAGAAAACAGAAAAAAAAAAAAAAAAACTTGAAAAAACTATTTTATATACCAATTAAGTAAATATTTTACGTGCTGTCGATGTTTATATACGCTAGTGACATTAAGAGGGGACAATACCTAATCCCGCGGACAGCCGTAGCCAATGTTATTCTATGGGGAAATTTGTTGCGACAATTACACATTACCTAATGTATATTTTTAAATTCTGTTTTTGCAGTCAGAAAATTCATAACCGATAAATGAGTACTAATTTTTGAAAAATTCATTTTTTTTAATTTTTACATTTTAATTTTGAGTTCAAAAATGCGATTTTTCACAAAATGCATTTTTCTCATTTTCTAGTCGCAAAATGAAATACTAAAATTTTAAAAAATCTATTTTTGGAAAACAAGTACTAATTTAACGCTTATGAATTTTCTAGATGTGAAAACAGAATTGAAAAATATGCATTAGGTAATGAGTAATTATGTAATCAAATTTTCCCATAGAATAACATGGGCAAAGGCTGCCGGCGAGATTAGGTATTGTCCGCTCTTAACGGCAGCGATTGCTGAAGATAAAGTTTAAATAATTTAATCACGAATACGTAAAAAATCCTTTTGTAAAATAATAAAAAGTTTAGAGACCCCCAAAAGTCGGGAATATATTTTAACATCAGTTTTAACCCTTCACCTGCTCTAACTCTCTAAAGAGCCCTAAAGAGTGTAGCGAAATTTACGGAGTCTTTTAATCAATTACTACCAACAATTTTTAAGACTAATATTTGATATACATAATGGGCGAATAACCTTCGAAGTGATATGGCAACCGTTACGCTTCAAATTCAGTGGTGGATAGTGAATAAAAAATTTCCTAAATTTGACAACACTGAATAGAAAAGTGAAATTATGTAGGACCGGCAAAGGGTTAAAAAGGGTTCCTACTTCCTACGCAGGATTCTCACAAAGGGACATTTTTATAATGATTGTTTCCCGTAGTTAAACCACTTTATTTCATTTTATTTTTTACCATGTTTTTATTAACTCGCTTTCTTGTCGTTACACTTCAAATTTAGTGGTGGATAGTGAATAAAAAATTTCCGAAATTTGCAATACTAACTAGAAAAGTGAAATAGGACCGGAAAAGGGTTAAAAAGGGTTCCTACGCGGCATTTTCACAAAGGAAAATTTTTATAAAGATTTTTCCCCATGTTAAAACACTTTATTTCATTTTATTTTTTACCATGCTTTCATTAACTCGCTTTCTTGTCGTTACACTTCAAATTTAGTGGTAGATAGTGAATAAAAAAATTCCGAAATTTGCAATACTAACTAGAAAAGTGAAATAGGACCGGAAAAGGGTTAAAAAGGGTTCCTACGCGGCATTTTCACAAAGGAAAATTTTTATAAAGATTTTTCCCCATGTTAAAACACTTTATTTCATTTTATTTTTTACCATGCTTTCATTAACTCGCTTTCTTGTCGTTACACTTCAAATTTAGTGGTAGATAGTGAATAAAAAAATTCCGAAATTTGCAATACTAACTAGAAAAGTGAAATAGGACCGGAAAAGGGTTAAAAAGGGTTCCTACGCGGCATTTTCACAAAGGAAAATTTTTATAAAGATTTTTCCCCATGTTAAAACACTTTATTTCATTTTATTTTTTACCATGCTTTCATTAACTCGCTTTCTTGTCGTTACACTTCAAATTTAGTGGTAGATAGTGAATAAAAAAATTCCGAAATTTGCAATACTAACTAGAAAAGTGAAATAGGACCGGAAAAGGGTTAAAAAGGGTTCCTACGCGGCATTTTCACAAAGGAAAATTTTTATAAAGATTTTTCCCCATGTTAAAACACTTTATTTCATTTTATTTTTTACCATGCTTTCATTAACTCGCTTTCTTGTCGTTACACTTCAAATTTAGTGGTAGATAGTGAATAAAAAAATTCCGAAATTTGCAATACTAACTAGAAAAGTGAAATAGGACCGGAAAAGGGTTAAAAAGGGTTCCTACGCGGCATTTTCACAAAGGAAAATTTTTATAAAGATTTTTCCCCATGTTAAAACACTTTATTTCATTTTATTTTTTACCATGCTTTCATTAACTCGCTTTCTTGTCGTTACACTTCAAATTTAGTGGTAGATAGTGAATAAAAAAATTCCGAAATTTGCAATACTAACTAGAAAAGTGAAATAGGACCGGAAAAGGGTTAAAAAGGGTTCCTACGCGGCATTTTCACAAAGGAAAATTTTTATAAAGATTTTTCCCCATGTTAAAACACTTTATTTCATTTTATTTTTTACCATGCTTTCATTAACTCGCTTTCTTGTCGTTACACTTCAAATTTAGTGGTAGATAGTGAATAAAAAAATTCCGAAATTTGCAATACTAACTAGAAAAGTGAAATAGGACCGGAAAAGGGTTAAAAAGGGTTCCTACGCGGCATTTTCACAAAGGAAAATTTTTATAAAGATTTTTCCCCATGTTAAAACACTTTATTTCATTTTATTTTTTACCATGCTTTCATTAACTCGCTTTCTTGTCGTTACACTTCAAATTTAGTGGTAGATAGTGAATAAAAAAATTCCGAAATTTGCAATACTAACTAGAAAAGTGAAATAGGACCGGAAAAGGGTTAAAAAGGGTTCCTACGCGGCATTTTCACAAAGGAAAATTTTTATAAAGATTTTTCCCCATGTTAAAACACTTTATTTCATTTTATTTTTTACCATGCTTTCATTAACTCGCTTTCTTGTCGTTACACTTCAAATTTAGTGGTAGATAGTGAATAAAAAAATTCCGAAATTTGCAATACTAACTAGAAAAGTGAAATAGGACCGGAAAAGGGTTAAAAAGGGTTCCTACGCGGCATTTTCACAAAGGAAAATTTTTATAAAGATTTTTCCCCATGTTAAAACACTTTATTTCATTTTATTTTTTACCATGCTTTCATTAACTCGCTTTCTTGTCGTTACACTTCAAATTTAGTGGTAGATAGTGAATAAAAAAATTCCGAAATTTGCAATACTAACTAGAAAAGTAAAATAGGACCGGAAAAGGATTAAAAGGGGTTTCTACGCAGGATTCTCACAACGGGAAATTTAAATTAATGATTTTTTCCCCCAGGTTAAACCACTTTATTTTATTTTATTTTTTTTGCCATGTTTTTATTTACTCACTTCCTTGTTTGTTTGTCCAGTACAAATCTTATAATCGATTATTAACTAACTTCCCGACTAGCTAGACGTTCGAAACTTTTAGAATAGCTCAGAACATGATGACATAAATTAATTTAATACTTTTATTCTACTAATAAATGTTTGAAAATTTCTTATAATTACTCTCTTTATTACGCATTTGATCATTTTCTTTCAAGTTGATGGGATAATTCATCAAAAAAAAAAAAAAAAAAAAAAAAGGAATTTATTAATACAAAGAATTTTCAACTGTATATGATTGAACAGAAAATTTAAAAACGTGGTATGTAAAAAGTTTTTTTTTATCTTTTAGTTATTTCATCCTATCATTTTAGACTTCAATATATTTAATATATTTAAAAAAAAAAAAAAAAAGAAAAAAAATTCTGGTATCAATATTTCTCTTTGTGAGAACCCTGTTTGTACGGTCCTTGAATTTGCTTCAATTTCTCCACCACTAATTACATATATACATATAAGGCCTATAAATTTAATTTTAAAAAAAAGTTGTCAAAAATACTGGTGGAAAGTCCTTATAAAAAGGCGAATCTATACTAACCCCGTTTAAAGTGTTTCTACAAATAAATGAACTAACATTTGTGTGTTATAAGCTATATATTTTAAAATTGTCAAAACTGAGTTTTGATTAAATATTCTCGTTTTCCATTCAGATACATCCCGATAATCAAAATACCACGCAATTATGATTAAAATGTTCATAATTAAAATTATTCAAATTTTATAACCTTTGATTAAATAACTTTTAAACACTTCTTACTCAAGCTTTATTGTTTTACTGTTATTCGTAAATCAGCTCTCGGAATTTTTTGTACTTTAAAATTAAACAAAGTTTAAGGTTTTTTATTTATAAAATCTAATTTCGACTAAATATTTGTATTTTACATTTAACTTTTAACTTATGTACCAAATAGAATTCAAATGAATATTCTGAGCCATTCATTTCTTTTCTTTTTTTTTTTTTTTTTTTTTCGCGTTTATGAAAGTAAATCCACAGTTTATTAAATGGAGACGGAAAAAAAAAGTTCATCATTTGAGAATAAAATTTGTACTGCTAATTCAGAATATAACACACATTTTATAAATAAATATGCTTTTCCTTTTTTTTCCCTTTAATCTCTGTGTCAAATATACATTTAAATTCTTCTTAAATCCTTCCAATTCAAAGAACAACTTAATACCGATTTAACCCAATTCATCCATTGTTATCGTCAAAATGTAAACATTATCGATTTATTGAAACACGTCAAAGTGTCAGTAAAATTATTAGTAAATGCATTTCATCGATTCTATGAATTTATACTTAATTGCGTTCAATAACTACTTATTGAATCTTAAAGAGATATTGGATTTGTCTGAACATTTAATTAATTGTGTCCATAATTAACCTGGAAACTAAATATGTTTCAAAGTTTCACATTTAACTTTTTTACACATTGAATAACGTTGCAAACAGTTTCAAGCTTTTGTGTATATTGTCTATGGTTGTTCTCAGTTTTCTAGAAGAATGAATGCCCTTAGCAGCCAATTATTCCACATAACTGTTATCAAATTGTTATCTTCATCTTAATTGCAAAATTTCAGTCTTTAAATAGTGCACTGAATTTTCTTAAGAAATGTTGGTGTTGAATGAAAAATTAAATAAATAAATAAAACTGACGGAAAATTTGACGGATATAGGTATGAATGCGTTTACTAATATTTCTTCCATTTGAAAAGTCTTAAATTTCCAGAAAATTTATATATATATATATATATATATATATATATATATATATATATTCTTCTTTTCTTTTTTTTTTTTTTTTTTTTTTTTTTTACAATTTTTTAAGTGTTAAAAACGATTTGACTATTGAAAAATGTGCTTGTCTGTGTATGTGTAGAAGAATTTCACAGATAATGTGAGTTAGAGGTCTCCACAGAATGAAATTTTGAGGCCCGGTCCGCGCGGAAACTTCGTTTACCATGTTTGTCTCAGTATGACATCTAAAATAAACAGTCCGTGCCTGACTCGTCTTACAAGGAGAGGTAACGACATGGAAAGTTCAGATCGGGACGAAATTGCGCAGGATTGTAGTAGCGCGCAATAGCCACACAATTTGGAGAAAAAAGCCTTTAAAATTTCAGTAATCTTTAAGTGCAAGTTATTTCGCAAATGAGTCAACGCCCCAGTGGCGTGCTTGGTAGATATGGATGTCACTCAGATAGTCTGGGTTCGATGCTAGAATTCTTTTTTTTTTTTTTTTTTTTTCTATATTTAACCTAAACTTTTTTTAAATTTTTACTTTCTTTTATAATTTAATTCAAAATTTTAAAATTTTGATAAAAAAAAATATATATATATTTTTTTTTTACTTTCTTGAATAAAAAAAAAGAAAAGAAAGAAAAAAGAAAAAAAGAAAAAGTGGTTTACAACGTTTCTATTTATAATATTTATAATTTTCTATAACGCAAAAAAAAAAAAAAAAATAATAATAATAATAATAATTAATTAATTAATTAATTAATAAAATAAAATAAAATAAAAATAAAAAAATAAATTTTAGCTTTGTTTTTGCTATAAAGTAAAGTAAAAATATAGGAAACTTTTTTTTAAATTATTTATTTAAACATTTTACTTTATTTTATAATTAAAACAAAGCTAACACACATATATATGTGTGTGTGTGTATGTAAAAGTTATAGAAAATTATAAATATTTCAAATATAAAAATATAACTATATAACCTACATATTTTTTTAAATCACATAAATTCAGTAATTATTGTTTATTAAATTTTTTAAGTTTGTGGGTTTATTTATTCAAAAGATTAAATTCTACAGTCTTCCATCCCTACAATCCTTGAAATGCAGCTATAATAGCAAATTAAGTAAAAAAATAAAAAAAATGCAATAAATATACAGAGAAAACCCTGAACAACAAAAATAAAAATACAGCAAACACAAAAAAATAAAAATAAATAAATAAATAAATAAATAAATAAATAATAATAATTAATTAATTAATTTAAAAATAAACTGAAGTGTAAAATACTTATAAGGTGTACTTAAATTTTGGTTTGAGCTTCTTAGGTGTGTTTTAATATGTATAAATTACGTAATTTCTTTTTGCTTGTTAATATTAGAGAGCAGCTGAAATTTTATTTCGTGCACAAAAGGATAAAAAACAAATTGTTGTCGAAGAAAAACGTACATTGATTAACATTTAAAATCTACATTAAAATATGTCATATATTTGGAACACATTTGTTTTATTGTGTTAATTTAATAGCATCGGAATCCTATACGATAATTTTCCAAGAAGCTGTATTGATTGGAGAAGTAATTATTTAATTTGATTGGATAGTAATTATATATGCAAAATTAAAATCATTATTTCTCTGTAATATATATATATATATATATATATATATATATATATATATATATATATATATATATATATATATATATATATATATATATATATACAATATATATTATTTTTTGTAATTTGTAAAGCAGAATTTAACATTGCTTTAAATATACCTAAATATATATATATATATATTTAGATAAATAATAAAAAAGAAGTTTCTTTATTTTTACCTTATTTTATAGTTAAAACAAAGCTAAAATTTATCTATTTTATTTCATCTTATTTATTTATTTATTTATTTTTATATTTTGTTACAAAAATTTATTGTATTTTTAAGTTATAAGTATTACAAATAGAAAATTTTATTTATTTTTTATTCAAGAAAATTAAATAATTATTTATTAAATTTTTCAAAATTTGATTTCAATTATAAAAGTAAGTAAAAACGAACATTTTAGATTAAATACATAAATGAAGATATATTTCCCGTAAGAAGTATCGAACCCAGGCCGTCCGAGTGACAGCCGCTTGCTTTAACAAGCACGCCACTGGGGCACTGACTGGTTAGCAAAATAACTTGTACTTAAAGATTACTGAAACTTTAAAGGCACTTTTCTCAAAATTGTGTGGCTAGTGCACGCTTCTGCTTAATATGTTGTTACCTTCATAGTGTACTACAATTCTGTGCAATTTCGTCCCGATCTGTATTTTCCAAGCCGTGACCTCTCCTTGTTAGTTATTAGTATTCAACAAAGAATGTGAAGAGGTATTAAAAAGGATTAATACTACTAAAATTTTTATTCTTTTCAACTGATATCCCGTAGTGTATACAAACTTTTTGTGCGATTCTGTAAAATAAATAAATAAATTTAAATAAATTAAAAAAAAATATTTCTAAACCAGCAATTTTCAGTAAGAAAGATGTTTTACGCGTCTACAAAAAAAAAAAAAAAAAAAAAAAAACCTTAAAAATATTCTTTACAGACCCTAGAGTCTACAGAACTTGGGGCTTAAAGCCTCATTGACTCTAATTTATCTATGTTTTTTGTTTCTTTGCTTTTACATATGTGTAAAATAGTAGCAACAGGCATACTACTTTGCATTTTGACCTTCTTTAGTGACTTTAAATAATATATATCAATTTCGAGACATGCTAAAAGTATTTGGGGAAATAAGAGCGGAATTGAGACAGAGTGGAGACAGACCTGTAATTAGACAATCAAGTTATTAGACAATAAAATTACATGTGATATACTAGCCTGTAAAGTTATGTAAAATGAATACCTAAAGAGACGTTTTATCACTTACCTGTTTCGTTAAATAATCGAGAAAATTAAAAAAAAAAATGGGAAAAATATTTCCTGGCGGTGTCGGCCCGGAAAATATTTAATCCTGGCCCGGCTGAAATATACACTACCCACAAAAAAAAAAAAAAAAAAAAAAAAGACAAGTCCTGCGCTGATCGAAGATGGGGGAAAAAATAAAAAAATAAAATAAAATAAATGTTAGGCTGAACCTGGCAAGGCCCGAGATCAAATTTAAAAAATCGCCCCGAACCCGGCCCGAGGATCGACCTGGATCCGTGCAGACCTCTAGAGTGGGCACTGTAACACGAGCTGCGCAATGCCGTTAAATTTGATATTTAGTTGCAAAAGAGTTCCATTTTTACTTTATGCTTCTCTTAGTAATGTTACCCTAAAATCGTTTCTCATGGTGTAATTTAATGTTTACTAGAAACGATAATTACTAATACATATGTATCCTATATCTGTTTTGCTTGAGTATAAAAAAATAAATAAATGAATAAAATAAAAATGTTCAAAATGGGAAAGAAAAAAAGTTACAAATGGGAAAGAAAAACAGAAAAGAAGAAAATGGCGTACTTGGCAAAGTATTTTGGCTAATATCTCTAAAAATAGAATTTGTTTCTCATATCTAGCTGACAGCTACGTTTAGGTCGTTATGTTATCACCTCGGCTATTGGATAATATAGGTATTCCTCATCTCTACAAAAATATCCGATTTGCAACATTGAATATTTGTTTTGAATTTCGTAATAAGTCTAATAATCAGTTTTTTAAAGAATAATTGAATATCATCGCAGTTAATTCTTTCAATTTTTTTTTTAAACTTCTGTTATAAAATTGTTATTGTTATATTAATTGTTAAATGTTATATATTATGATCAATTAAAACGAAAATGTCTATAAAAATTTACTGGTATCCAAAAATAGGAAAGGTGGTAGCTATGGTTTTAACTCTTTTCCGGTCCTATTTCATTTCACCCCTAGTCAGCTTGCTAAATGTATGGACTTTTTTTATTCGATATCCACCCCTAAATTTTAAGTGTAACTATTGCCTAATCACTTTGACGGTTATTCGTTCATTATTCATACTTAATATCGCATCTGAAAGTTATTGATGGTAGTTGAATAAAAGAATTTTTAAATTTGACAACATTGCTTAGAACACTGTAGAAAAAGCCACTGTTGTCGGCAGAGGCTTAACCTATTAGAAGAGATATGATTTCAAGATTCGTATTTTATTGATATGAGCTTACTGCTTGCAAGTTTAATTTTTTTAACGATGTTGTTATTTATTGATTTATTATTATTATTATTATTATTACAGAGTTGCCAACTTTTATAATTTATTCCGGAGCATTGTTAGCCCCGCCTTTTTCTCACACTGTAAATTTTAAAGAATGATTTTTCCCTTATTTAACCGTTGTCACATATTAAAGAAAAATATTCTATAAAATTTCTAGTGCGAAAAAAAGGCGGGGCTAAAATTGCTCCGGAATATATTATAAAAGCTGGGAACTCTGTTATTAGATATAATTTAGGTATTTTTCTCTATATTTTTATATGCATCACATTTCATAGATATTTTTCAGACAATTCATTGATTTTAGAGCGAAAAGATTCGATAAATATTTTTTATTACGAACGAAGATTTTCGGCTGCTGCGAGTTTCTTTTAAAATAGGTCTAAAAAACCCATTTTCATCTTCTTCACTCTAGAAATCTGAATAGAAATCAATAAAAATCATTAATTTCAAAAGCCATCAAACGGCTGTTAAATGTTTCAAAATTTAATGATGTACTTATTGACTAAAAAATCGGGCTTCATTTACGAACTCACTTTTGAAGCTTTGGAGCACTTCATTCATCAAATATTGTTGAACATTCAGAAACAAGTGTCATTAGAATATACGCCCAAGTTGATATCTCCTGAAAATTTCGTTTATTTCAAACACGTTCGGTTATTGACTCGATCGTCTTTGTTAGTTTAATAATTTAAAAATGTTTAAAATTTTCGACTTTAATGGAACAAGTAATGTTTAAATTTAAAGGGAAATTTTCGTTTTTTGGCATATATTATCAGTGGAAACATATGTTAACGTATTAGTATTATTATGTTACATTTTGCAATATACCAATTTTATTAATTAATTTAAAAAGTGATAGATGATTTTTCTTTTTTTTTTTTTTTTTTTTTTTTTTTTTTTTTAATTTTATAATGCGCAATCGGCATTCTAAATTAACGAAAATTAGTTTTATTCTTGTAAAATCTTCTTTTCATAAATAATCATAATCAAGTATTCAAATGGAAATGTATCTGTTTTCTTTCAATGTTTTATAGATGAATTTTTTTCCTCTTTTAGCATGGAAATGAATGAATCGTTAAGTTAATTTCATTCATATTTAATTAGAGAAGAAAGATTTCTCGTCATATTTTATTTTTAAAACAGATTGTTAAACAAAAATTATGGTATTGCTATTTGTAATATTATAATCACAATTTAAAGCTTTTATATTTAACACATTGCTGTCGGGATATCAGAGTAGCTAACATTTTAATTTATTTCGGAACATTCTTAGCCACGCCTTTATTCCAGACATTTTATTTATTTATTTATTTATTTATTTATTTTTTTAAATCTTAGCTATATATTGGACAGAATTATTCAATAAAGTGATTCGAAATATAGGCGGAGCTAAAAATGCTTCCGATTAAATTAAAATATTGGCAATTACTATGGGGTATATTCCTGTCTTGAACACTAAACCCCGCCTTCTGTTGTTTCACTAAAAGTTACATTATTTAACAAAAGTATTTTACGTATTTGTAATTAAATTAGTTAAATTTTATCCTCAGAAATCGACGCAATAAATGCCACTGCCATGTGTATGCTGGCAGTGTTTAACAAGAATATATATTTTTTTCTTAGCAAAGTATTGTTTTAAAGGAACACTTAAAGGCGGAACATGGTTTTCTTTAAAATTATTTATTATTATTTTACTTTTTATACCACTTCTGGGGAATTTTAAAGGCTACTTTATTAGGCAAACCTGTCCATATTACATATCTGCCAACATTCTAATTAATATTCTGGAAAATTGTTAGTACCCGCCCCTTTTTCGATACCACTTTACTTTTAGAGTAAATTCCTCCAAATCTAATTGTGATTAAATAAGAAGAAAAATAGACTGGTGAGACAGTTTTACAGAATATTAATTAGAATATTGGCAAGTGTGATATTATTCAAAATAAATCCATTTTAATAAAGATCAACGTTCACTTATTACCTTTGATCCTATATGTTTATATATCGCATATAACCATTTTATCAAAAGTATAGCTCATTAATTTTTTATTCACATTCTTTATGCTTTGACTCTTGCCAATTTTTAAAACGATTAAGTATTGTATTGTATCTTTGAAAACCAATTCGCGTCATGATTTTTATTACAGTTTTTCGTTAGAAACTTGCAGGCAGTAGGCTTTGCAAGCTTCAATAAACGCTGAATTTATTTATTTATTTATTTTAAAGAATCATTATTTTCAAAAATATTAAAAAATATTAAAAAAAAAAAAAAAAAAAGCTCCATTGAAATTGCTTAAAACCTCGTTTCAGACAATTAAAGAATTTTCTTACCAATCCAGCTGCCGCTGGCTGTATATTTTCGCCAAACCATTTTTGACAGTTAGCATTACGGCAGGCAGCCATTTTCTAGTAGTACGTTAAGCTTCATATCTTGTACTTGCTGTGGGTTTTAAGTTGACATCTTTTTAATAGTTGGTGAGGAGACAACCGCACATACATACAGAGCTGCCAACCTAATCCGGCAAATTGTTAGCACCGCCCCTTTTTGTACACCACTAAATTTTTAGAGTAATTATTTTCATATATATTCATGATGAATTAAGAAAACAAATACTCTAAAAATTAAGTTGTGTAGGAAAAGGGGTGGTACAAACAATTTGCCGGATTAGGTTGGCAGCTCTATACATACAATCGGGTATTAATAGCATGATACTTCTTTATTCATAAAAATTAATAGCATCGATTAGTTGTAGTAAAGATATAGCGTTTTTCACGCCTCGCAAACTAGTAAAATTATGAACTAAGATCTTATCGTCATAGGAATAGAGAATACCAGTCAACATCGTTGCCAACATTTTGATTTATTCCGGTGTATTTTTAGCTCCACCTTCATTTCGCACCCCTTTATTCATAGAAAAATTTTCTCTAACTTCGATAAAATAATAAAGTAAAAACTTTAAAAAAACTAGTATGTTGTGGCCACCACAAGACTTTCTTCTATATTTTCCTATACATATTCAATCAGTAACAATATTTAAAAAAAAAAAAAAAAAGATTTTTTTTTTCTAAGTTTTTTTTTTTTTTTTTTTTTTTTTTTGTAAAAATTAATATATATTCAATCACTAACAATATTTAAAAAAAAAAAAAAAAAAAAATGCGAAATTTTTTTTTCTAATTTTTTTTGGGTTAAAAGTAAAAAAAATCGATAACTTAGTTTTAAATTATCACAGATTTATAGTTCAACCATTCGTTTTAAAGGTATTGACGAGATCTTTCGAATGATACCCATCTTCAAAATTTAGCTCCCCCCCCCCCCCATGCACAAAATTTTTTTCCTAGTTACGTACTACTATTATCAATAATTCATATTAATTTTACAATCACAAGTGTAAAATAACTCTTATTACGCACATTTATACGAATTTTTGTCCTATTCTGCCATGTTAAAAATTTAGATAAAATGCTATCACAGCGCCTCTTGTTGAGCTATTGATCCCCAAATATAATCAGCACCAGTTTATGTCGGGGACCAACTAAATACCAAGTTTGGTAAAATTTCGTTAAAAAAAAAAAAAACGATTTTTTTTTCTAAGTTTTTTTTTTTTTTTTTTTTTTTTGTTAAAAGTAAAAAAAATCGATAACTTTGTTTTAAATTATCACAGATTTATGGTTCAACCATTCGTTTTAAAGGTATTGACGAGATCTTTCGAATGATACCCATCTTCAAAATTTAACCCCCTCGGGGGGGGGGGGGGGGGTACTTCCCCCCCATGCACAATTTTTTTTCCCTAGTTAACTACTACTATTATCAATAATTCATATTAATTTTACAATCACAAGTTTAAAATAACTCTCATTATGCCCATTTATACAGAATTTTGTCCTATGCTGCCATGTTAAAAATTTTCATAAAATGCGATCACAGCGCCACCTGTTGAGCTATTGATCCCCAAATCTAATGGTCACCAGTTCATGTCAGGGTGCAACTAAATACCAAGTTTGGTTAAATTTCATTCATTGGTTCGTGAGATACAGCGTCCACAAAAAAATGATACAGACAGACAGACAGACGCACAGACAGACATTTACTAAAAACTATGAATTCGTGTTCAGGACATCCCAAAACGTGTAGATCCGTCAAAAAACGGAGGTTGAAAATTTTCGCGAATCCAATACTTTCTCTATATTACATATAGAAGAAAGTAATAAGTGGTGTGGAATGAAGGTGGGGCTAAAAATACTACGGAATAATTTAAAATGTTTTCATCTATGCCTCTCAGTGACATTATCAGTAATTAGAAATGATTTTCAATTATAATTATACTACATATTTGCCAACATACAAATTAATATTCCGTAGTATTGTTAGCCCCGCCTTTTTTTTGACACCAGTTTCTTTTTAGAGTATTTTTCTTCTTATTTAATCGTAAATGCATTTAAAGCATATTACTCTAAAAAATTATTGGTTAGAAAAAAGGGCGGAATAAACAACACTACGGAATATTAGTTAGGATGTTGGCAAGTATGATTATAATTAATCATGTAAAGAAACTATAAAAGTTACCTTATAATGATATTGATGGATGAGGCACGGAAGAAATTGTGTCGACCCTCTATTGACAAAAATCTACACGTGACCGAGAAAAACTGGCTTCAGTTTCGGTTTTAGAACGCCAGAAAACATGCAGGTCAACTAAAACCATCAAATGAAAATTTTAAATGTAGACCTGTGTTATTAATCATATCTTTATTAATTTGATTACTAATTATTAAATAATACAAAAATACTTTGATGTGAAATGTGCATTAATTACATCCCGACTAAAAATAATCTCAAGATTTTCCCAAAAAATATCTGCAGAATATCTGCAGAATATCTTAAGTTATTTGGCACACTCTTAAGAAAGTTTACAAAATTTCTTTATAATCTTTTCAAAATTTCTGCAGATATTTTATGAAAAACGATAAATCTTCAAAATCTTTTTAAATATTTGAAGAATGTCTTAAGAAAATACTATTTTCTTAGAGGGGATGTTTCGAGCTTTACCTTTTGTTCTGCATATCATTTATGTGTTATATGCAGATCTACCAACATTTTTAATTTATTCCGCAGCATTGTTAGTACAATCCTTCCTTTTACCCTTCTTTCTTTATCGAGTGACTTTCTTCAATGTGTTATTGCGACTAATTATGGAAAATAATAATTATAATAATGCTCTTCTGAAAAAAGTAATATGAGTGAAAGAAGGATACTAACAAGGCCACAGAATGAATTAAAAATGTCAGTAGATCTGAATATTATGCAGTGTAAGTGTAGCAATTGTAAGACTATGAAATATAAGTAAAATTCAATTACTCGGAAAAATATGATCAAAATAAAAGTGCTTATTTCCACCGCACTTTAGAATGTAAAAAACCAGGGAAAAAAATGCTAAAAGTCCATAGAAAAAGGATGTAATGAAAACGAAAAATAATCACACTGTTAAAAAAAAAAAAAAAAAAAAAAAAAAAAAAGGGCTGACATCGGAAGAAACAAAAGGGCAAAATTGACTGGAAAAAGTCATCGAACAGCAGGAAGAAATTCGGTTTTGGGCCCTGAAGCTATCGTTTAGAGTTCAAAAAGTCTCGCTTATTAGATTTAACACTTTATTATAATAAAAGTATATATAATTAAGCTGAAATATTGTAGGTAATATCTAACATTTTTACAAAAGGTTTTGTAAATAATTTTGATAAAGTATATTAAATATGAATTTTTTTTTATCCTTTTCTTAATATATAATATCAAAATATCATTACAATTTTTCAAAATTATATTATACGAATATAAATATAAAATTGAACTAGATTTTAAAGGAAGTATATTAACTAAATTATATTAAGTACAGTTCTTTTTATAAAGATGATTTAGGACTAAAAGGTCCAAATGTGTGTGCGTGTGTGTGTATATAATTCTTTTGCTACAGGTGAAATAGGTTGTATATATTTCTTTTGCAACACTATCAAATAACTTAAAACATTTTTCTTTATGATTTTGTAACTTAAATTTTCTTAGAAGATATCACTTTTAATCTACCTCAAAAGTATTTTTTAATCAGCTTAGACTGTGTTTTATTCCTTTATCTCAAGATGTCTTAATAAAGAAAAACAGAATCAGCCAAACAAAAGAGCTTTTTCACGGCAAGTTTCAATTCCTAAAAATGTCATTTGTTCAACCGACAATACACATATGATCAACAATAATCCTACATTAATCCTTAAAATGCAATGACGAAAGTTGGAATTTCCGCGCTGTGACGGAAAACAAAACTTGGCACGTCACATTGATTAACGTGACAAATGACACAAAAACGAGGCGGCAAAGCAAAATAAAAGCCCATTCCGGAGATTATGGATTTAATTCATTTATCGAATCGACACTCAAAAACTTTGGCTGTCTATATCTCGTGACAGAAGATTAATGTTATGTGCGCGTTGAAGATAACACAGGACGAATCCATGTGACAAGCTGCAGGGGTCTTCTGAAATTTTGACCTGCAGGCCTCATGTTACAAGCCCTACTTACGAAGGCAACCCACCCAACAAGAAGAATCCTGCTTTACGATAGGGATCATGATTGATTACCAGCTGCTTGTCAACCGCTGTTCAAAAACTAATAAATTGCAACTGACAAACACCATGCAGAAGGGGAAGCAAAACGGTCTACATCACGAGAAGGTTATGTCATCTGAGTTACTGTTATGTTCCATGCTTCAACTGCATCAGATGTTATTGTCGCAAATTATATTGTTATTTTTTAAGCACACGCATACACACACAGAGAGAAGGAAAAAGGTTGACATGTCTGTTAGTTTTAAATTTTACCTGTATCAAACTTATCATGATACCTGCCAAATCAAAAGTGATGTTCACAAATTTTTTATAAAGTTTTTTTTTTTTTTTTTTTTTGTGTGTGTGTAATTTGATAATTATTTTTTTACCCTTATAATGATCAGATTATAGTCATAAATTATGTTTTTGCCCGTGAATTACACAAAAGCAAGATAACTTGTCAATTTCTCTTAAAATTTACCTGTTGAACTAAGATAGTGATAATCATTAGCTTTTTTTTTTTTTTTTTTTTTTTAATGAAACAAAGTTCTTTTTTTATTGAGTGTTACTCATAATTATTACATTTTTACAAGAATAATTAAAATTACAATTGCTTTAAACGTATGCTTTAATTCACGGCAGGAGCATATATATATATATATATATATATATATATATATATATAATATATATATATACTTTTTCAACATTTGATTATTATATATTTATATATATACAGAGAGAGAGAGAGAGAGATATCCACTCTTTTTTTTTCCTTATGTTGAACTTTGTTTCACATTAAATTACTATGTTTTATGCCCTTTAAATTGCATTATATATCGCAATTGTCCTTGTTATTTTTGTTGATTAAAATGCATTTACAGGGCTGCCCGGGCGACGTTCTTTTTTAATTATTATTATTATCTCCGTACCACTACTTCCATAACATAAAATTTATAATATATTTGTGCAAACAAAGTGCAGATTTACCGGCAAAAAATACTCATAAATTTTATTTTATTGAAATAGTGGTACGAAAGGAAAATAGAAAAAGTCGCTTGTGGTATCCCTAATTTATTAGCGAACAAATTTACCAAAAAAGAAGTCATTTTGCAACTACAGTCCGTTTCTTTCTTAATATCAAAAACTGCTCTTACCATGCTATAGAGAGATAAAAATAAATAAACATTATCCATGTAATTTTTAGCCTACCACATTAAATAGAAAATAATCCGAAATGAGTACATTTACCGTTGAGTACATTGACACAAACATAAAACGTAAACAAGTCGTATTAATAGCCGTGAAATTTAAATTAGTAACAAAATCTTTTTGTAAAAAAAATAGGACCGACTAGAAAAAGCAACTATTACGTAAACAACTAATAAAATCTTTTTGTAAAAAAATCTAACCGACTCCAAAAAGGAACTACTATTCAAACAACTAAAATTGAAAGAAAATTGGCAGAAAATGGAACTGTAGATTGCGCCTAAAAGTATAAAATAATTTCCTTCGCCAAACAACCTATAACACTACAATTAATCATAACTTTTTAAGTCGGCGCAAAATTAAATAAAATGTAATTAGTTTTTAAAGGTTTGTCTTTAGATCGGTAGCAACAAATGCTGTTGTCTCGAATGATCCATTTTCATATTTCCTTTATTATTTTATCACTGTATACAATTGGTCCATTAGTAGCTTCTACATAGAACAGTGAACATTCTTCACAATGCAGCATTTATGTTTCTACGATGTTAGATCATCTTTGATGGCTTTTGAATTTGGCGATAAAAACGTAAGGCAAAAATATACACGCAAGATGTATATTTTCATAATATATATTGTACGATGTGTTGTTTTATATTCTTGATTACTCTCTTGATATACCTTATTAAAATAATCATGATATCCCAAAGAAATTAAATATGTTTGCTAAATAATTTTGCGATTTTTCGTTCACCAAGGACGTCAGATACCAGCATCTTTGCCAACTTTTGCTGCTTACGAAATCTTATTTGTTTTCTTGAATCAAAGTAGTTTTCGGCTGCGTTTTGCATGTAACAATGTGAGACGTGTATTTTGAATAGGATTTGATTTTTGTATTGAATAAAGGTATCAATTTTTATTTAATTTTGCGCCGACTTCAAAAGTTATGATTAATTGTAGTGTTATAGGTTGTTTGGAGAAGGAAATTATTTTATACTTTTAGGCGCAATCTACAGTTCCATTTTCTGCCAATTTTCATTCATTTTTAGTTTTTTGAATAGTAGTTCCTTTTTGGAGTCGGTTCTATTTTTTTACAAAAAGATTTTATTTTTCTCTTTTCAGTGAAAACTTATTTATATAGCAGAGCATCAGAAGACGTTCGACGGAATTTTCAAAAATCACAATTTCCAAGAAAAGTGACATTACTCAAAAAATGGTTTATGTCATTGAAAAATACATTAAATGCACCCAATGTGAACAAAAAAGTTACATCTCCATCTAGAAAGTTATCCACTCGAGAGACAGTTGTGCCAGTTTTATTCTAGTCAAGTTATTTTTAAGTTGATTTTTCTCAAATGCTGCATTTTTAAATTGTGTCACTTTTCTTGCCTTTATCGGATATGACCAAAAAACTATCTATTGAACGAACATAACGTTAAATTAAAAAGTCTTTAGAAATGTAAAGAAAGAATACGCTGTATTCGTAACCGAAAATTCTGTTAGGCATATATATTGAACTTTACAGTAAATACGTGTCACCCGCTGCGCTGGAAATTGCGCAGCGTAAAGTTCAAACAAAGAGCAAAATATGCATTGCAGCTGACGGAAAGAAGTTTCAACATCGATACTTACACGCTACTTTTACCAGTGTAGCTGCTTGCGTTCAGCAGTTAGAGTGAGACAGACTTTTGTGAGTATCCTGTAATTTGTTTATATCTTAATGAAATCATGATGAAACCTATTTCAGGCCAAGATCATTACGACAACAAAAAAAGTATTAAAATTAAATCATCTCTTACGAAGTTATAAGCTAATAAATTTCAACAACAACAACGAGAAACATGGTTTGTATTGAGAACCTCTTCCTTTATGAAGTCGGCTTAAAATGCATATGCGTTAATCGATGTGACCGCTTACAATAACCATACTTTGAATTTTACGTAGCATAAATGTCACCCGCTACGTTACAACATATGCAATGTTTTTCAAGTGTACACAAAATAGGAAATTGTGAACAAACAAATGCACGTTTTAAGCTTTCTGTTTTTAGCATTAATGTCTAAACTACCTTTGCGTACTACATCGATGATGCTCTGCAATTTTATAATTCACTTTTTACCCCTGTCTTGAAACGTTTCCGAGATAGGATCGCTAACTCCACTCTTTTCCACCAGGTGGCGCTTTAGGCGGTTGAATCGCGTAGCACATGTCCACTTTACTGTACCTACATACCACTTTTATAACTATAGCTCCAGCTGTTCAGCAGTTAAAAGAGTCGGGACTGACTTTTTTGGGCACCCTGTATTTTCTTTTGATCGTAAAGATCTTACAATGGGACCTATTTCAGACCAAGACCTTTACAATAAAACAAAAAGTATCAAAATCGGATCATCCGTTCAGAAGTTATGAGCTAACAAACAAAAACAAGAACAGAAAAACATACGCTTTGAATTGAGACCCTCCTCCTTTTTGAAGTCGGTTAATCAGAGCATTTCTTACGAAGTTATAAGCTTACAAATACCAACAACACATAGCAAGAATTAAGAACACCCTCCTTTCTGAAGTTGGTTGAAAACGACTTTGCGCTAATCGATGTGACCGCTTACAGTAACAGTACTTTGAACCACAGAGTATGCGTGTCATCCGCTACGCTGTAAAGCATGCAACGTAGTTCAATTGTGCACAGTGTAGGAAATTGCGAACAAACAATTGCACGTTTTAAGCATTCTATTTTTAGCATTAATGTCTAAAAACTGTCTTTTCGTAGTAAATCGATGATACTCTACAACCTCGTAATTAACTTTTCTCCCATCTTGAACCGTTTTTGAGATAGGAGCGCTAATGCCGCTGTTTTTCACCAGATGGCGCTTTATTTTCTTTAGATTGTAAAGATGTTATAATGGGACCTACTTCAGACCAAGATCTCTACAACAAAGCAAAAAGTATCAAGTAACCTTATTTTGAACTATATAGCGTATGTCTCACCAGCTACGCTACAACGTGAGCAATGTAGATAAAGTGTGTACAGTGTAAGAAATTGCGAACAAAAAAAGGCACATTTTTAGCCTTGTACTTTTAGCATCAATGTCAAAACTATCTTTTCGTACTAAATCGATGATGCTCTGCAATTTTATAATTCACTTTTTTCCCCTGTCTTGAACCGTTTCCGAGATAGAAACGCTAGCATGACTGTCTAAACTATCTTTTTGTACTAAATCGATGATAATCTTCAACTTTCTAATTCACTTTTTACTCTAGAACCGTTTTCGAGATAGGAACACTAACTCCACTATATTCCACCAGGTGGCGCAGCAAGCGATTTAACCTTGTACTGCAGGGCCACCTTACTATACTTACATACCATTTTTATCACTATAGCTGCAGCCGTTTAGCAGTTAAAAGAGTTGGGGCTGATTTTTTTGGGTACCCTGCATTTTCTTTAGATCGTAAAGATATTACAATGGGACCTATTGCAGACCAAGACCTTTTCAACAAAACAAAAAATATCAAAATCGGAGCATCCGTTGAGAAGTTATGAGCTAACAAACATAAAAAAAAAACATATGGTTTGAATTGAGAACCTTCCTTCTTTTTTTGAAGTCGGTTAAAAATAAAATGAAATTGTATATTGTTTCTAAAAGTATGAAATAAATTCCTCCGCCAAACAACATAAACACTACAATTAATCATAACTTTTGAAGTCGGCGCAAAATTAAATAAAAAATGAGTATTTTTTTACAGATTTGTTTTTAGACTGATAGCTGCAAACGCTGTTGTCTCGAATGATCCATCTTCATAGCTTCCGTTATTATTTTATTACTGTATGAAATTGGTTCATTAGTATAATCTACACAGAATAGTGAACATGCTTCGCTATTCTGTATTTATGTTTCTACGAAGTTATTAAATTTTTCATTGCAAACTTGATATAACTTTGATATCTGTCGTCTTTAGCGGTTTTTAGATTTGGTGATCAAATCGCAATACAAAAATATACACACAAGATGTATATATTCGTTGTATACATTGTACGAAATATTGTTTCATATTCTTAATTGCTCTCTTCATATATAAAATAGGTCCGCCAGACCTTTTTCTTTTTTTTTTCCAAGTACGACAAGTACGAAGTTAATTCTGCAATCTCTTGCAGCTTACAAAATTTTAATGGTTTATTTGAATCAAAGTTTTTGTCTGTGTTTTGGAGATGTCAAAGGAAGATGTTTATTTTGAATAGAATTTGATTTTTATATTGAATGAAACTATCAATTTTTATTTAATTTTGCGCCGATTTCAAAAGTTATGATTAATTGTAGTGTTTATGTTGTTTGGCGAAGGAATTTATTTCATACTTTTAGGCGCAATTTACAATTTACAATTTCATTTTATTTTTAGTTGTTTACGTACAGTCGGTAACAAAAGTGTCCGAACACTAGCAAAAATTCCTATGTAAAAAAAAGTACACTTCATACGGTTTTGTTAAATAAATCCTTGTCGAATCCTGTTCTTAGTCAGTGTAAGAATAAGATTCGATAGGGATTCATTTAACAAAACCATATGAAGTGTACTTTTTTTACATAGGAAATTTTGCTAGTGTTCGGACACTTTTGTTACCGACTGTAATAGTTGCTTTTTGGAGTCAGTTCTATTTTTTTTACAAAAATATTTTATTCTTTTTCCTTTCGGTGAAAACGTATTCATAGCAGAGCATGAGAAGACGTTCGACGGCGGTTTCACATATCGCAACCCGCAAGAAAAGTGACACAATTCAAAAACTTGCAATTTCAAGTTTATTACACTGAAAAATATACGAAGTGCCCCAATGTGCACAAAAAACTTTACATCTCCATACCAAAAATTATCCACTCGTGAGGCAGTTGTGTTAGTTTTATTCTAGTCAATGCCTTATCTTTAAGTTGGTTTTTCACAAATACTGCATTTTTAATTTGTGTCACTTTTCTTGCCTTTATGCGATATGAGAAAAATAAATTATCTGTTGAATCCAAATACATTAACTTAAAAAATATTTATAGATGTAAAGAATAGATGCGCTGCATTCATAACCAAAAATCCTATTTGGCAAGCAGTATAAAAGTATTCAATATCAGTTAACACATGAAATGTAAACGTTCAAAACAGAAACGGCTTGAAAAGAATAGATGTCTCTTCGTTATTAATATAAGGTTACCAAATGAGGCTCTAGAGAAAAAATTACAGCTTATATCTTTAATAAATTAAAACAGACATAGAAAAGATATAACGATAACCACACTTCAATACGTATCTGGATTCTGATTGAATTTTACAAACTGTATATTTTACCCGCTGTTCTGAAATGTGCGCAGTGTATATTTCAAACAAGGATCCAAACAGGCACTGCAACTGACGAATAGAAGTTTAAACATCGAAATAAAGGTCATTTTGATTTCTAAGATCGCTTTAGTACGTTACAAGGAAGGAAACTGCGAACAAACAAGTGCACGTCTAAACATTCTGTTTTTAAAATTCATATTTATAAAGTGTCTTTCTGTACTAAATCGATGGTAGCTACAACTTTGTAATTTACTTTTTTCTCCTACCTCGTACTGTTTTCGCTATTTTCCACTAGGTGGCGCTGTAAGCAGTCACATCTCGTAGTGCATGTCGAGTTTACTATACTAACATACTACTTTTATTTGTGTAGCTGCAGCCGTTCAGCAGTTAAAATGGACTTTTGTGAGCACCCTGTATTTTGTTTAGAGCTTAATGAAATCATAATAGGAGCTATTTCAGGCCAATATCTTTACATTAAGCTAAAAAGTATTAAAATCGCAGCATCTCTTACGAAAATATAAGCTAACAAACAACAACAACAACGACAAATACATATGGTTTGCATTGAGAACCCCCACTTTTGTGAAGTCAGTTAAAATGCGCAATCGATGTTATCGCTTACAGTGACCGTACTTTGAACTACATATAGCATACGTAACACCCGCTATAAAGTGAGCAACGTAGTTCATGCCTGCACAGTATAGTAAATTGTGAACAAACAAATTAACGTTTTAAGCGTTCTATTTTTAGCATTATTGTCTACAAATTGTCTTTTCATACTAAATCGATTATGCTTTACAACTCTGCAATTTCCTTTTTTACACAAGCTTGAACCGTTTTCGAGATAGGAACGTTGGCTCCGCTATTTTCCACAAGGTGACGCTGTAAGCAGTTAAATATCGTAGCACATGGCCACTTTATTATACCTACATACCACTTTTATGATTATAGCTGCAGCCGTTCAGCAGTTAAAAGAGTTGGAACTGATTTTTTGGGCACCCTGTATTTTCTTAAGATCAAAAAGATATTACAATGGGACCTATTTCAGACGAAGTCCTTTACATCAAAATAAAAAGTATCAAAATCGGAGCTTCCGTTCAGAAGTTATGAGCTAACAGGGAAAAAAAAAAATACGGTTTTTATTGAGAACCTCCTCATTTTTGAAGTCGGTTGAAAAACATTTTTCCTGATAGCCCTGAGTAAATATATAATCTATAAAATGTTGTCCATGGTGATTTCATGGGGGATAAAACCCGATTCCAAAAGTTTATCTAAAAAAATTCTAGAAATAAAAAGACTCATATACAGAAAACATGATAATCTTGAATAACTTTCATTTCCATGCCGTGGCAATGATATTCTACCAACAATATACCTCACACTAATTTACAGACAGTCTGTTATAAAGGTTATTAGCGATTAAAACAATATATCCTTTTGAAATACGTCTACTAAATCTTATTGTATAGAAAACTATGGACTGTTCATTCTTTGTGTTTTACGTATTTAAAATATTTTGTACGTAACTTTTTTCTTATAAGTCGGTCAAAAAATTTTATTTAGAAACATATAAATTATCAAAATTAAAAAAGTAGTTATGAAATGATTGCCTTATTACTAAATCGAAGTGTAAACCGAATGTCAGATAATTACATAAGCTTACAGTGAACTGTATTTCAATTTCATTTATTTACTTTTTAAAAAAGGGCAAACAAAGACAACTTAATTAAACTGAAATGCCCAAGAGACGCTTCGGAATACAAATGAATTAATGACCAAGAACTGGGGATGCACATATGAGTATACGAATGGTTAGAACATAAGGACCGTAGGTGCTCAATATTGTATGATAAATTAATGCATCTCTGTTTTAGTTTGACATATGCTTAATGGAAAATTAATGTTGCACGTAAACTAACGGATGTCAATCAGAGACAGTATTTATTCATACCCTGATTTAGACAATTGATAAATATTATTAGAATTGGGATTGCAGTGTTTGATTTAATATACTTAACCGAGGTTCATATAAAAGCGCAGAACGCAGGGATATTTATATTGTTCTAGCACAGATAATTTTATTTTGCATCTTATACGATTGGCATGTGTAAAATAAATATAAAATCTAAACGAAAATTACGAGATGATTCTTTCTTGTCCAAATCAACTAATAGCACGAATTTTAGATTATGATTGTAATTGCGAGGGGAACATTATGCACTATGGATTATCAACTTTCAAAAGGTTTTACATTTTTAAATATAATCAACATTTTATTTTTTACGCGTAAGATAATAATAATAATAAAATTATTTCCTAAAAATAATTTAATATAGAACCGTGTCCTAATTTTTGCTTAGACTTTTCTTCTTTACGTATTTGTAAATTCTTAGATTCCGTAATTGGTTACTTCTCATTATGCAAAAATAAAAAGGGCCTACAGTAAGTGTTTTATAAGTTTTTTTTTTTTTTTTTTTTTTTCTAAAATAAAAATAGAACAACGGCCATAAAGGAAATGCAAGGTTTATAATTATAATTAAAAATCTGCTGTATTACAAAAAAAGAATAAAAAAAGCTACTAATATTAAATTATTCATAAATTTAGAATAATTGCTGCTATAAAATAAAATATTCCACGTAAGGACAATAAATTTTAGAGTCCAAGGTAGGCTGGTCGATGAGAACAGCAGTCTCGCAACTGAAAGGTTTTGGGTTCGATCCTCGATCCGCCTGAAGACCATTGTCTACGTTAAAGGCGACTGGTGCGCGTTAAACCTGTCGTGGTCGCAAAGTCTTTCAAGTTTCCCTCAAAATTATACCTCTGGGGGTACTGGATCATGGGATTTATTCAGCCATGATCTCGATCAAAATTTGAGATCTTGTTGTTTGCAAGAGTGGCCCTCTCTCGCTAGCTTCTCGCTCTTCCAACATTTATAGTGCTCTTCTAAAAACGGGGGGAGTTCTCCAACCGCCTTAAATCCGGGCAGTTTCACTACCGGAGTTCGGAATTTCTGAGTGGCGTAAGTAGCAACAATAAATTTCAAAAACTCTCAAAAACATTTTTTTTCCCGCAATAATTTGACACAACCCATTACAAAAATTTCCCAATGCATATTAAAAATTATAACATAGTTGCCAAGTGTCATGATTTTCAGATACCAGTATTTTTTATAGAAATAGTTCGTTAATGTTTTTTTAACAGTTTTCTAGTTTTCTATTAACTAATTGACTAAATATTCCCCCCCCCCTCCCCCCTCCAAAAAAGCACTGATATCCAAAAATCGTAACTCTTGGCAGCTATGTGTTTATTATTATCATCATTATTATTAATATTTCTAGTGAAAGCTCATGCATGCATTATTTGAATCCAGCCAGTTATAGTGAGTTATTCTAGTCTATGATGATTGATTGGAAATATTTTATTCTTTATCATTTAACACAAGGTTTCGCTTCATTTTTTGCTACAATATTCAGAGGTCAGCGATGTCACTTCTTTTCATAGCACTATATTTATAAAGCAATGTCTGTATTAATTGGAGAAATGCAGTTATTGTCCTGTAAATATAGTAGTGGTAAAAAAGGGGACGTCGGGAAGAGATATGGGGAACAGGATAGAGGGAATTACGTGTGGGAAATTTTAACATGTCTCGAATTTTCACGGATTTATGTCAACAAAAAATTAGACATTGTTATATAGGGTGTCCCAAAAAGATTGAAACATTGTTTAATTCTTTACCTGTTAGAGATGAGAGAATAATGTAAATTGCAAATAATACAAAATAAGATAGGAAATAAAACTACGCTAATAAAAATATCTTCCTGTTAATTTTCAAAAAATTACATTTTTAAAATTTTTATACAACCCCTCTAGACAAATTTGGTCAATTAGAAAGTTTTTATTTTCAATGCAATAACATCATTGAAAAAAAACGCATTCTTGTATCTTTAAAACTGAATGAATCATACTTAATTGAAAACTGAACTCTGAATTTAGGGACCTTATATCAAAATAGAAATGTAAATTTGTGACATATTATAAAAAGGTAAAATGTATCATAGCATTTGCATGTTTCAAAGTCGTTATTAAACAAGATGCTTAGTTCGAAACTCATTTTAAAATTCTAAGGATTAATTTAAATGCATTTGAGAATTTTTCGATACATTATGATTTTGATCTAAAAATTTCCGTTATCAATTTGTAAATGATCCCTATTTTTACCGAAAAGCCAGCCTTTTAAATGATACTGAAAAATGGCATAAGTCACTTTTTTTTCTGCATCATAATTCGGTTTGTTTTAAAGATAGAGTTATGCGGTTTTTTCTAATGGTCTTGTTAAATGAAAAATAAAAACTTTGCAACTGACAAAATTTGCGTAGAGAGGCTGTATAAAAATTTAAAAAATGTAACTTTTTAAAAATTAATAGGAAGGTTTTTTTCTTAATGTAGTCGTCTTTCCTACCTCAACTTGGACGTTTTTTCAATTCACATCGTACAATTTATATGTAACGGGTAAAGAGATAAAGCACATTTCAACCTTTTTGGGACACCCTGTATATACATATATAGAAATTCTGTATTTAACAAGTAATTAAAAAATAAAAGAAAGTAAGAAAAATAGAAAAAGAAAAGAAAAAACTTAATTTTAATTAATTTATTTTTTGGGGTAACATGTAAGAATATATTATTACAATAATAATAGTAATAATTTAAAAATGAACTCAGATATAAATTTAAATGTACGGTGGATAAAAAATTGTTACTGTACTCAAACACCGACACATTTAGCGCATACACCAAAGATGCAATTCTTATAAAATCTGGTGTCTCGAGAAAACGATTTCGGAAGTATAAAATAATAATTTCAAATTCATCTCAGTTGGTAATATGGTGTCTTATTCCTTAAAGGAAAAAATAATCGAACATCGGATAATTTCTTACGGATAAATTATTAATCATCACACGGCACCAATTTTCTGAGGCTTTATACATGACAAATAGCGCTCGATTTAGCCTACAGCTAATTTTTATAACAATAAAATAAGTCTTTCAAAATGAACTTAAATGTGGTGGAAGATTCCTTCAAAAAAAAAAAAAAAAAAAAAAAAAAAAGAGAGAGAGAGAGAGAGAGAGAGAGAGAGAGAAGAAGAAGAAGAAGAAGGGGTATGCACGTACCCTGTTTTAAAACAATTAGGTTTTTATACTGTTAAATGTACAAGAAAAATTTAAGCAATATACATAAAAAATCAAATTCGAATTTCATTTAATGAAACTGCCTTAAAATCTAATTAAATTAATTTCTTAGATGTAAAAATTACTCTTAATTATAAATCACAATTAGATTGTAACTTATGACAAACGTAAAAATTTCCTTTTTAAAGTTAATCTTTTAGAAATTTTAAAATCTGCTTATATAAATATGTATTTTCTAACATTCTTATAATTTTTTACTTTCTTCTATATTCAACAGAAGAAAGTATTGTATTCGTAAAAATTTTCGACCTCGAGCTTTTGATGGATTTACACGTTTCGAGAGAATGGAACACGATTTGATCATTTTTCGAAAATGTCTGTCTGCGTGTGTGTGCGTGTGTGACAAAATTTTGTGACAACTGCATCTCAGGTATTACTGCACAGAATTTCATACAAATTGGTATGTTAAATAAATTATCTCTAAAAAAAGAGTTAAATTGAACACGTGTCATTTGTTAATTATATTAAGAACACTTTAAACACACACGTAAAATTAAATTTTATTTAAAAATTTGCCCTATGGAAACGAATAATAAAAATCCCCGATGATGCTTTACTATCAAAGCGAAAAGCTTCGGATAAATTTTTTTAACATCTTTTAAATAAAATTTGATTTTACGTGTGTTTAAAGTGTTTTTAATATAATTAAATTTGTGTATAGTTACACATTGACATACATTAGTGCCTATCAACTTTTGGTAAAAATTGTCCGACAGCTTGTGTTCCTATCCCACTTTTTCGAAATTTTTTACATGGTGTTATAGTACAAAATTTTGCATAAATGTGCACAAAGAGAATTATTTTTTAATAATCATTATGAAATTTAAAAGAATTATTTGTAATAGAGATAGTCAACTGGAAAAAAAAAATCTGGAGTGACCCCACTCGACTTTTCGAACACTGAGAAATTGACAGTTTTGTAGATAAAGTAAAGAAAGAGAAGTTGTTAATCAAACAAAATAGAGAAAACCATAATAGAGTGTTTGTGTATTTTTCTTCATACATTACACGATGTTTTATTTAACGTTACTGTACTTCGAGCCCATAGATCATGATGATAAAAAATTTTTCGTTGTGTCCCTGTAAAAACCTATAAATGCTAGATTCACCAAAATACTTATAGTTAGTGCAACAGTGATTTATAATATTCATATAAATTTTCAGCTCAATTGAATGAGGCGTTTAGATGCTATCGCACTTTAAAAAATTTGGTCCCATAGACCATAATGTTAAAGAATTTTTCTTTGTGTCCCTGTAAAAATATTGCAAGCGCTAAATTCACCAAAATCTATACATTTGGTGCAACTGTGACCTATAATATGTGTAATTTTTTTTTTCTCAGATTAATAAGGCGTTTAGACCCTATCACACTTTTAAAAATTTGGCTCCATAGGCCATGATGATAAAGAATTTTTTCTTTTTTTTTTTTTTTTTTTTTTGTGCCCCTGTAAAAAAACTGTACGTGCTAACTTCACCAAAATGTATGTAGTTCGTGGAACTGTGACCTATAACATGTGTAAAAATTTTTTGCTCAGATTAATAAAGCGTTTAGACGCTATCGCACTTTTAAAAATTTGGCCCCATAGGGGATAATGATAAAGGATTATTCATGGTGTCCCTGTAAAAAAACTATTAGTGCTAAATTCACCAAAATTAATAGGGTTCGTACTATGGTGACTTACAATATAGTACCAACTTTCAACTTATTCGAACAAAGTGTTTAGACGCTAGCGTGTTCACTCACTCGCACACACACACATACACACATACATACACACACACATACATCATCGTAAAAATTGTGAAAACGGCATGATTGACATTATTACAATACTTTCCTCACTATAGTGTTCGAAAAGTAAAAAAAAAAAAACAAATATGTAGGAGCCTTGCCTCTCCCCACCCCCCACTCTCGAGGGGAGTAAATTTCCATGATGGGTATCTTTCAAAAGAGCTCGCCAATACCTTTAAAACGAATGGTTCAACCATCGATCTGCAATAATTTAAAATAAAGTTATCGATTTTTTAAAAAAATAGTCTGTATTATTATGGAAGATAATTTTTTTAAATAATAATTTCAATACATTATTTTTACTGAGTGAATTTGTATAGGAAATTGTAGAAGAAAGTCATGTGGTGGCCAAAATATATTAGTTTTTTTACGTGTTAAACATTTATTGTCGGATATACGTAGTGTCGGAACATATAGTGTAAAAAAAAATCAATACAACTTTATTAAAATCTTGCCTTAGCCAATATATAACCTAAACATGTAACAGAAGTATTTTTTCATAATTAAAATTACATGTTTGGAATTTTCTCCCAATTATATATGTACTTCTATTGCGAGTAATTTGTATTTCATGTTTTTGTGCTGAGGAATTGAGGGAGATATTTTTTTAGGTGAAGGGGTGATACATGTGTGTGTAAGTATCGCACATATTATTTATAAACTGTAAATTTAATTTTAAAAGTAAATAAAAAGTATAATTAATATTTAAAAAATGTAATTTGAAATTAAAACCATTCACGTAATTAATAAAATAGAAATTCCAATTATTGTTCGGAAATTAAACCTTTTTTCTAATAATATTTAAGTTTTTAGTCAAAAAACTTAATAACCAACTTTTAAAATAATGCAACTCATGTATTAGAGATCGTAAATTTAGTTTAATTTATTCTGCTCCCCGTAAAGAATAATATCTTTTACGTTTGTAATTTACCTCAAATTGTTTACATTTAAAAGCAGTTATTAACATAAAATAATAATAAATCACCAGAGAGCTGGCGTTTTAAAGTAATAAAAACAAAACTTTGAGTAAGAAACTTAAAATGCAATAATCTCGCAACAATTGTTTCGGGTCGAAAACAGATACGACTCTTCTTCGTCAGGCGAACAAAGTATGCACGAGTGCAGCAGTCAAAGCGGCAACGCGCTGGTTGCTTCGATGGTGCGTTGCCACTTTGAGGGCTGCACCCGTGCCTACTTTGTTCACTTGACGAAGAAGGGTCGTGTGTGTTTTCGACCCGAAACAATTGTTACGAGATTATTGCATTTTATGGTGTTTAATCAAAAATTTTTACTTATTAGTTATCAACGTAATTCTATTCATATTTTTCCCTATAAAAGCATAAAAATAACATTTGTTAGTAATTTATTTCAATTGTGTTTACCTTTGAAAATCTATTAACTTCATTTCTATTTTTAAATTGATGTCATTTGTTGATCAAAATACACTCTAAAAATAGGGAACATCTGATAGTGAACTTGAATAACATATATCAGCTTCAATAAATTCGACAAACCGAAGTCATTAACATTTTTCAACCTTGTTGGAAAGTGTTAAAAAGGAAAGACCGATTGTGCACCCAAAAATATTGTGAAAAATTGGCGCCTATATTTGTTCATGTTAACCGCTGTTGTATAAAATGATATATAAAAATGTTTTTTGATGGCCAAAGCATATTATGTTTTTTTTTTTTAAAGATTGTTTCGTATTCAATTTTGAATAATTAGTAAACTTCGTTAATGATTTGACCTACAAGATATATGTGTGAAGTTTGAAAAATTTTAGATTTATTCCCAGGACGTTTCCGCAGACACGTTTTTTCCGGAGGACCGTTTCTTTTCCAGCGGACATTTTTTTCAAGGATCGTTCTTTCCAGGCAACGTTTTTTTCAAGGATCGTTCTTTCCAGGCAACGTGTTTCCTACACCCAAAAAAAAAAAAAAAAAAAAAAAAAGCATTATAAGTTAAAAACACTGGTGTACATCATCAACTGTATTTTATAGTGGAGTGAAGAGACCCGAAAGTCTGCTGTGCGATTAGCTTATCCTTCTTTAACTTTTGAAATATTTTTCAATTTAAATAAAATTGTGATTTTTATACTATTAAGTTGAAACTTTTAATATTACTTTTAACTTTTATTAATAAGATAACAGTATCTGCACGTGATTAGAAAATAAAAAATAGTATTCCTTAAGTTTATATAATTCTCTTTAAGTAAGTAGATGTATAAGAAAAATTATGTTAATATTGATTTTAGATTTAGCCAAATATTGATCACATTAAGATTTCGTTTAAGTTACCTTTTTTAAAATGACAATATAAAATGATAAGATTAAAAACGGCTGATAACTGATAATATATGACCAACTATATCTAAAAATTTTTCCATTGATACTGAGTATTTGAAAGATAAAATCTAAAATACCGTACAATGAAATAACTTATTAGTATTTTTATAACACGACCTATTATATTATGATCCACAATTGAATGTGTTATGATAAATGAGCAACCCCGCTGATGATTCCTAATACGTATTATCATCGAGTAATATCCTACATCATCAAGCGTTATATTATGATTATAAATAACTTTTATATTACGGTTCATTCATAATTGCTATTTTCAATGTCTGATAATAATAAGAAAGAAAAAAATATCTTATCACAGGATCAATCATTTATCAATACTCTTATTACTTCCGAACAAGCTCTGTATGTAGACAGAATCCTTGCTGAGAACCTAGAGGAGAAAAGGGGGGGTGGAATTGTGATATCACATCCACCCTCAGCCTCTCGAAGCTCCCTTTATTATTGGAAGTCGCATGAGCAACTTTTCAAAAGGGCTAAAGAATAGATATGAAAGATTCTAGAGCAGAGGGAAGGGGAATTATTTTCAAGAGATAATTAGTCGCTGCCGATGCTTCAATAGATTCTGGAGTTCTTTTCAGTTTTAATCGACAATAAGAGAGTTGAGTTGAGTTGTGTCGGGAGAGGAAAGGGGAGGTATGATTTGTGAAAGGACTTAGGTGCGCTCTGTTGAATTTCTGCATAGGAGAAAGGGCTTCCCTTTCACGAGCATCTATACCAAAGGCATAATTTGGCCGATCCTTTATTAATACAGTGCCTCCATCAGTCCAAGATTTTCACATTGATGTCTCTCCGAACAATGACATTGTTTCAGAGTAACCGAAACGATGTGATATTACCCAATAACCCCGTAGAGTTCGCTTCAAGTACGCCGCGCTAAATTTAAAGTTCACTTAGCACGACCTGGCTGAAAAGAACAGACTTTAGAATAGCGGAATTTTACTATTGTTGTTCGGCGAAAATTTATTAATTTATTAGTTAACATAATATCTGCCGAGAGAACTCGAGAAGACAATAATTTAATATGATTACGTTATGTGATAATATTGCAAAAATTATTGTTATTTCATGAGATTAATATAAATGTAATAAATAATAATAATTTTATAATATTCAGTTTAGAAAAAATACAGAAATCAATAATGCTAAGTTTTTATAAAAGTTTAAATCTTAGAAAGGGCTGAGAAGAAGTGATTAGTTCAGTCGGGTACAACTTACCAATTTAAATCATTCAGAGCAAAGGAATATATGTATAAAGATACAGTCGGTAATAAAAGTGTCCGAACACTACCGAAAATTCCTATGTAAAAAAAGAACACTTCATACGGTTTTGTTAAATAAATCCTTGTCGAATCCTGTTCTTAGTCAGCCTTTCACCCGCTTCAATTCTTATTTCCTGTTAAATGTTTAATAAATTTATTGAGAACCTTCATAAATTTTTCTCTTATTTCCTGTTAAATGTTTAATAAATTTATTGAGAACCTTCATAAATTTTTCTCTGTCAAAGTTTTATGGTCCTTTTTCTCATGTAGGAGTAAGTAATTTAAATCGGTTTTGTCTTTTAATTGGAACTAAAAATAAATAGTAAAGTTTCTGCGTTAGATTTTTTTACTGTGTTACAACCAGTTTTATTTTTGTGGTACTGATGTTATCATGTTTCTTTTAAAAGCTAAATTATTATGAAATCTTAAATATATAAAAGTAACAAAACTCTTTTTTTTTTTTGCTTGACTTTTACCCCATTCCTCGTGTTTTCTTATAATTAGTTATTAAAAGTTTGGTTAATATGATATCTAGATAATATAATATCTAGATAATATAATGGTAATATCGTTACGCATTGATGACATGTATGAATGTGTTATAATAATCAATATGTATAACAATAAATTTGTCTCTTTGTAAATATTAATAATGTATTTTTTTCTTAATTTAAAACCCTTAAAAAAGTGTTTGTTTATTCCCTAATTTTATTTTACGTTACTCTTTCGAGTTTTGGCACCTGCAAATTATAATTTTCGCAATTTTTTCTCTTATTTTTATTTGAATGATGATAACACGATTACTATGCTATAAATATTATCAATAATAAATATTAAGTTAATCTCTGAATAAAATTAGGTGACAGATAATATTATGATATAACATTTGTCGTAATTTATAATGTATAACGCTCTTCCTAAAGCCTTTTGAGATTTTAAGTTATGCAAAAATTAAATTATGCAAGAGTAATTTAGTTATTTTAATACATTATATATATATATATATATATATATATATATATATATATATATATATATTATTTATACCATTATTTTAATTAGAAGGCTTTACCCGTTTCACTGGTTACTGTATTTAAATGAATTTTTAAAAAGAAAATTCAATTACTATTTTTTAAATCACTTTATAAATACGAACTAAAAAGAAATTCCATTGAAATAGCTCTTAACCTCATTTCGGGAACGCCCTGCCCTCGACAGTGTCTTTCCCGTTCTCACTGTTTACGACAATGCCTTACTCGAGAGTTTCCATTCGGCTATTTATAGGATCACGGCAGTAGTTGCAATTATTCATGAACCCCCATCTTATAGATGTCTGTATCTCAGGATCTATTAAGCATTTATGTTTTAGCACCATGTGTAGACAAAAAATTATAAGTACAGTAAACCATTAAATGTTCTTACTATAAATAATTTTTTAAGAACTATACGGAAACTTAAATGTTTTAAATTTTAGATACATTTAAAATTTAATAAGTTTAATCTTATTGTTATCTGCATATTACCGATAAATACAATAAATAAAAATATGTATCATTGTTACAAACTCTCCCGCTTTTTTTGGGAGACCTCATACCACAAAGGTTTTACAAAATTTATTTAATCATAGAAAATAAGCATGACAAATTTCTTTTAAAAAGTAGTCGCGGTAAATTTTATTTAAAAGTTCAAAAAGTTAATTAAATAAATCGTATAATAGCCGTTGCTATCGAACGCAGATGATTAAAATGAAGAAGGAATTTAAGAAAATGAAACTGAAAAATCAATGGATAAAACGGAAAGTATTGATTAAAAAAATTCAAATTTGAAAAAAAATCGCTATGAAGTGCAAGCGTGCAGGTTTCAAGCTACCCCTGTTTCAACTTTTGCAGCTCTGAGATCAGTAACCTGAGCTCCAGAGCACAGCATAACACTACACACATGCACTTTTTTTTATTTATATAGATTAAAGAAAATGATGTCATATGAAAAAACAAAAAATAGAGCTATAATATTTATTATGCAAATATTGACCTAATATGGATATAGATATAGCACTGTCATAACTGCCAACTCTGCCGATTTTTTCTGGAGCATTTACACCAGAATTTTGTATTAGTAAATATAAGGATTTCAATCGCAGATAATATCAGAGGTCTTTTCCAATAAAAATAATCTGGTGTGGCACTCACATGACTTTACCCAGAGATTCAATAGTATAATGACAGATTGGACATTAGAGGATAAGATAACGTATACAGTTGTAAAAACCCCAGTTAAAAAATCATTTAAAATACACTTTGGAAAAACTTCATTTGACAAATAATTCTATATTAGGGGGATAGCGCCCCACCTTAACTACCCGTTTCAATATTATTCTTACATTTAAAGAGATTTCAAAAGCTGTTATTAAATTTACAAGATCATTTCAAATTATTCAGAAAACTTTCACCCGCACTATTTCTTGAAACTTATCAATTTTGATAAAAAAATTTTTCAAGTTAACAACCTTATATTAACTTCAAAATACAACATCTGACTTGCCTGGAATTAATTAATTTGAGTTATTTTGATAAAAGACATAGACAAAGATTAAACGTTAAAAACATAACTTATTCAGGGAACCTCAATATTCAGGGGCAATATCACTGCTCTGCATGAAAATTGACCTCACACCATTTTTACAAATTCTTATGTAAAATGGCATCCTAAATCCGAATACGACGCTCATTTGGCCCTATCATCCACCCTTTTTCAGGGACGGCCCCCTATTTTTTATCACTTTTCGGTAATTTTGTGGCTATAAATTCGATTTTTAGGGTTGAAATTTATTATTTTAACTGTTAAATATCTTCTGAGGGGTTACAGAGTTGTAAAATTCTGAAACATGAACATCTGCGGCAAGGCGAAAATTTGGGGGAGAGGGGGGCATTTGCCACTGAAAGAATGTATTACATTTCTTATATATTTTTAATCTATTATTAATGTTATTTATTAAACATTATTATTATTATTATTAATTTTATTTATTTATTTTTAATTCTTTATCATTCTCAAAATCAAATTCATTGCCATAAAATTCCAAACAGTGACAAAAATTTGGGGAGGCGGTGGTGTCCCAAGAAAACGGTGGGTGACTGGGAAAAATGGAAGTCATATTCGGATTCAGGAGGTCATTTTACATAAGAACCAGCAACAATGGTATCAGGGCAATTTTTTTTTTTTTTTTTTTTGCTGTGCAGTGTATTAAGGGAAGATCAAAATGCCTAAATATACAAAATAAAAAGCTAAATATTTAGTTTAAAAATTAGCTCATGGGTATGAGAAATTAATTTTAATTTCTGAACAGTTTTTCTGAACATAGTAAAATATTATAGTGAAACAATTCCACTAATTAATGCAATAAAATATAATATTTTCGCTTAATAATTGGTAGCCTTGTGTATATTCTAATATTATATACGCATCACTTTGTACTTTGAAACATAATTCTATATTAATAACGTACAGTACAGCCTCACATGCACTTCCATGAAGTTCCAAGTATTATCTCTCTATATCCCAGTTCTTTGTGTAGCCCTGTAAACGAAAGATGAATTTTTTTTCATACCATATTCTACATGAAACATGCTTTTATGCCTATAAAAAATACACATTCATTTCATTCGGTTTAGTACAGCCTATAGATGCTAAACTCAATTTAGTCGCAATTTTTCCGTATAGACGTAACGTATTTGAATTTACTTGGGTGTCCCTGTACACGAACCATTTGTTTGTACAAAAAAAAGTTCAATAAAACATCTCTATATGACACAGATTTAGAATACCAAGTTTGGACTTCCTTCTGCTATTTGTTCTTTGGATATGCTGATAACATACACACAGACAGACACATACAGACACACACACAGATCAACCGCTAAAAATCTGTTTTTTGGATTCAGGGGACATCAAGACATGTAAATGTGACAGAAACTGAATTTCGAAAATTTGACCCGAAAACTATACTTTCCCTACTATATATGAGTGTAAGAGAAACTGAAAATAGTGCTGAGAAATTTTATTTAAAAATGTTAGTGACTTGTTAGGAACAAGAAACGATACTAAATACAAATATATTTAATTTTAATAAGTGTATTTAATAGCAATAAATAAATTAAATAACAATAAATTATATAATATGTAATATTAAATATGCAGGGTGATTATAATTAAAGTTACGATTTAAAAACGCTATAATTTCAAAACTACCCATCAGAGCGATATGATATTTTACCAGAGAAATCGTGAGGCAAAGATTTTGTTTGGGGTAGGAAAAAAGTAGTTCCAACATGTTCTTATAGATGGCGCTGTCAGGCACCTAAATGGACTCATTAAACACAAGAATGTTGTTAGAAACACAATGTAATAGCAGGAAACAATAGACTTAGAGGGTTTACTACTATTTTTTTTTTTAGCAAAAAGACAAGAATACGTGTTTACAGCGAAGACAGTCATAGTGAAAAGAGAAAAAGAGGAGCTTCATGAAACAAATACTTTACGGATAATTAACAGCACATTTTGAAACTATTGTTTTTTCTCTTGCCAAACAAAGTTTCATTGCTGCACGATAGCTCTGGTAAAATGTCAAATCGCTCTGATGGGTAGTTTTAAAATTATAGCGTTTTGAAATCATAACTAATTATAATTACCCTGTATATATGAACTATCGCCACACCATAAGCATAAGCTATTATAATCCATCTGCCCTTCTTATATTGTCACTACAAAATATGTAAAAACTCTTATTCTTTTCCCACGAGTGTTTCTTTATAGACGAATTCGCAATAATTGCAGTTTACTGCAATTAACCTTAAAAACAGCTGTTGACATTTTTGTATCACGAGAATTATTTCCTGCATCTGGTTTTTTAAAGTCACTTTTAATAACTACCTTTAAATGAAAAGCAGTTAGCTTAATTCTTGTGTCAATAATCGAATATTTTATTCTGTGTTCTTTCGGGCATTCCTAATGGTGTTGAAAACCAAAATTACAGGTTACTTCGACTGTCCCCTAAGAACAACTTTTGACAAAATTGCGTCACATACTTCAACCTTCCTTTTATAAATTTTTGGTGTCACGTAATATTTAATAACCACTTTTAAATGCAAAGACATGTAACTTCATTGTTATGTCATTTTTATTGGCAAAATTGACACGAGAGGCTGTCTTTTATAATTTTCATGTATCCTCATCTTATGTTCATCGCAAGCAAGGTTTTGCGATGATTATATGGTTGTTTTATCTTTTTTTATGATAACCATTCTTTAGTTATTATTGTAAGGATAAAAGAAAAGTACTTAAATTATAGATGGGAGTGTCTTAAAGCACAACGTAAGAATTACCTCTCTATAGCAGGCCACTTCTCTTACCATCTGAAAACTTCATTAAGAAAGTCTAACCTTCTTTCTTTTCAAGATGTGTTGAAACTCCTATTAGCTAGTTACTTCAAGGTATCTCTTTATGATGCGACACTTTTCTTTTTGATGCTAGTTACTAATCGTTCTTCACACGCAAAAGTTGTGCGCAGAAATGAACTGAAAATCATTTAAATGTATATAAACGTTGGTTACTTTTCACACTAAAGTATAATTAAGTCTTTTTTTACAAAGTACAGAGCATAATTAAAATGACTCTATCCATACCCTACTATATCTTATTCTACATGTATGATAATAAAGAAATTTGGTATTACTGTACAGAAAAGGTTCCTGCAATTAAAAAAGTTAACTCACATTTATTAGGTGGAAGTACGACACTATTTTCAGGATTCACTATTGTAGTAATGTGAACTTACATGAGAATATCCGATTACAGTCATTACTTGTATAAAAACATTATACAGTGAAACTTGAATAATTCGAACTTGTTTAATTCGAAATTCTGGATAATTCGAATTTTTTACTCGGCCCCTTGAATTTTGTATTAAAATAATTTTAAAAAATCATGGTTAATTCGAATTCTATTTTGGATAAACCGAATTTTTCATACGATTACCTTTAAAATATTACAGTAAATTTGTTCCCGAGATTTATTTCAGCTGAAGTGCATTTTTTTTTTTTTAACAGTCTTTCAAAAGAAGGATAAGGAAATACAAGAGTATTTCCCACCTAGTGCATCAGAAGATATGGTCTATGTACATGAACTTCGAGGTATTTTTTAATTAAAATTCATGTACCTATAATATAGAAGATTCTATTTTTTTTATCAGTTGATAGGTTGAAGTCATATGCTATGATACAAAGATTGTACTTAAAGAAGCAATCAAAAATATCTGATTATTACTTTCTTCTATATGTAATATAGAGAAAGTATTGGATTCGTCCACTTTTTGATGGATTTACATGTTTTGGGATGTGGAGAACACGAATCAATAGTTTTTAGAAAATGTCTGTCTGTCTGTCTGTCTGTCTGTATCATTTTTTTGTGGACGCTGTATCTCACGAACCAATGAATGAAATTTAACCAAACTTGGTATTTAGTTGCACCCTAACATGAACTGGTGCTGATTAGATTTTGGGATCAATAGCTCAACAGGTGGCGCTGTAATCGCATTTTATGCAAATTTTTAACATGGCAGCATAGGACAAAATACCGTATAAATGGGCATAACGAGAGTTATTTTAAACTTACGATTGTAAAATTAATATGAATTATTGATAATAGTAGTAGTTAACTAGGAAACAAATTTTGTGCATGGGGGGGCATCGGTTCCCCCCCCAGGGGGGAAAATCCCCCCCCGGGGAAGTAAATTTTCAAGATGGGTATCTTTCGAAAGGTCTCGTTGATAATAGTAATAGTTAACTGGGAAAAAATTTTTGTGCATGTGGGGGCATCGGTTCCCCCCCCCAGTGGGGGGGTGGGAAGTACCCGACCGGGGGGGCAAAGTTTCAAGATGGGTATCTTTCGAAAGATCTCGTCAATACCTTTAAAACGAATGGTTGAACTATAAATCTGTGATAATTTAAAACAAAGTTATCGATTTTTTTTTACTTTTAACGAAAAAAAAACTTAGAAAAAAATCGAATTTTTTTTTTTTTTTTTTTTTTTTTTTTAACGAAATTTAACCAAACTTGGTATTTAGTTGGTCCCCGACATAAACTGGTGCTGATTATGTTTGGGGATCAATAGCTCAACAGGTGGCGCTGTGATAGCATTTTATCTAAATTTTTAACATGGCAGAATAGGACAAAAATTCGTTTAAATGTGCATAATTAGAGTTGTTTTAAACTTGTGATTCTAAAATTAATATGAATTATTGATAATAGTAGTATGTAACTAGGAAAAACATTTTCTGCATGGGGGGGCATCGCTTCCCCCCCCTAGGGGGAAAATACCCCCCCAGGGGTGGTAAATTTTCACAATGGATATCTTTCGAAAGATCAGGTTGATAATAGTAGTAGTTAACTAGGAAAAAATTTTTGTGCATGTGGGGGCATCGGTTCCCCCCCTGCCGGGGGGGGGGGTAAATTTTACAGATGGGTATCTTTCGAAAGATCTCGTCAATACCTTTAAAACGAATGGTTGAACCATAAATCTGTGATAATTTAAACCAAAGTTATCGATTTTTTTTAGTTTTAACAAAACAAAACTTAGAAAAAAAAATCGCAATTTTTTTTTTTTTTTTTTTTTTTTTTTTTTAAACGAAATTTAACCAAACTTGGTATTTAGTTTGTCCCCGGCATTAACTGATGCTGATTATGTTTGGGGATCAATAGCTCAACAGGTGGCGCTGTGATAGCATTTTATCTAAATTTTTAACATGGCAGCATAGGACAAAAAGTCGTATAAATGTGCATAATAAGAGTTGTTTTAAACTTGTGATTGTAAAATTAATATGAATTATTGATAATAGTAGTATGTAACTAGGAAAAAAAAATTCTGCATGGGGGGGCATCGCTTCCCCCGGGGGATAAATTTTCAAGATGGGTATCTTTCGAAAGGTCTCGTCAATACCTTTAAAACGAATGGTTGAACTATAAATCTGTGATAATTTAAAACAAAGTTATCGATTTTTTTTACTTTTAACAAAAAAAAAAAAAAAAAAAAAAAAAAAAAACTTAGAAAAAAAAATCTTACTTTTTTTTTTTTTTTTTTTTTTTTAAATATTGTTACTGATTGAATATGTGTAGGTAAATATAGAAGAAAGTCTTGAGGGATCGCGCCAACATGGCAGCAAAAATTTAAAAATCGTCGTAGGGGTCCTTTATTAAAATTGTCTTGCCTGGGAAAATATGAAAAATGGGTCGTCAAACATGAATGTTATTTTGTCTAGTTGCAAAAATGGACAACTCCTTAAAATTGAAAAAAATGCATTTTTTTCCGCTTTTTGAGTTCTAAGTAAACGTTTCCACGATCTGGAAATAAAAAACTCTGCCAAATACGATGCATCCCTGTGTTAATTGAGTTTAGAAATTTTTAACAAATATACGATGAATTCATGAACAAAAATTTCTAAATAATATATATATATATATATACATAAATGGAATATTGTTAATGGAATTTTATTTTTCCGACTGAGTGAAAATAATGCCTGGACCGGGAGTCGAACCCCGGATCATTGACTTACAAGGTCAAGGATAGCTCAATTGGTAGTGCCTTGACCTTGTAAGTCAATGATTCGGGGTTCGACTCCCGGTCCAGGCATTATTTTCACTCAGTCGGAAAAATAAAATTTCATTAAATATGATTTTCTTCCAATCAGTTGATTGTGATTTTAATAAAAAAAGGAGTATTGTTACGCCATATATTATACATTATATGACGGCAAAAATAAATAATAATAATAATTTTAGACAAGGCCAAACAAATAAAAAGAAAAAAAAGAAAGAAAAAGAGAAAGCTGTAGACATTTTGTACGTAAAATATTTGTATTGAAGTAAATAAATAAATTTTGTTTAAGAATATCAAAATAGGAACTGCACAAAAGAAGAACATTTAAAATGATTATAGTCCATATGTATGTCCTTATTTATATTATTATTATTTATATATTTATTTGTGTATTTATATTTTTTCAATACATTTTTTTTTTTTTTAAGACAAATATAATTTAATTTAGATATCAACAAAATGTATCTCTATTAGTAACAAAATTAAAAACATAAATATTTACGTTTTTAATTTTGTTATCATTAAATAATAATAATACGTAATAATAATAATAATAAATTTCTTACACAGTAAATTATTTGTCATTTTCTTTTGCATCGATTTAAAATGTTTCTACACAATATTAAAAAAATTACTTTACTCCTAATAATATATACTTTAATTTTTTCCTTGATGCTCTTTCTAATAATCTGAGAAAATAATTCCATTTTTTCTCAAATATATTATTTAAAAAGTATTTTATGAAATTTTTATCCTGTATTTCAGTTATATATTTTTTACCTAAACAAACATTTATCTCTCAAAAATTCAAAAATTTCCAAGTTCAATAAGTCTTGCCTTTAAAAAGAGCTTAACAACAACTTTACTTTCAAAGAGTTAGCGTCTGAATTCCAAAGCTTTATTAAGAAAAACCCAACTGCACCAATACATCATTAGCCGAATTCTTTGCTTTTTTAGAGTTACTGCCAACAACTTTTTCTTTATACGCATTCGCTTTCCTCCTCTTTTCGTAGTTTATTCCAAGATTAATTTTTCGGAACCCGTTATTATTTTTTATTTTACTTTTGACCAAGATCTTATATATTTTTTCGTTATTTTTATGTTATATATATATATATATATATAGTTACATACGTGTGTGCGCAGGTAAAAAGAAGTAGCATTGCCTTCCCCTAAGAAGCGTAAATTAATGACTAGGTAGTCGTCAGAGAATGCCGTAGTCGTCAACACCAACAATTTTTACCCGAAGAAGAATTTTTCTTCGTAGAATAATTCTTATTTGGTGTTTTCCTTTTTGTTGTAGAGTTCTTTTATCCAGATTTTTTTTCTTTTCTCTTCTTGTTACAAATAAAGTTGAACGGATGAGCAGATAGGATAAATCGGGATATTTCAGCGACTTAGTTTCCTAGAGAAAAGATTTTTTAGTAAGCTAGTTTGACATAGTTTTCCGGTAAAAGGAAAAAATAGGGGGAAAAAAACTGATATAGGATTCCGATCAGTCATTGTTTGAATTCAAAAGAATGCAACGAATGCTCTTTTGACAAAGCTTACCACAATTGAATTTTTTATTCATTTTTTCCCCTATTAAATAAAACGTTTTCATTTACTTGTATTAAAAATATTTAGTGTTGTGTGGGATGAGGAAAACATTGGTTAGAATTAAATACGAAACTGAAGGCAATTATAGCTTTTTTTGGAAGTTGGAACGTAATCTAAGTTTATTTAAAATTTGTTTTTCTTAAAAAAAAAAAAAAAAAAAAAAAAAAATACTTTTCGAAATTTATTAGGCAATTAGAATATATATAGTACTTTTTAAAACTTAGAATGTGATTTATTTATTTTTCGTATGTGAGGAAAAAAAAATAATAAAATACGTTTCTATTTAACAGCAAATTAAAGCCAATCAAAGATTTTTTGAAGTTAGAAAGTAATCTATGTTTATTTTAAATTGACTTTTATTTTTTTTTAAATATTTTTGGAAATTTATTAGGCAGTTAGAATATAAATACTACTTTTTAAAACTTAGAATATGATTTATTTATTTTCGGTATGTGAGTAAAAAGCATCCAATTCTAATAAATAGCAACTTAAAGCCATTTATAACTACCAGGAGATATACCTGAATATAATTTATTCAAAATTCATAAAGATTTTTTTTTGCTTTTTCCTTCTTTCATTCTTTATTTTACCTATATATAATAGAAAAAGTTTTTTTCTTTTTTGGTCAAATTTTCAAAATTGAGCTTTTAGATTCCCATTAACTCTAAGATCAGTTTATTCGTGTTTTTCTGTTTGTGTTTCTCTATCTGTGTGACAGAAAATATATATACTAGGGTTGATCCAGAAATAAGGTTCCCATCAATGTTACAAACATACACCATTGTTTCTTCTCATAACAATGCACATCGTTGGAAAGACGCTCTATTAACTTTACTCTATTTTTCGACATAAACGCCATATTTTTCTACGCATTTCTGTAGATGGGGCTCCAATTTCTGTATCCCAATGTCGTAGAACTGTGTCGGGACCCGATGAGGCAGCATTTCACCTCGTCTTTGACTTCATCGTCGCTCTGGAAGCGTTGGTCACTCAAATCTTCCTTTAACTTCGGGAACAAGTGATAATCGCTCGGCGCGAGGTCCGGAATGTACAATAGATGGGGCATGACAGTCCCCCCAAAGTTTGTCAAAAGGTCCTGGGTTTGACGGGAGACGTGAGGTCGGGCGTTGTCGTGAAGCAGCGTTACACCGGCTGTCAGTCATTAACTGACGAAGAATAACCACAGGTAGAGTCCCTTTGGTGTGCAAAAGCGAATTACAGAACGAATCTCGAACTTGGCGGCAGCAACAATGCGCACCTCCATCTCAGACGGTTGCTGAGCCAAGACTGAGCGGCGCAGCGAAGCGCGGCCGGGCAGAATCGAGAAGATCAAAGTGTAGTGGGGGAAAAGCAGCGCACAGCGGTTTTCATATAGTATATGTAAAAGCATTAAAATTTGTTTGCAGGGCCGCACACAAAAATTCGGAAATATTACGGCTATGATTGGAAAAGGCTCAGAATTCATTTCAGGTTGTGTTTTTGTTTTGTTTTAATTTTCTGTCTGTTCGTGTCAAATTTAAGTACAGTTGTAGTGATTTTATAGTTTATAGTAAAAATACAGGTCGACCTAAAATTTGTCGAATAAGTTTAAAACAGTGTTGTGGGTTGAAATTCTGCAAATTAATTGATTTTTTATTTTAAATATTATAATAGCCTTACATTTTTTTTTTTTGACTATAGGTACAACATTTATGAAGTGTTTGGGTCGGTATAACCCCACCCCCACCCACTCAAAAATACTCTTCAATTAAAACTGTTCCTGAATTTTTTTTGAAGTACATTAAAAATGATCAAATAGAGTACGTCATATCTGACACTCTAAAGTGTAATAATAGGTTAATAGTACAGTCGGTAACAAAAGTGTCCGAACACTAGCAAAAATTCCTATGTAAAAAAGTACACTTCATGCGGTCTTGTTAAGTAAATCCTTGTCGAATCCTGTTCTTAGTCAGTGTAAGAACATGATTCGTTAAGGATTTATTTAACAAAACCGTATAAAGTGTACTTTTCTTACGTAGGAATTTTTGCTAGTGTTCGGACACTTTTGTTACCGACTGTATGTAGAGTTAAAGTAATATGAGTGTCACACCATAATATTAAACAATGTGTAATAAAACACCTAATTTTCTTCTTAATGCATAGAATAAAATATTTTCATTTGTTTTGTATTAAAGACGTTTAACTGTTTTATATAGTTAAATAATACGTTGGTTTCAGTTCAGTACGCTTACGATTACGGAAGAAATTATACATATTAAAATATATTACAGAAAAGTCACCGAAAGACGAATTGTTAATGGTGAGGAATAAAAATTTTGAAAGAAAATATCCCAAATTGAACTCAAGCTGTACGAAATAACTGTTTTTAGTTGAAATAATTAAGCACGATCTTCCATTAGGCGAAATAAAAATAGACAGAATTGCGCATGAGAAGAAAAAAAAAACCTATTAAATACCGTTTAAGTTAATTCTCCAGATCAGGAGTAGTCAACTTTTTTGTACCTACCGACCACTTTTGTACGTCTATTAGTAATAAAAGTTTCAAACCCCATGCCGTTCCCACAAAAAAGGTGATTTATAAAGAAGAAAAACAACTTTATTTTAAAAAATTTACAAAACAGATTTATAGTAAGTTAAAGCATTTACAAGTATTTTCAAAAGACAAAAAAAAAAAAAAAAAAATTA